>VXAL01013276.1:0-157734 GCA_013399475.1 Chauna torquata | reverse complement strand
ATTCCACAAAGCAAAACCCTCACCTTCTCCTTGCTCTAGAGCCAGCAAAAAGACCCAAATGCTTCCCCTGGGCCCCCATTTAACTCCATCAGTGGTGATGGGGTGGGGGGAGCTGTTGGCTAATTCACAGCATCTGGGAGCCATTTCATCCTGAAGTGGGTTCAGCTGCTCTCTAATCCTCAAAGGACCCAATACACGCTGATACACTCCTGCTGCTCCTCGCAGCTGTCTACCTCTTTTCAGTCCCCTGCATTACAGTTCTCCCACCTATCTCCTGAGCAATCATTTCCCCTGGCCCCATAGTTCAACCTTCCCTCCCATATCCCGTTTTGGCCCCCACCTAATACAAGAAAGATGATGAAAAATGGGAGTAAGCTCAGTGGAGAGCCAGCAAGACAGCTGGGGGCTGGAGCACTTGCCCTGGGAGAAGAGGCTGAGGGAGGTGGGCTGGTTGGTGAGAAGAAAGCTTCAAGGGGATGTCATGGCAGCCTGCCCATCCCTGCAAGGGGGTTACTGAGCAGACAGGGCTAGGCTCCTCAGTGGTGCATGGCTGGGAAAAAACAGACACTTGAAAGCAAAGAGGTTCAGAATGGAGACAAAAATTTCTTCACTGTGATGACAGTCAAACCCTGGGACAGGCAGCTCAGGGAGATCTTGCATTCTCTGCCCTTGGAGGTTTTCAAGGCTAGACTGGTTAAAGCCCTGAGCAACCTCTTCTGACCACAGAACTGACCCTGCCGTAGCAGGAGGTTGGATTGGAGACTTCCCAAAGTCCTTTCCAACCTATCTTGATCCCGGCTGCCTTCTCAAAGGGAGAAGAGGGTGAACTGGAATGACGACCAAGTCCAGAGCTCCCTCCGCAGCCCAGCTGTGGGAACCCTGCAGCCAGCACCACCACCCTCGGATCATCCGTGGCAGCTCAAAAAACCTCATCAAACACTGTGAATGTCAAGGGAAGAAGTAGGACAAAGGATTCAACTGAGTTGTGACAGGGACTTGTGCCTGTGCTGGGGAGGAGGAGGGAGCAGTGGAGCACACCAGTTAAATGGGCCAAGAGCCTGGGCACAACGAAGTATCAGCTGCATCACCAGCAGAGTGGAGCTGTGAGATGGAAATGCATCCTTCCCCTCTGCCAGGGGCGGCCTGGTCACAGCAGGGTGCTCAGCTGTGAGCAGTGTCTTTCTTTCAGCAAGAGCAACCATGCACAAACGTAATTCTTTCCTTGTTTTAACTGCAGAGGGGGCTGGGTCAGGCACAGGGAGCATGAGGTCCTCATGTGAGGAGCAGGTCTTGGCAGCCACCGAGATGCTGGGGCAGCTCCCACCCCAGCCTCGGCCCTGTGCCTGAGGACCTCCCTCCCCAGGGAGAGGAAAAGCTGCAGAGATGCTCATGTTATCTAACAGAGGAGAGATCTCAAGTGTTTCATGACTCACTCGTCTTTCAAAGCTGTCAAATAAAACCGAAAAAAAAAAAAAGATCCCACAACTTAAAATGTGGAGGAAGGAAATCAAAGGAAAAATACTGGCTGAACATTTGGTTTCTGGCTTGGTGTGTGTCCAGGCCTGCAGCTGGACACAGATGTGAGCGCAGCCTGAACAGCTGTGGCCACGGCTGCCGCCCTGCTCTGTCCCTGGCACCCGTCTGTCTTGCAGAGAAAGTGAGCGCTGCGCTCCGAACCGAGAGCGAACCGGGCAGGGACCTTTCGCTCGATGCGACGCTGCCTCTCCTGGCCTCTCCTCAGGGAGGACACCTCCATCACCCTGGAGGGCAGAGGCCGGGGCTGTCCTCCCCACGGGGCCGCAGTGCCTGCCAGCCGACCCTGCCGCTGCCGGCTGCCTCTGCTCCCGCTGGCAGCCGCCGTCTCCATCGTGTCCTGAGTAGCGCTGTGGTTTCCTGTAGGAACAGGAGCACATCACCTGCTCACCTCGCTGTCCCTAAGCCTGAAAGGGACAGACGTTGGGAAAGACCTGGAGTCAGGACAAGCACACAGGGAATATTTAAAGATCTCCTGAATGGAAGGTTAAATGCAATTCCCAGGAAATCTCCTCTAGCCAGGTCGGTGGGGTGTCTCACAGTCTCTGTCTTTAGGATTACAGCTGAGCAACGTTTATCACCCTGAGACTGAGGGCTCAGAACAGCCGTCGGGACATTCACATCATGTACCCTTTGGCCGAAGGCACGTATGCTGTGAGTGCCCTCCCCTCCCTTGGCAAGTTGCTCCAAAACCGCATGGATGGTGCCATCAGGAAGAACTTCCTGGTATCGTTTTGCCTTTACACTTCCAGATGCAATTGAGTTCTGTGATTACAGTTATGAGTAGTTGGGCGATTCCTGAGATCTGCTTTGTACGTACATTATGTCATCTCTGTTTGCGCAACACCACAGATCCCCATGAACCAAGTCCTCGCCCCCAAGCCTGTCCTCTGCAGCCAGCAGGACGAGAAGCACTGCTGAGGACTGTGACAATGACGAGAAGGACCAACAAAAGGCCACGTCAGGCTCTCTGTGGGACAGGGAGCTGTCCCTGCTCCTGTTCCAGGCACTTGTAGGCATTTTAAGGGGAACAGTTACTGGAGGAAAGAGAAGTGCATTGATGGGGAGAACATGCTGGGGCACAGGCAGCTGGTGTCAGGCACCAGCCAAGGCCATCAGCCCGGCTGCAGCCAGCTCCTGGACAAGTCTCCCACCGGCCCAGGGCACCAGGAGATCTTCATGGCCAAGCCTAGTCTGGGGGCAAGGAGAGGCACAGCTCTGGTTACTGTCAATCCCAACAATATTGGTCGAGGTGAGGGAGGGTCAGAGCGTGGCTCTGTTGCTGCTCCCTGTCACAGCATTGCCCACCATCACCTGGTGTGACTGAGCAGGCCCAGTGATGTGACAACCTGAGGGACATGGCCCGAGGAAGAGGACCAAGGACCTGCTTCCTTGCCGGCTGGATTGGCTGCCAAGACTGGAACCACCTGATGTGGCTGATGGGTCCCAGGGAGGTGCTTTGTCACCACCATGGGTCCTGGCATCCATGGGGCAGAGGTCCTCTCCTGCCTTTCTGGGGACACAGGAAAGGCTGACTCTGGAAAGTACTCATCTCTAATTTCCCAGCTCTGCTGGTTGATTGGCCACCGATGAGTATTTTAGAGCCAGAACAAGAAGGCATGACTGATACTGGTGTGGGGAAACGCAGTTTCATGACTCCCTGCTCCCCTTCTCCACTCTGCTGGCAGAGGAGGTGGGGATGGTGGTTGGGTCTGTAGAGGTACAGAGGTGTTTCTATTTGCTATTTGCACTGAAAGAGCCAAATACAGGATGATTATCAACTAGTGAGGTCTTGCAGCTTCTGTTCTTTTGTGATCTATCCTTGTTATTCCAGCTTGCAGATTAAAAAGGATTAGGTATGGGGATATGCCATGAGGTTTTTGGAGTCACTGAGGGCCACCTCAGGTGCAGAGACATCCCATATCCTCTCTCTCATTAAAATGTCACTTTCCATCTTAAAAACAACATTTTTGCTCCTGTGAGCTGAATACAGTGCTGCTCCAGAGCGATGAAACATCACAGGATAACACAGGTAGGAGAGGACATGTGGAGGTCATCCTGCTCCAAGCAGGAGGATGAGGAAGGTCCTCCCTCTTTCCCACAGTGTCCTTTGTGGCCACTTGTCCTTGTGCAGGAGGTGCTTCTTGCTCCCCTCAGTCTTACCCATGTCCTGGATGTCTTGCTGTTGAGTTTACTAAAGTAACATCTGAATTTGGTACCAGACAAGTGCTCTCTCCCTGGCTATAGAACATTGTGCCCCAATTCAGTTCAAAGCCTGCACTGCGGCACAACAGGCAAATACTCAAGCTCTGTCCAAACACCATCCAGAGGCTGTGATGCTCAGCACTCAGGTGCTTGCAAAATATGTTGACCCCTGAGGCTCATGATAAAATCTAAAGCTCCCTTTGAAAGTTAAGTGTTTAACATTAAGAAAGTAGTGCCCCATTGATCTGCTGCCAATGTTTTAATAAGTGGATGCCACAATATTTCCCTGTGTGAATTTTGCACAGTGAATGACGGGAAACCATAGAATTTATTTTCTCACATTTGCACAAAGAAGGATTTTCCAGCTAGCGTCAAGAAGAGAGAGGACAGCAGAGTGAAAAGTAAATAAAGGAATAAAGTTTGTGTACATTCACATTTGTAAATAAATACAAATACTTGTCCCTGGAAAATCACAGGGGGGAAGTGATTCAAGGGGAGTTTATCCTAGAGGTGGGGAGAGGAAACCCGCAGCTCTTGTCCTCCAGGGAATTTTCTTTTTAATTATCTAAATATAATTTTATTAGCATGAGAAGCTACTTGGCAACAGGAAACTAATGCTGGTGAGTTCATAGTTTTTGAGACAAAGTCCTCTCTTAGGACAAAGAAGAAGGAGACTTACTCAGAAAGCAAAGCCTTGCTGTTTCTGCCTAAAACCAGCCCCCACCTGCCATCTTCTTGTTGCAGGCTTAAATGGAGCAATACTCCCCAGCCTCAGCTTGTTTGTTTCTGGCTTCCAAAGAAGATGAGGCATACGCAGTCACGCCGCTCGTGAGCTCTCCTGCCACCCTCCCACTGTAATCTCGGTGAATGGGAGAAGCACACCCAGGGAGGCTGGTGAAGAGCAAAGGCACACGCTGCACCCACCTGTGGGACAGCCGAGCTGCACAGCTGCCCGGCAGACGTGTCCGTTTGTCAGGGGATGGGATGGAAGAGCTACGGCAGCTCGAGAGGGAGGGCAGGGCCGCGGGAATCGCTGCTCCCGCATGGGCAGCGCGTTGCCACCCGGTAGGAAGGTGATGCAACAGCACAGTGCAGCAAAGCCACGCGTTACGTGCTAGCATGGCTGCATGGAAGCGCTTTTGTGGGTGTTATGGAAAAAGGGATCCAGCCAAAGAATTGTGCTGAGTTTTATTTTATTGAGCAGAGACGGCAGAGACGAGGACAAGCTGCTGCCTTGCCCAGGCACCAGTGCCTGTGACCACTGCTGAAGGGGATTCAGCATTTGGTGCTCGAAGATGGTGAGGACTCAGCATTTCCCCATGTGCTTCAATCTTATTTTCCCTCCACTCCTCCTGTAAAAGGAGCAAGACAGACTCAGAGAAAGCAGCATATGAGAGACAGCACAGGCACAGCAGCATGGGACAGGGAGCTCATCCATCTGAACAGGACCGTTTGTCTGGTTCATGCTAGAGTACCCCAGTGCCTCACAGGGAGCATCAAGCCATCTTTTCCTCTCCTTGCTCTTCTCTAATTTCCCCTAGGATAAGGCAGCCTTCAGAGGGCACCAAATGTTAAGGACTGATAAGGACAAACCAATGTTTTGCAAGCCCACTCAGTCCAGAGGTGCTGGCTCCTATTACATCTCCTTTAAAAGCAGACAGAGCTCAGCAAAAGGAGATACTCTGGTTCTTCCCCTGAGATTTTGTGTCTTGTTCCACAAAGCCCATTAAGACTTTCCACTAATAACTTGGCACAGCTCATCTCCTGCATTCCTCCAGACACTTTTCAGCATCCAGAGGTGTGGACAGGGAGAGTTTCAGCCTGTGGCATACAGAGGGAAATGTGCACCAATTTAGTCCATGCAGAAGGTATAGGCAGGTGCTATTACCTCCCAGGCCCTGTGCTGTCTCTCTGCATGGTGACTAGCATCATAAAAAGCTTAGAAATAAATTAAAATTAACTTGCAATCATGTAGCTCTGTTCCAAGGAGGAAATATTCCTCCTGGCAAGGACCAGAGGCTGGTCCATGTAAGAGGAACTGCCTCGATGCAGGGCCACCCTCCATGGAGAGCAGCATCAGAGAGGTGGAAATTGAGCAGCTCTACCTGTCATTTTGAATCCCTCCACTTTCACTTACAGAACTGCCTTGCAGAAGGCACACTTGTTTCCGTACGTTACACCGTCCGTGCCACAGTGAGGGTTGGACTCCCTCGTGCAGTACACGCTCCTGTTTACAAACTCTCTACAAATCTGCAAAAGGAATTTAAAAAACAAAAAAAAACCTTTCAGGTTTCCCATACTCCTTTCTTTCGCTTTCCAAATAGGAGAAAAGATCACCAATATAATTCTTTTCCTGCCCAGAGGACTAAAGCAGCAGCAATGACATGGCCTATTTACTGGAAGAAAAAGGCCTGTTAGAACTAGCAGAAGCAGTGTTTCAGGGGAATTTTTGCACTGTGGTTGAGGAAGGAAATTGTAGCCACCTGGGAGAAATCCTGATATCCCAAAGACACAGGTGGATTAGCCTAGGCATGTAGGAGAAGAGTCAGCATTGATGCTCTTTCAGGCATTTGGCCCCAGGTCAGCTCAGAGCAAAATGGCATCACGCACCTTGTGCAACCACCCGCGGCCTTGTGCTTGCTGAGCTCTCTGCCTCCCCGGCAGAAGGAGAAGAAAGCCATAGTCCATAGGGAACTAGAAATGGTGTCCAGGAAAGGAACTGATATTTTGTCTGTGGACGAGTCTCAGTAATGGACCTAGTTTTGGGGAATAAATCACTCCCAAGAGCCCATTTGTTTCATGAGGAGATTGGACAGTGGAGCAAAGCAGACGAAAGTGGTGCTGCAAGCAAACACAACCCTATGCATGCGCTCTGGACTGAATCATGGGAAGCATTTGCTAAACCATCTGTCCATTTCCCCGGTCTATTTGCTAGTGTGGCCACACAAAACATCCCCTGTACCGCAGTGAACTTCCCAAAGTGTTGGAGCATCTTGGAAGGACCCACCTGCTCCCAGCAAACATCAAAACTAGTTAACCACGCACCAAGATCTGTTACAAAACCATTCCTCTAGAGTCAGGAGAAAATGCAGATTCAATAAGCAGAAATAGCTGCACTAACCTCTTCAATGTCTTGAGCTGCTACATCTGGAATTAAAAACAAACAAACAAACAAAAACAAACAAACAATCAGAGATTTTATACATATTAGCATTATTTTCTGAGAGAAGCTGAACCAAAGTCACAAATCCTTTTGCAAACCACAGTGAAACACACACTAGGTTTTTGCTGCTCTGCCATCCTGTGCGGTGGAGGAGGGGGTAGGAAATACATTATCTGAATTGCTTTTCGGTATTTTGCTTTTTGAAAAATGTTACTAAAATACCATGTAATCAGTCATTCAGCTGCTAACTGCACTGCAGACACATAAACCCATCTCCCTGGCAGGCAGCCACTGCCGGGGAAGCAGGCTGCCGTATCGGATTTGAACCACTCTCAGCAAAGATTTTGAAGCTGCATTGACTTTAAAGGCTGTTGGGCTCCTGCACCTCTGAATAACAAAACTGGCTGCTACTGTTAGTAAGAGTACACCACGGAGGTGGAAAAGGAGACCCTGCGGTCAGCTTTACAGCCACCCGCAGTACAGCACAGCCCCGAGACTCCTGGAACAACGTCATCCCGGGCGAGATACAAAGGGATGTCACGGCGTGACCCAGGGCAGAACAGGCAGTGCCGGTCAGCGACAGAGCAAAAGTACCCACTGCAAGCACAGGCTCTGGTTTTGAAGATAATCAGTCCATCCTCTTTGTATTTCTTCACTGCAAAGACCGCAGGCAGGCGCGGAGGTTGAGTCACGGCCGCGGGACGGGTGACCCTGCGGTGTCAGTGCCGGGGAGCCCGGCACCTCGTGCGGGCTGCGCACGGATTTGCAGGAGCTGGGTGACGACGCCGCGGGACAAGCAGCAGCACCTCGCACGGCAGCAGAGGTCGGGCAGCGGGCTGCGGGCACTGCAGCTGCACTTGCTGGGCCGGCGGGGTCACCGGCGGCTGTGACGCTGCTCAGGTGGCTCTGGGCAGGAGGACCCCGTGCTACACCGAGCAGGCTGGAAATCCCACCCACTGTCAGCCAGACCAGCATCCGTCAACCCGCCCGACTTCTGCCAGCTGCAATGCCTTTTGGTGTTTTATCCCTGCCACTGGTGTATCTGTCACATCCTCAGGTGAGGCTAGGCTGCACTGGGAAGTCACCGTTACGGCGATCTGCATAGTATTTACAAAATAGCTCATTAGATAGTTTTTATAAATATTACATGCAGCTACACAAGAGTTTGTGAGGATGTCTCTTGACATCTGTTTATTTCATATGAGATCACAGAGTTTGCTGCTATTCTGCCTGGCCTTGGAAGGAAGCTTCAGCACTCTGACAGAACCCAGTCCCAATTAAGACTCAATTAGGGACAGATGAATATTTCATAATGAATAATGTGTACAAAGTAATTCACCTCTTTTCTCCATGCACAGCCTGCAATTTTCTCAAGTGAATTCTTTATTCAAATTATTCACAGAAAAACAAGTATAAATAATTCTTGGTCTGCACAGTCTTCAATAACTGCCTCCACAAACCTTCCAGATCTGGGTCAGCTGGACGCAAGCAATTGATAACACTGGTGTGCCTTATACATTCAAAAATCATCAGTCAGCTTCCCCAGATCATCAGAGAGATGTATAAACCTCAAGATAAATAAATGCTGGATCGTTTTAATTTGCCCTCTTTGTTCTGGCTCCTTGAGGACATTTGAATTTAATTTTCAAGCTTTTCTCTGCAACATAGTTGGAAGCTGAAGCTTTCATCTAATTACATTTCCACATCTCTAAGGAAAATACCAAATACCAAGATGCTTAGGATCAAAACAGGAGCTGATGACCCCGAGGTGTGAGTTTCTTCTCTAACTGGTTCAGCAAAACTCTCCAGCAAACATTTGTACCAAAACTCGTAATTACACTCTGCTTTGGTACATTTGCTGAAAGAGCCACTTACAATTTGCTCATTCTGTCTCCCGGTGACACCTCCACTGTGTTATTCACTGCGGAGGCACACAAGGAGTGGAAATATGTGACACGAGTGAGCTAGTCCCGCAGATATTTTCTACTTGCTCAGCTTTATCTTCAAGCCCGTCATCTGGTGATCAAGGCTCTCTGAAGTTCACTCTTGTCAGGAAAGTTTCTTTCTAGGCTACAGAAAAGATAACTTACCCGAGAAGAAAGACAGCAGCAGCAGGCTGAGAAGCACTAAGGTGCCTGTTGCCTTCATGCTGCAGGTAGCTCTTTAGTCCGCAGCAAGCGATCTGTTTGGGAGGTGCTGTCTCAGCCACAGAGCCCACAGTGTGCTTGCGGACCTGCCTTTCTGTGTATTTATGCGCCCATCCATAGCTGTCCTCATTCCTCACCTTAATTGTGAGAACTTCTCCACTTCGTTTCTAAAGCCATTATTGGTCCTGTCCATGTTTATGGTGCTTTAAGAATGCCGCCCTGTCCACATCAAACCTAGAAAGGGCTAATTATATGAGTGATAGACTCAGGCCTGTAATATCTTTTTTTTTTTTTTTTTTCTAAATAGTCACAGGATTCTCACAAGGGTGAATTTTCAAAGCGGTGATTCATCGGGGAAGCTGGTAATTTTCATTCTCTGGGTCCTCGCTGAATGCCAGCTCCGAGGCTTTGAGCACGGCGTGATGACACTCACCAGACATTACGAAATAAATCACAGCATGAGAATGTGTTGTCTGTGAAACCAATTATACGTTGTTCCCTGGCTATTTTTGAGGATGGTTCTAAATTTGTTGGATTGGGGTGGAGAAGAACACTGATGCTCTCATAGCCGTGTGCAGAGTCCCACATAGGACTGCTGCCTCTCCTCCCTGAACTATTTAAACTATAGCTGTCAATGTTTTCCAGTTTTTCGCATTTGCAAACATATGCTGGGGCTCCGCTCCCACAGCAAGTGGCAACTAAGGGAATTTGATGGAGAACTGGGAGACTTGAGCTCCATTTCCAGCTGATTCTGTGCAAAGATTTGTGTTCAGCAGCACCATCTGCAAAATACCTATTCAGATAGGACTAGTCTTTTAAAATTTTAGCACGCTTTCCTAAGGAGACAAGGGTTATGACAGTACTGTGTATAGATAAATCTGCTTATCAGTTCCCCCAGTAAATTTTGAATCTGCAACTAATTTCAACCAAATTTGACACAGGAGTGAACAACTTTTTTAAAAATTGCGTTTTTCTAGCAACCGAGGATTCCACTAATATCTTCAGTTGGCAAGGGAGAGTTTCTGCAGGAGAGCAGTGTCATGACTGCCCTACATCTGGGAAAGCATTAGAGTTTGCAGCCTGCTAGACATCATAAAACCCACATAGCAGAGGAACTGTGACTGACAGGTGAGTTTTCAGATGTCTATTAAGGGTGAGCTCACAATGTAGCCTCTCGTATAATTTAGTTATCAAGTCCGTCAGCCACAGCGCCGTTCAAAATCATGCCTAGTTCTGCCGCTTGCAGAATTACTTGTTTGCCTTTTCTAGCTTCATACGTCACTGCTCACCACCCCAGCACTAATACCTCAGCTCTTTATCTACCCAAATGTTTCATTTGCTGCAGCATAACTGACTGGGTTAGTTAGAAAATATACCACAGGGACCAATCCCTAGCAGGCTGAAGAGAGGAAGAGACTAAATTAGCAAACAGATGATTATCCTTATTACCCCTCTTTCCACTTCGCTATAACATGTGAAGCAGGCCACTTGCTGCTGTAGGTGGGGAAATTCTTCTGTCCCTCTGACTTCTCAGAAAACAGTGGACAGGACAAAGGCAGCTGGGCTTTGCTTTCCTGTCAAATGGGCGCAGATGGTCAGAGCCTCACTGGTACCAAGCCGAGTATTTACCTGCGCTGGCCAATCTCTCGGCTTACGGTGTACAAACCTTTTCCATTTTCTAAAGATTTTTTTGTCTGGAAGCTCACAAGGCATCTGGGATACAGCCATACACGCTGCACTTGCCATTTGCCCTTCCTTTCCCTGTAGGAGAACAGTTCTTCTTTGAGCTTTTCCAAAGCCTTTTGAGCTCCCAAGCAGGTGCCAGGCTTCCTCCAGCACAAACTTAATTACAGAGGAGGCTCACCATAGGATCTTGCTGTGAAAACATTTTCCTGCTATAGCCGTAACTCTGCTAGTCTGTGGCCACTCAGCAAACCTCCCAGCCAACAAGGCATTACAGCCAAGCTGTGTCCTTTGCTGAAGGTTTCTGCTCATATCCACTAGCTACTCAGACTATTTCTTGGTATTTTTTCCCCTTAGGCAGGTTAGCAGTGAGCACACTCATGGCTCTCCAGCTTGTCTTTTCTTACCAGCAGGCCCGCGGGCATTCTGTGGTGTATATTGCCTGTACTAACAGAAAAAAATTTCAAGTAAGTTCCATCCCTCTTCCTAGGATGGGGCACTGCTCTGACCTATTATTAAGGGAAGAAGAGCTTGTTGTCTTCTGGTGGGAAGCACCTACTAGCTTTCTAGGTCAAGGAACGGCCTACTTCAGCAAAACAGGCCCAGAGACAAAGCTTGGAAGTCACAGATCTTGTCCTCAATATCAGCCTTAACAGGTAACTGCCATTCTACATAGCAAGAGAATGGGAGGTGTAGATGGGAAGGGGGCAAAGCAATGGCACTTGGGATTTTTTGCCTGTGTTGTTTGCATACTCATTCCTGGACTCACCCAGAAAGATGGCACATCATCATGAACATTCATGTACATCATTGCTCTTCCAGCACACTCTTCAGGCTCCCACAAAGATTCTATCTCCATATGTTGCCTTTTTGTCCAGACAGAAACCACCTTGGAGCTGCCAGCACATCTTCTGGCCCTACTTTCTTAGAGCTAGAGAATCCAAAACCTTATCCTGAGGAGTCTCTTATCCCTCCTCTGCCTCAAACACCCCAAGTGCAACTTTTCAGATCTCTTCTCTAAGAAGCCAAAAGTCTGAGCCCAGCCTAATTTCTCCTTGGGTCCTCATTAGGCTCATTACAGCCTTGCCCAGCTTGCTGCAATTTTCTGCTGATCACCACAGTCTCGAGGGACACACCCTTCAAGGAAGCAGCAGTTCCTAATTTTCCTCCCTGTGAGATAGTCTCCTCCCTAGCCATAAGCCTCCTTCTTATAACGCACTGCCAGACCTGCCCCTTGCCCAGGTGTGACCAGGCAGGGCTGACCACAGCCACGTTTCCCCTATGCCAAGGCTCCTAAAAGGACCTGTTGCTCCAAGGCTCAGTGCTGTTACAAAGCCAGGTCTTGTCCACTCGAGACAAATCTTTTCATATGCTGCAAGACACAGAGCTTGGGAAAGCAGCAGTATTTTATAGCAGCTTGTTTTCTCTTCTGATGGTTTGGTATGGAGTGACGTACTCTCATGAGGGCTTGGGCTGTTGTGTGATGGGTGTTACACTTTGGTCTTTATTGTGGTTTATTTCGAAACTTCTCCTGCCTGACAGATAAGTACCTAAAAGCCTGAAGACCATTACCCTTGCCCTGGGAGAAAAAAAAAAAAAAAAAAAACCAACAAGAAAAACACTAGTCCATGGCAAAGAGAGTGGCTGGGGTTGATTTATTGATGGATTGAAGCAGAAACCAATGCACAACTGGGAGCTGGGAAGAGTGTGTTGGAACTGGGGGCTTTGTAAGGGAAAGACAAGCGTGAAGGTTATGCACCAGCACTCAGCACTCACCACGGTGCTTGAGGGACAGAGATCCCTGGCTTTTCCTGAAGAGAAAGAGGGAGGCCAAAATTACAGACATGGAAGGCAGTTTTATAATCCCGCCGGTGCCATTGCTAACTTTACCCAGAGGAGCCGATGCTCCACGCTGTCCAAGTTAGAGTCCCTCACTTAGAGTTTCACCTCTCTCCTCATTCCCCAGGTTACACGCTTTGTCATGGGAAAGAGATCTGGGACAAACCCCACAATTTTGCATACCCTTCCTACAGTTACATTTTAAATTACTCTCACAGGGAGGGAGTCAGGAATGCTTTGAGCCTGCAAATGGGAATCTGGATTTAATTGTGAGGGGAGGAGAAGACTCACTTGGGCTTAAGATCTGCAGTGCCTGGAGGGGGCCACAGAAGAGGGAGTGTCGGGAGAGGGACGCGGAGCGGAGATGGATTTACCAAGGGGCTAACAGAGCACTGGGCCTTCCCCAGCGCAGCAGTGTTTCCACGGCTGTGCGGTGAGCGCAGTACTTACAAAACTGCAATGCAGAAGTGGCATTTGTTTCCATACGTTATGCCATCAGAGCCGCAAAGGGGCATATACTCAGCGGTGCAGTAGATATCGGTGCTCTTGAATCCGCTGCAGTCGATCTGCAGGTGATGGAGCAACAGCACATTGTGAAGCTTTTGTTCCCCATATTTTCCTACATGTCTGCTTTATGTTTACGATACGGCAAAGCATAAAAGCATTTTTCAGGTGCAGGGCTCTGTTTTCTAGCAACTCTGCAAACTCTAACGTGCTTACCTGGCAGAGCACAATGTGAGAAGTCAGGGGAAAAAATCTAACAAATACCCTCAGAAGCAGTGAAATGACGACGGCAGTGTTTCCAGGCTGGCCCTCCCACCAGTTGCTCTGCTCTGGTTCAGCAGTCTAGCAGAGAGAGGCTGCCAAAAGTGGCTTATGACAAACCACATGGTACGAAGTTCTCCCACCCAAGGCATCACATCTACTGCTGGTGCTGGTGCCGGACGAGCCCCCGCGCTCCTCTGGAGGGGTGAGGCCGCACCTCTTGCTCGGCCACATTTCCTTTCCCAGCGCACGAAGGTCTCAGCACCAACTGACTGATCTGTTCCCAGGCCAGAAGCTGTGCAGGTGGAGACTGCACACTGGCGTCATGGGTTTTGTTCAGTGTCCTTTGACACTGGCATACTTCAGCTATTTTCCTCAAATCCTATTTCCAGGCCAAATACGCCAGCACAGGGCAGGCATTTCTATTACGTAGTTATGATTCACCGAATTTGTGTTGCGTAATATGTTATAACAACAGTTCATAGCGCAGACTTCTGAGCTTTACCTCGGGGCATTTTCCAAAAGTGAGTAGGTCTATGTCCTCTCCATTCCTTTGGGAAGAAAGAGAGTTGAGGATGAACAAGCGCAGCGCAGCCACTTCAGGAACCCAGCTCCCTCATTACCCTCCAGATATCAACACCAGCACCCAGACACCCTGCCAGCGACCCGGCCCGTCACTTACGCCACCGCAGAGCAGAAGCTGCATTTGTTGCTGTAGGTAACCCCGTTGGTGGCACAGAGCGGGCTGTACAGCTTGGTGCAGACAGTCCCCTGACCGCCGGTTGCTCTCATGTAGCCGGTGCAATCGACCTGAAACAGCCACAGAACAATGTTTTAATCAGTCCTGTGTAACGGTGCGTGGTGCAAGAGACATTTCCCCTTCTCCCCATGCTCGCGGTAAACACAGCTGTAAGGAGACGTGAGCTGCCAGCCCAGCATGGTGTGGTTGAGGAAGCACGAGCAAGGGAAATTCTGCCTCTGAGGACGTGGGTGCAGCGGGATCCTGGAGTATCTAGGTCTCTCCTGTCCTGAAATAGGTTTTGTTGCTGTCATCTTGGGGGTTTCCACCCTGAACTCCATCACGTCGGATCTGTGCCTAGCGTTGTAGAAACGTCTACACCACTTGAAAATGGAGTTTACGCTCACCTCAGCGTTCCTGCAATTACTCTGAGTGTACTGAAATGAAAATTGTAGCATTATGTTAAATTGCACAGCCAGAGTGTTTCTTTACATTATCTCAGTAAGCTAAAAATAGAGATACTTCTCCACTTCGTGGTAGCTCTATATATTGATAAACAAACCTGATGATAGATGTTCTGATAGAATCTTTTTTTCTGTTATAAAATTATGATTTAGTCAAAATCCAAACTTCCTCTGGGAATTTCTTTGTTTCAACAAACTTTTGTCTAAGTCTAAAGGGAAGTGTTTTGACAACGCTGAAGCATTATTGAAATCAAAAGCTTCTGGTTTTAAGTCAAGTGTTATGCACAAGATAACATTTCAAAACTCACAGTTGAAACAGATTTGCACTGTTCAAAATGAAATTCAAAAAAATCTTGAAGATCTGAAATTCTTAATTTTCATTAAATTTCTGACAGTTTTGAACTTGTATGTTTTTAATGCAGAATTAATCCTAGGAAGGGTTTCTGTCCAGCTCTCTGCCATCGTTTCACACACCACTGCACAGTGCAGCAGCAGGAGTCGATCTCGGACCATACCTTCATGCATCTCCCGTCATGCTTTTTGTCAATCACTCTGTTACGACTAGAAGGAGAGAGAAGGAAAGGAAGAATTAACCTGTTGATACCATATAGTCGTCTCGCTCATTAAGTCTCTCCACTCGTAAAGCCCCACTAATTAACCAAACTTAGAAGTTTTGACACAGAAGAGACACAGCCTGATGAGATCCTGCACAGTAGGGAAGACTGAAACTTATGAAAAATCTAGTCCACCCCGCAATGAGTCACAATTCAAATGGCTTTCATCTGCTACCTGAACCATCATTATGGGTAATCAGGTGATCTTGTACTCACAGGATTTCTCTGCAGAGCGAGCACTCATTGGGGTAAGTCACATTATCGGTGCCACAGACCGGCTGGAAGCTCCTGGGACAGGCGAGATGGCTTATATCCGACAGGCGGTACACTCCGCAGGAGGCCTGTTAAAAAGGGCAGACGTGCGATTTCTCCAAGGGGAGGGAAGGGTCTGCTCACATTGATCATGTTTTCCGTGCATAGGGACTCTACTGATGGTCATTTTTTTCTCTATCATTCCTCCATGGTGAAGAAGAGAGGGAACAAAATATACTGTTTCCTACAGTATGCATAAGCACATTTTCACTATTGAGACTTTCAGCACTGTAGACATGCATGACCGACAAAAATGATCATTCCTTAGGGAATCAGGACAGGGAAGATATTTAGGCAGGTATTCAAAGATTGCATAGATTTTCTGCTGGCAGTCTGTGCTATGCTGGCTCTCACTCTGCATTATTGATTACCATCTTTTATCACCAACGTGGTAAGTGATCTTTCTCTGACAAAGATGTTTTATTATTTTTTGGGGAAAAGAGGTGGTATAATTCTTGGGAGCACTTTTTCTTCTTCCTTTCTTGCTCTCTCCATTTTCTTTTTTTCTCCCTCAAGACTCCCCTGGGATACAGCGTGAGTGTGAATTATTCACCTGGACTTAGAAACCAAAATTAAATGACAGAGAAGATCTACTACTCACCCATCGTTGACCAGAAACAATATCTACAAAAAACAAAGATTATAAAATATATATATAAAAAAAAAATTAGTGTCCTTGATTAAAATTCCTTTGGAATTATCAGTTTCCCAACAGAGTAATCAAATACACTTTCTTACTACTGAGAATTACTTGCTTCCTAAATATTTTATCTAGTCTAAGCAAACAAGAAGTTATATCCTACGATTAATAAATAAATAAGTTATTGGTGAAGATATAAACTTTGACTCACTAAGGAAAAAATAGGATATAAACTTTTCTCCTTTTGCAGCACTATTATCCCCACTAAGTCTCATAAGTTTAAATCAGACAGAGACATCCTGCTAGACCTATAGTAATTATTTGCACAAGGATAAAGTTCATTAAAAGAGAGCTCATGCATTACTAAATCATCACATCTTCAGTAGGCTGAGCTCTCTCTCAGGATGCATAAATAAAGGCATCCTGAACTACATATAGTTCAGGACGTCTAGAGATATAAGCAGAGACTATAATAAAAACAACTTACCCAAAAAGCAGCTGAGAAGCACTAGCCCAAGAAGGGCAACAGCTCTTGTCTTCATGGTGGAGATGGTTGTGTAGTCTGTTACTTGCAAATCTGTTGCTGTTGAGTTCAGTAGAAATGTTTCTCTGCCTTCACTCTCCAGACCATATAAATACATCTCCCTGACCTTGTAAAGTCATCCCATAAAGTAATTACTTGCTCTGTAAACTAACAAAACTGTATTGATTATTGAGTTGAGCCCTAAAGAATACTTGTTTGTTAGAGAGATGCCCAGAAGAATTAAACAAAAATGTGAGCTACACCCATCTTGTTAACAAAGGCGCCCTGCTGTACAATGAGTGATTTGTACTGTCCAAACAAGAGCACTGTCTCAACACTAGATGTTGTGAAATTACATATGGAAGTTGGCAAAGCAAAAAAGCTGATTTATTGAAAGTGTGAACTTGTGCACACCATATTACACACACTAAAATAGTATTTGGGCTCCAGGAGACTTGCGCAGTACAGCGGAGTGATGGGACAGCAGCATGGCACATGCATAGCTTTTACAGAAGTAAAATCTGGGGTTTGGCAAGATGCTGAGGGCACAGCGAATCTCTTCACAGTCTCTTCTGTATTTTCCCAGTGCACTGGATTCCTCACTAATGGGATAAAACAGTCATCACAACAGGAAAGCATCACCTAAAATTTCAGAAGTTTGAGACATGTCTATGTAGAAGGAAGAACGATTCATCTGTTGGCAATCGGCATGAGCCTGATTAAGAAATGATGAGAATAACCAGCCTTAAATCTGGACATTGTTTCCTCTTAATGGCAAGCAAGTGGTGTTCTGTGCAGGTGAAATGGGCTTAATATCTCAGTCATTCATAAAAAATTTGCAGCAGCTGCAAACAGAAGGTGAGTCCATACATTCCCCTCTTCTCCTATTACATGGCATTAAATAGTGTCATCTTCCCTAAAATATGACTTTCAGCCAAGTGAAGAATAAAGGTTCTATTAAGGGCTTCAACTCTGTCACAGATTTATGGCAAAACAAATATTGCATACAATGCATTTTGGATTGAAGGTAGTCATGAAAGGAAGCAAGGGACAGAAACATGTTTGTGCTTTAGAAGAAGCTTAATCCATACGTGTGGCTTAAAGGCAGCCTGAGTTTTAAATAGAAAATCAGAATTGTTTTTCTTATTATCCTGAGAGATGTTTAAGTCTTGGCATGGGCACATAAATCATACAAATGTAGCTGAAAGTGTAAGGGAACTGCAATCACAAAATAGAGCTTGCAGGCTTTGGCCTGTTCATGTCAATGAAGTCATTTTCCTGAAAAATAAATGAGTAATGTTCTTTGGATCTCATTCACAAATATCAGGAGTTGAAGGGTTCATTTCAAAGCTGTTTCTGTTGTATTCTTAGCATCCTGAGTGACGTGACTGTCAGATTTCTTGAACTGATCATAAGCATATTTGGAAGGCAAGCAGTAATCACAGAAGCATTAATATTGATTTTTCTCCAGGGAAAAGAATGCCTAAGCTGAAAATGAGGTTTCCTCAGAACTTGTACCAGCCATCAGTGGAGATGGCACCTGCTGGCTCTGCAGTGGTTGGTGAGGCTACAGGAACAGAGTCCATCGACCCCAGCCTCTGCATCCCCACCTCTAGGTCTGAAAGCCCTGATCACCAAAACCTGTGCTGCTTCTTTGGTTTCCTCTCCTCCCATGCTGAAGTATGAAATCATGCTGGTCTCTCAGGGCTTTTTTATGTGGTGGAGAACGGTGTCATTCTCTTGTGTGGCCAGCACCTGCCCTTTGATTAACAAGCTCCACCTGGGAGACCCCCTGCCTCTGATCCGCTTGCTGCTTCTGAGGGCCTGGGTAGCCAGCCAGGACTGTGCCAGAAGCTGCTCCTTTCCTCTCTTCTTCCAGTAATCTGTGCCACCTGGCAGGGCAGGAGGGAGTAAAAGAGAAGCAAGGACAGAGTCTTGCTACAGGGTCTATGAAGAAGGTTGGCAGATAATTGGTAGCAGTCAGGGCAGGGCAGCGAGAGCTGCTGGGCGAGGTGTGACACGGGATTGCACAAGGAGCTCAATTAATAAGAAACAGAAGGGAATGGGACAGAAGTAATTGCTGAGCAGCAGATGGGTTGACACAGGCATTAGGAACAGTGAAAAACAACTGTCTCAGTATATTTGGAGGAGAGAGCTTCAGGAAATGTCATACACATGTTGCAAATTGGAAGATGAGAATGAACTCACCTGCCAAAAATCCCTGTGTGATACTCATGTTTCATGATGGTGGGTTCAGTAAAGTGAGTTAGAGTATAGGACTATTTCTAGCCTTTTTTTTTCTGCAGGTATAAGAGCCACAGAAAAGGTCAAATAAAACTTCCTGCTATTTCATGTTCTTAGATGGTACATGTTCTTATTCAAGAATGTTATAGCCACATGAATGGGATGAACATTGGTAGTCACATGATGCATCCCCTTGTCTTAAGGTAAATTTCCAACAACTCTGGAAATTCTACCCAGTTCCCAATCCAGCATTACATCATCCCACAGCAGTGATATTTTCTGGGAATCTTTTCCTCTCATCTTGAGATTCCCTGCTTCAAACAGGTCCATAATATACCATTACCTAAAAAATCTTCATTAATTTTCCCTGCTTTAGTTTAACACTTGTCACAGGCTTCACTTGGCTACGAAAAGAAATAATGTTTTTCAATTCTTTGACAAAAAAAAAAAAAAAAAGGTGGACGTGCGGACGCCAGCGCCTTGCAGTCCCGGCAGCGGTGGCCGCGCCCCGGCCCGCGCTGCTGCGCAGGCAGACGCGAAAGGCAGCTCTTTGCCGCTGCCTGCTGCTGCGACCCGCCGCAAGATTTAACAAAACAGATTGCTGTTACCAGGCCTATGCACACGGGGGCAGGACGAGATCTCCTATGAGGACGGGAATTCAATTTAGAGCAAGTAAAGCCCCTGCTCTAAGCCGCACTCCTGTAGTATTTCTCCTTGCAGCTCAGCTATCGCATTGCTGCCTGCGTATCTCCTGCCGTTTAAGCACAGATGATATCGCAGGCAAGGGTGTCTGGAATAATTTGGCTGTCTGGGAGCCACATGCTTACAGCGAAGCGCTGAGGTTCCGGCCCCGCGCACCCAAATCCCTCAGCGAGGCTCAGCTCCATCTCACTGCAATAGCTCTGACACAGCCAGACCCCAAAAACGGCATCTCCAGGTAGTTTTCTCTTAAAACATTATTTCTCCTCACATTGAGGAAGAACCTAGTAACAAACCGTTTATGCTGATGAAGCCTCGGAGAAAAACTGCAATAAGAGCAAGGTCTAGACTGGCCCGAGGTATGTTTTGGCCAGCAACAAGTAGAATAATACGCTAAAACAGAAGTGTGGATACAAAATAGAGCAGAACAAAATAACTAAATGCAATGTGTTAATCAGTTTGCAGAGTAATTGAATGGCATTTCCTAAATTCACAAACATCAGATAATGACACAAATTGCTGAGGCACCGCTTAACGAATCGTACCATAAAACACCTCGGCAGGCAGACAATGTTTCCTGCCTTGAATTTCCTGGAGGGAGAGTTAGATTAGTAACGGTGAGAGGATATTGTGTTGTTGTGGCAGGATTTTATTGAGCAGCAACAAAAAAATCATTTTCAACAATGCTCACGAAAGAGTCTTGTCTTCCTTGCCATCCTGCAGAGCTGCCCGCGGTGCAGAGGGCCAGGGGTGATGCTGGGGTCCCGCTCTGCCTCAGTCACCTCCTCAGCAGTGCTGCCTACCTGAGCTCCGTGTCAGGGTGGAGGATAAGTCCGCGTTCATTTCTGCTCACTGTTTCCTCTCAATTGCCTGGTTTTCCTGGTTAGAGGGCATGGCCCCTGGAAGATGCTCTCTGAAGACCAGTGGGATCCTGAGTGCAGCTGGGAGCTCTGCTTGTCTCCGAGACAGCAAGGCTCCTCTGGGGCCCTCCTCAACCTCATCTTCATCCTCATCTTCATCCTCATCCTCTCTACTGCTCCCTAGGAAGGACAACAAGCAATGGGGCTGGTGCTCCCTTACCCAGGACTGCCCTGTGCAGCAGAGGGGACAAGCAGGAGCCGCACACCCCCAGCAGAGCCGCCCAGAGCCACACTTTGTTGCAGTCCTCAGACATCACACCTGGCACCAAAATGCCTCCCCGCACGCAGACGTCCCGCTTGCAGCAGGGATTTCCCAGCCCCAGCAAGGGGCTCGGTGCCGAATGGTTGCACACAAGCATGTCTTTTGGAAACAAATGTCTCCCTTCAGAGAGCTGCTCTCTCTGGTCTCT
The DNA here is from genome assembly GCA_013399475.1 of Chauna torquata. Classification (NCBI taxonomy): domain Eukaryota; kingdom Metazoa; phylum Chordata; class Aves; order Anseriformes; family Anhimidae; genus Chauna; species Chauna torquata. Next base: position 136,834 of record VXAL01013276.1, on the reverse strand, counting down.
GGAAAGTGACAATTTGTTGCTTAAGATCATTAACTATTTGACTGTGAGACTGCTGCCTGTACAGCTCGCCACACTGCCGGCCCTTCGCTGTTAATGAATAATAAATTAACGCTATGACTCTGAGCCCTTCCTTTCATCAGCCAAGATTTCCAGAGGCCCAAGAATCTCAAAGGATCCTCTACAAGTGACAGCTGACGTAATCAGCTACGAGCAGCAGCTAAGTGGTGGGTGAGGTGCAGAAACGGGCTGCGGTAGCTCTTGCTCGCAGTCCTCTGAACATCACGGAGTCTGCAACACCCCGCACCCCGATGAGCAGCTCGAGCATGAACGCAGGCAGGCCAGTGCCCGCCTGCCTGGGGGAAAGCATCCCGTCCTGCTGCTTTGGGAGGCAGAGCAGGTGATTGCAAAAAGGCTTCCCCCACCTAAAGGTGTGTTTCCCACCCTGCTTCCATGGGGAGGAGATGCAGCTGGGAACTGCCCTTCTTCACCACTTCTCTCTTCAACTGTTAGGGAGGCAGAGAGCGTCTGTACAGGATGCCTTTAGCAGGATGAATTGACTGGAGCATTGCACCAGGTTGTGTCTACAGCACCGTTTTTCCTTAGGAAACCTGGATGAAGACGGATGCCCTCAAGAGAAACTCATTGCCTTTATAGATGGGGCTGATTTCTTTGTAGATCAGACAATGCATTCTCTCTCCCTGTAATTTACCCATTAATACCCACACCCCAGAACTGTTGCAGTGACATAATCACACAACATCTTAAGAAAAAAAAAGAAAAAGAAAAAGAAAGAAAAGCATGAGACATATTATTAAAGCAAGACAGATGCTGAAAATGCTGAAGGCCTTTTTTTTTTTTTTTTTAATTGAGCAGAGTTTCAGGCTTTATCAGGAGCTCTCAAAGTTTGGGATGAGGTTTTAGGGCAGCATCTGCCATAGAGAACATTGCCAGGGAGGAGCCTCCTGTCTGAGCTGGAGCCTCTTGAGGTGTTAGCACTCTTGAAGGTGCAGCAAGGTGAGAGTCCGATGACTTCTCCTGCAGAGAAAGAAATCAGTACCTCAGAGACAGAACATCTGCACTTCTATTGTTTGTCTCTTCCTCTGGTGAAGGATATATCAGAGAGGAACTTAACCAAAACAGAACATTCTGAAAGCTATTCCAGCTCTTTCCTCTTATTACTAACATTCAAAGACAAGATAAAGACTTAAATTAAAAGAAGAACAAATAGTCTGTAGGAAATAGACTTTATTTGCTGGAAGAGAGCTAGCTCTTCAGCAAATTACTTAATGGGGAAATGAAGCTCTCTGCTAAATGTTACTGCTTTAGACCTGTAAGAAAGGATTTCTTGGTAAATTCTCCCAATTAAAAAACAACCAAACAAACAAACAAACAAAACCAAACAAGCAAACAAACAAAAAACAAACAACAAGAATTACTCTTGCTAGTAGGAGAACAGGAAAACACAAAATAAAGCAACTACTCCAGCCAGTCCCCAAGACTGATTAGTTAGCTTAAGCTGAGTTGCTTCATCATTTAGTTAGTGAAGAGATTTATTTTCATACATACAGGAATGCATTGCAGAATAAACATTTGTTGGCATATGTTACACCATCAGACCCGCAGTGTGGGTTGTACTCCAGAGTGCAGAAATTGCGGGGTACGACGTAGTTACTGCAGTAGCCCTGTAGATAGATGCAGTGTTGAGTTCACAAAAATGCCCTCAACAGCAGATATGTAAGCAGGGTGCTGTTAGGAGACACCCCATCCCCATCACCCTCAGGCTTCCCCCAGTACTGAACATCAGCAGATGCCAAAAAAGAGCCTGGGGATAGGGCAGGAATAGAGTGGTATGTTCCTGCTGTGCCCTTTCAGCCTCCAGTGATGTAAAGCCCGTGTAAATATCATAAATGCTGCTGCAGTAACCGTGACGATAACTTGGACACCAACTGAATACTGTAGGGTTTTTTTGTTTTTGTTTTTGGGTTGTTGTTTTTTTTGCTTTTTTTTTTTTTTTTTTTTTTTTTTTTTTTTGAAACTATCAGATGAAAATGGCAATTTCACCCAGTAATGTCTGTGGCAAATATTGTTCAGACAGCTGGATGACTCAGGATTTTCAAATGCTCAATCACAATGCGATTAGTAATGATTTATATGGAAACTGCTTTCAGGAAAGAAATGATGGAAAAAAAGTAGACACATCTGTCCCTTACCTTCACTGCAACAGTATCTGGAAAAAAGAAAAAAAGTAGGAAGTATGACACAAATGCAGTTCATCTCTTCTATTAGTGTTAAAAGCTGTGAATGCATGTCCTGAATAAACAACTTTCAGTTCAGTCATTATTAGCGAATGACAGACAAAAGGAATTTCAGGCAAAATTTTGTGCCATATTGGATGTTTACAGCATTGATTCTGCACTGTAATTTTTTTTTTTTCAGGAGGGTTACAGCCCAGAAGGAAAAGGGTGTACAAAATGAAAGAAAAGAGAAAGTCATTTTCCATGGTTCACAGGATGAACAAGGACGTGTATTCAAAGACAGGCAAGTTATTGAGGAAAACAGGAAGCTGGCAGGTACATGGAGGCAGCTTCTTATATGCATTTCCACAATACTGCTTAAATAACAGGAGTATTTCATGAGGTGTAACTCCGCTAACGCTTCTACAACTGCTCAGGCTCTCAAATTGCATCTCAGTTCAGGATGACTGCAAGAAACCTTCACTTCCATTCAGTAAAATAATTTGTGATTCCGCAACATTTCAGAGGTTAAATACTGGATGCCTGAGTCGCCGGGTGGTACCACATACATGTCACTTCTTTCATTATGCATAAACTAGCACCGAGCGCAGAGCTGTTCCCACAGTTGTTCTTACCCACTCAGTTCTGTTGCTAAAATATTACCCCATAAGTGATAGTCTTTGATGTCAAGTCTTTTCAACACCATCTTTCTAGGAGTAAATAAGTCCTTGTAGAATGAAGCTCTTTCCAGTCTGAGGATGTTTTTGTGTTTTTAAAGACAGCCAGCACTTACTCAAGCACGGAGCAGGAGGCAGCAAAGCCACTCACCTGGGCAGCAGCACAGGGCTAGAGCCAGCAGCACCATCACGCCTGTCATCTGCATGGTGGCTGGAGCATCCGTCTGCAGCTGAGCCCATGTTTTGCTCAGTGAATGTAGCCCAAATTCTGCCCTCAGATGGTCATCATGCATATGTGTGTGTGTGTGCGTGTGTGCATTCATATTTGGTTTATCCACTCTTATTCTGAAATAACATTCCTGGTCTGTTGTCAGGGTGGTAAATCTTGATGATACTTACAGAGTAAGCTGTGCCGTAAGCCACAAAGAATGCGTCTTTATCAACAGGAATCACAACAAGTTTAAATGTTAGATAAACTCTCAACATCATTATTTCAAGTGAAATATGTGACAAGTGGCTTCTGAAGGACCATGGAAAATTCCTGTGGGCAGAAGAGCAACTGTACACACCTGAAGAGAGAATGCTGTCAGATTTCCTCTATGTGCACGTTATCAGTGCTTATCTACATGCAGTGCTTTCTCATGAACAGAATGTTGTTGATCCGAAATGAATGGCTTCCAGAGTGAACGGTCTTTTATTTTCATGCTTCATCCTAGTAAAGCATCATCAAATTGTACTAAATCCAGGAAAATTGTGAACTGGGAGAGCAAGCAAGAAGGTGTCCCAGAAACTGAAAGGAGTCCTTGGACTGGACAAGCAATGGAAGAACTCCTACAGGCATTTGCAAAGAATTAGCAATTGCTATTTTCCCTAAAAGCCTTTAATATTGTGAGTTAGATTTGCGACAGCAGACTGATAGCCTGATGATGACAGAATGATACGAGGCCTGTAGCCTGGATCCCAGAAAAGTTGAATCCAAACTGGAAATCACTGCTTCACCCATCTGCCCATCTCAACATAAATCCTTTGTTTTACCACCAAAACATCCTTTCTTTGAATGACCTCATTCCATCAAGAAAAAGGAATTCTTATGGGAGACATTACTTTTTAGAAGGGATATGCCCAATTTATTTATGTTTCTCTTGTGTGGATCAAAAAAAAACCCACCAATTCAATACACCAACAAAGGACAAAAGCAAAATAATTTTCATGGACAACACACCACTTACAGAGGTCAAACTCTCCAAAACAGAAGGAAACTTTGTCCTTGAACTGTGAATACTTCTTGGGCTGGCAAAGAGTATTACGTTATTAAGAACTAAGACAGAAGACAAGTAAGCAGGAGTAGAAACCAGCCCTAGGAGGACATTTATCTTAAAATACAAGGAAGCTATAAAAGGACAATTCCAACATGAGGAAAAACCTAGAAACATGTCATTTGGAGGACTCAGACAAACAGGCAGGGCCCCCTCACATCTGAAAAATATAGGCTTTGCTAGCAGACTGCCTTTGCAAAGTAAGGACTGTGCTCAAGAGGCCAGGCGTCAGCTCTGGGTTTGGCCACCAGTCTGAACTGCTTTTGCTGATGATGCCTGCACAGGGAAAGCACACCAGAAATACCTTAGGAGACATCAGTTAGCATCTCAGTTCAGAGCAGTATTTCAACTGTCTAAAAGGGGCTGAACACTAATGTAGTCTGACTATCATTTATGGGCAAAGTCACAGAGCTGAGGTTTATGCATCTGGATTTAATTTTCTGCCTTTTATGACAGTGAGGGGAGCAAGATATTGTTCTTGTTATATCCCAGAGCTATGAGTACATAACATATTCAGTCTGGCATCATCATGCAACAAATCAGGGGAAAATGTTGCATGAGACAGAGTGTTAAACAAGACAAAGAAATGTTGCTGATTTAGTTTATTGAGAAAGAAAATCACGAGTGATCTGAGTTCCCCAAAGGGCAAGATGAACTGAGGTGAGATCTCTAGCTGGGATTTGCCAGTAGGGATCCTGTGGTGAATTCTCTCAGCACTGATATTCAGCATTTTCCAAAATGGCTTAAAGTGAGAGTCCCATTGCTGTCCCTGAAAGTGAGGAGAAAAATGGTTTAGACGCAGAGTCCTGCCTGCTGTAATCTGTCCTTTCATTTGGCTCCTAGAGAAGACATTAGGATCCTGCCCCAGAGACAAAGAACTGGGGAACTCAGTCTCATTAGCTATTTGATTATTAAGAGATGACTGAAATCATTTCATCCATTCTGAAAAATGTTTTGGGGAACTATAATGAAACTCCAAATTTAGTTCACTTCGCAATAAGCGAGAAAAACTCCATTAAGGTTAATGGTCTTCAGACCTTCCATACTAACAAACCAGACAGCTTGTCTTATGCTCTGATGGGAAGAAAAAAAAAAAAAAAAGAATGGTTGGCACAATGCCTGGTATTCTTTTCTGCCCCAAAGGCCTGGTCAGCAAAGCAAGCAGAAACTGTGCAAACTTGTGCCTGTAGGAGGCAGCCAGTAACGCGAACGCGACCCACGTTTGTACGTACACAACTGCATTGCAGAAGCTGCACTTGTTGCTGTACGTTTGGTTGTCGGAGCCACAGAGAGGCATGTATTCCAGCGTGCAGGCAGGTTTAGGGTAGTCGCTGCAGTCGACCTGCGAACAAAGAAGTCTAATGTGAAGGATACGAAGGAGTCGCTAACAGAAGGGCTTGAACCCCTAGCTGCAGCGCTAATGGTAACGATCTAACTAAAAATATAATTAGCTTCCTTGCACAATCTGCTATAAACTGAGGTTTCATTCTCTTATGCCAGAATTTAATAACATAAAAATAGAGCATAATTTCCTGTGTAAGATGTATATCACAACCTGACCACTGCATTTCTAAGCCGCAGCAGCAGCTTTCTCATTGAACATGCCGTGCTTTTGATTGCATTGCACCATGTTCCCAACCTGTCCAGGAAATTAAATGGAAAAACACTGGTGTCTGGAGAAGAGGCAGCACTGATAACTGTACAATGGTCCAGTATCTCTCCCATAGGCTTAGAATAGAAAGATCAGCACTTAGATACTCTGGGAGTGGGATTTTGTTTCTTTGTGAAATGATACTACACTTGCTGAGGGGCATCATCGTACAAAATAAAAAAAAATAAAAAAAAATAAAAAAAAGTATGGGTCCAGGAAGAGGCTGGAGAACTTAATGGGAGAGAAATCCATCGAGGCTTTCTGACTGCACAGAAATCACACATCTAGCTGAGATCCATCACCTGAAAATAACTGGAGGCTGGAACAGTGTTTGGGAAGACCTGTATGTACTCACCCTTCTCTTACTCTCTCCTACACAGTCCTTATGACCCCAGGTAAGAGTAAACTCTGCATCAAGCCATCATAGGCTTGATGGCCCATTGGTCTGACCCCAAAAGCCATTCTTTGTTCTTATTCTCAGTTCTGCCCTGATGGATTATTTCTGCCGCTGATATTTTACTGATCCCTTCCTGTGCAGTCACCCTCTTCCTTTCCTGTGGACATTAATGTGAATAATGTGTATTATGTGCGCAGAAACCAAAATCTTCCCTGTGCTGAAGCACAAGTGATGCTCCTGATGCTGTTATACCCACTGGATGTGTTTTCCCTTGACATTAGTGGAGCCAGAACCTACTCTGTCATTAGGCAGCTCACACTTACTGTAGCAACTTCCTTCTTACATTCGCCGTCATACTTCTTGCCAACGCTGGTCCCGTGCTCTCTGGGAGGGAGAGATCTGTGTTAGGGAACTCTGCCTGCATCCTGCTGTGCTGAACTCCATGTCCCAGCAATCCTGATCAGCCACAGACACAGGAGATGTCCAGCTTAGGCTGTGCCCACACTGCTTGAGATACCAGCCCTGGAAGCACACCTGCCTCCCGAGCAGGCCCAGGGCTGGCCTCCTCCAGGGGACTTGGCCTGGGCCCCCCCGGACACAGGATGGTACTCGACGGTCTTAAAGACAGAAATGTTACTGCTTTCTGGCAGTCTGGTTGAAAGTGCCGGATGTAACTGGGAGGCCACGGCACCACCTCTCGAGTGGTATTCTACTGCGTGACCCACAGGACATGAGAGAGGACAGGGTGTCAGGGGGAACCAGGAGCTAGGTTGCGTGACAGTGTGGGCGCACCTTAGGTTAGCTGCTGTTCTCTGCAAGGCAATAGCTGCCACACAGACCCTTTTAGTTTAGTTAACACAGGACAGAATGCTTCTCTTAAGTCCCCACCCAGCCCTCTACTTCTCTCTCAAGATCAAAGGCACATTTTTCTTTCTAATCACAAAGGAAAACAGGGTCTAGTTATCAGGGAAAGAAGGGCCAGAGTCCAAGAGCCTTACAGAAGAGGCCTTGGTAGAAATCCTGGTGTTCAGAAGAGGAGCTGCCAGGAGTGCAGGACTCATGGTCCCCTCCCAGGGGAGCTCCCACGTGCAGTACTCACACGTTATGGGCACACAGCAGGCACTCATTGTCGTAGGTGACCCCATCGGTACCACAGACAGGGCTGAAGACCTTGTTGCAGAGTAATATCACTTTGCCTTCCTCATTTGTCATGTTTGGATATCTGCTGCAGTCAATCTGTTGAAGGAACATATAACAAAGCGCTGGTGAGGGCCTACTTACAGGAAACAAGTAGACCTGGAGCGTGTGCATTTGGCCTTCTGGGATACCACCACAGCAGGAAAAATGCTTCTTTTTTGGTGTCATTATGATGAAACTTCACCTGAAGATGACCAGTGCAAGATTCTGATATGTCCTATGTCCTCTTGTCTACTGTCTGAATTATTTATTGGGCAAATCAATAAGCAGCTTTGGCTGCGCAGAAGATGAACCTGCCCCTTGCTTTGCAGTTGGTTTCACTTACGGGGACAGCTTCCTTGCATTCTCCATCGTGGTCTTTACTGACATTGGTTCCATATTCTCTGGAGAGGGAAAAACAAATATTAGGAAGTTCAGCAAAGACTTCTTGGTGCATTCTAGGAGCTGGGAATGTGTACCCAATACAAGGACAGGGGGGCTGACTTTTGGTAAGTCATATAAATCCGTATGTATCTGAGAAGGTAGTGCCATCCTCCCTGACCAGCTAGCACTGAGTGGATGGCAGAGATGTAAAGACCCTGAGACCTTTAGGATCGTTTTGGACAGTTCAAAGTAGAGCATCTCTCCATCTTTTTGCTCCTTTTCATTGAGGCGAGGTGTGCCCTAGGGGCTGTCATCTGGCTCATCCTTGAGGTGGAGAAGGAAAACCTGAATAATTCACACCAGCAAGAGACACAGTGACTAAAGTGATGTCTAGGCAACGGAGTGTCACGCAGTGATACCCAAGCTCTTTCTGAAGGAACTGACATAAGTGACCTATGACAGATCACTGTTGGTTGGAAAGGGGTGCTGCCAGGAGCCCTGAGCACAGCTGCCTGCTCACAGGATGAGCTCTCCTACCCAGTACGCACATGTTGTATGCACACAGCAGGCACTCGTTGCTGTAAGTGACTCCATCGGTACCACAAATGGGGCTGAGGGTCTTGGTGCAGAGCAACACCTCTTTGCCTTCCTCGTTTGTAGTGTTGGGATACCTACTGCAGTCCACCTGTCAAAGGAACATACAGCAACAGGATGGAGAAGACATGTTATGATTATATCTCTCATTTTGCATGTGGCAGTGACCAGACTCAACCCCCCCCGCAGTGGGTTTTTCACTGCCACAGCACAAACTTGTGCTGTGTGTCATACTGGTAATGGGTGAATCCTTCCTGCAGAGACCTCCCCACGCAGTGCAAGAGAAGGAGGAGGAGGAGAGTGTTACAGCCACGCAGACTGCCCGTTGGGATAAATCAGCAGGGATCTCACACTCCCTAGGCATCATTTTGCAAAAAACTGAGCATTGGTCCCTCACTCTCATATTCTCACTGCCCCTCCAGTGCACATCCATTATTACTTCCTTTCTCAACACAGACATTTTTAATCAAAAAGAACAAGCCTAATGACCTGGTGTTTGGAAGCTGGAGTGCCTCACAGTACTTTATTCTTTCAGTAGGTTGCTTTTGGGTGGTTTCTGATGCTATAGTCTATTGCCATCAGTTTAGAGCTGGTCATATATTTAGACCAGTTTAGAGTTGGTCAGAAATGAATTCATCCAGCAATTTTATATCACTACTGCATTATTAACATACTGGATAGATGTAGAGCTCAGAACAGCACAATTTAATATTTTACACTGTAGGATCTGATTATAGTGACATTAATTAAGAGGGGAAGGGAAAAAAAAAAAGAAACGGACAGAAAGAACTCTCCCACTCACCTCAACCCCAAAGGCAGCATCTGGAAAAAGAGAACACAGGCTTTATTCCACATTTTTTTGCCAATACGATCAATAATACCTCAGTTAGTTGGAAATTTAGATGTAAAATTCAAAAACACAGGACCAAACTGAATGATTTCCACTGATTGGTTTTCTGAACTAAGTAAACTATGTATGACTCTTTTTTAAATGTTGATAGGTATAATTGTTTCTTACTGCTGACTGATGAAATGTGTTTTTGAATAGCTGCTTTTTTTTTTTTTTAAAGAGATAGGTAGACTTGTTAATTGGAAAAAGAATAGCTTTTCCTTCCTTATCTTTTTACACATCCGTTTTGACCCTAGAAAACAGCTACATATCTGAAAAGAAACCTGAGTCAATACAGATAGATGCAAAATAGTCACATACAGGATAAGCAAACATATACAGCATCTGCTGTCAGGGATATACATTTTAAAGAAGCTGAGTGTAAAAAAAAAAAAGAGAAAAAGAAAACCACACTTGTCTTTGACTTTGTAATTTCATGAGATGTAAATACATAAGGAGAACATCAGACTCTGTCTTGTTTGCATATCTTGTTTCTCCATCAGCAGTGAAAGCATTGCAGAAAAGCTGCCAGGTTTCTGCGCAGAACTTGCTTGTTCCATTACAATATTTTCACGACTAGTTACTGGAGGTCTGACCGCCTCATTATGGCCTTGTTTCAAGCGTTTGTACATTCTCTCTAATTGTGCAACTAGCATAAGCAGTGCAACAGTGCAGAGAGTGTAAAAAGTGTAACAACATCTGTTAGGAGCCCAGAACTCCACAGACTCCTAGCTACAACAGTGATCCATTTAACACTGTCATGAAATCTGCTCCAGTATCCTGTGCGATGCCAACGTGCCAAGGCAGCCCAGCTCTTTGTAGGAGAAGAGTCTCTCTTTGATGGCCACTACCTTATCCACTTAAAGGTAGCCAGGACTCTCAGCTACAAAGCCTCTGCAGCACCTTGAGAGTTACTCACCTGGGAAGCAGCAAAGCACTAAAGAGATCAGCACAAAGACACCTGCCATGGTCATGGTGGAAGTACTGCCCAAGTCCACAGGCTGCCTGCTGGTGCTCTGCTCCCGAGATGGTCTCTCCAAGGCTGACTGCAAATATATACAAATGCAGCATCTAAACTGTTCAACTGTAACATGAAGCAACCAGCTGAATCTGTCACTGGTACAATGAGGCTGGTAATATTTATTGAGGTCTTGACCTTCAGGTAATGGTCTGCGTCTCCTAGGCAATTGATTTTGGCTGGACATTCAGTTAATAGCTTGAGACAAGTGTCACATGCTCTCAGTGGTCAAAACCAAACAAACAGCCTTTTAGACAAAAGAAATCTCTTTAGGTCTCCAACAGGAACTTAAGTAGCACAAAATATTGAGGTGAATAAGCGACACGTCCTTCATTCATTTGTGCAGAATGACATCTCCCAGCAGGGAGCAGCTTGGGCAGAACGTTCAGGACCACCCTGTCTGCAGATCAGGCTGTGAAGCTCTGCTTTCCACTCGGTATGGGAGGGGATGTTTTTCTGCGTTCCTCGATATTCACCTCTAGGTATGAACACAGGTCAGCGAGGCTTTGCCATCAGCAGAACTGATTAACAGTTGCCAGGTGAGGCTGGCAGGACTGTATCTAACCTGTTAAGTTAATGGTATTTAGCATTGGTTTGATAAAGAAAAGGGCTTCTTGGAAGTTTCACCGCCTAGGTATAGAAGAGCTCAGTAAAAGACTTGAAAGCAGGTTAAATTCTGTTAAATACCTCTAAAAATGTCACTTGAACCTTATCAGCAGGGAGCACTTATTTACAGACCTAGTCACAGTTAAATGAATTGATTCAAAGTGTTCTGCCAAGCCATCTTAAGAACAAACGACACTGAAGTTTGGGGAACTTATTTACATTAGGGCACCAGCTATGCCTGAAAGTACAGTAGATCCTTTCCCCCTACAGACATTTTAGAAAATTATACTTAAAACTTAGAGCCTGTCCCAATTTTCCCATCTCACACCTTCAGCCTTCACACCATCCTTCTCCAAGTGGCTCCTTCCTTGAAGGAGGTCTGGACCTCTGCTGTTTTACCAGGCTTAATTTTGCTGCACTTAACCTAAGTTTCTCACCACGCTTCCTTTGACAGATCCAACATGGCAAGAATACCTGCCGTATTTTGCCATGGGAGCTAAGCATTGCTAACAGCATGGACTTCAACATCATTGGAGTAGCAAAACAAGAGATGCTTTACAGGTGCTCCCTTGAGCAAACAAGGCACCACCTTGTTCAGCTGAAATGCAGCTGAAACCACTGACAGCAAGCCCAGGAAACTGTGTTGGTGCCTGATGCATCACAATGGTCTAAAGGGTATACTTTGATCTTTAAATGTATAAATTGCAGTACAGTGCATGGAATCATGTATCCTGCGCACTGGCACGCTATGGAGGCCGCAGCATGCATGTGTGGATGTATTTCTACATGTAGGATCATAACATTACATTTCCACATGAAAAGACGGGTTTCCTTAGGGGAAGAAGCATTAAATTTTTTCTGCTGTGTTTGTTCCTATAAATTACAGGGAGCATGCATGAATATTTCAGACAGATTTGACACATCTTCCAGATATATTGTCCTTATACGTATTGTGGAATGCATCTCTGGGAACCAGAGACACTTCCCCTTAGCACCTACAGGAGCATGCCAAGGCTCCTGTTGTGTGCCAGGCTCATTGCCTTCGCAAGCTCACGGTTGCACAGCTGGAGGGAGGTCCATCTTTCTGCATCAGATATGAGCTTTGGCACTGCCTTCTCCAGCAACGCAGGGAGACCACTGTGAGCTGTCCTCACCATCCCTCCCGGGCCAGACCTGGCAGCTTTCAACAGGTTGTCTCGCGGCTGTGCAGTGCTGTGCTCCAGCCTGCTCCCTGCCCCGGACAGGGCTGTTCCCCAAGGCAGGACCAACCTCTCTCCTGATGGGTGGAGAGCACCTTCCTGCCAAAGGCTGGTATGTGTTGCCTATACGCACCAGAGAAAAATTTTCCACTGCAAGCGCCCCATGTTCGGCACTGGATCCAGCTCTTCCTGGCCCCGAGCAACCAGGATGTTTCTTCAGACCACAGCAATGCCTCTTTGTTGTTCAGCTCACCAATTCCTTCTCTGTCTCACCACTCAGCCCACAGACATGCTAGGGAGACTGAAGTCTGCTGAATTAAGGCTGACTGGGGAGCACCAGTCTCCCTTGAGCCGCTCAGGTACAAGCCACAAGAACAGCCTGCAGAAATCACCCGCTATCAGAGCACAGAGCAGACTCAGCATAACCTCCAGCCAGTCAGTGTCTGCAGCCTCCCCAGCCAGGGTTACAGCCCCAGCTTGTCCTGTCTTTGGTAACAGCATGGAAAAAGAGCACAGCTGGTTAAGCTCATGCTGTAAGACAGGTTGCTCAGTTCTTAGCTACCCCTGGAAGAATAGCTAGAAAGGATTTCATCTGCAATCCTGCCACTGATCTCATGCTGCAATCCACTTAATTATGGTCTTTTAATCCTCGAAGTCAGGTGCTGCATATGGCTAATAACAGTTTGGCTAAAGGGAAATCCTCGTGTGTGCAGAAGCCAGTACAAGGGCAGAGATCTGTAAGTAAGCAAAGGCAGGGTCACATCTTATGGTGCCATTTTTTACGGTCCTGAGCTCCAGAGGATCAGCAGACTGACACCAGGGCAGGATTTGGCCATTACACAACATCCTCTCTCATTTATGCAAGGAATTTCTTGTTTTATATTTCCCATTACAGTTTCTTGCTAATATTGATGTCATTCTCTGGAAGATTAACTGAAGTTAGGACATTTTCTCAGCAGGTATGCAATCTCTCAGTGCAAGTAATACACTAATAGATGAATGACACATGATTTAACTACACTTTTCCAAACACTCGTGGGTTTTGTCACATTATTTTCAGTAACAAACTGTTGTTGTAAAAGGGGAAATAACAATAATTAGTTGTAGCTGTTTCGTGAAATTGTCTCTAATCACTCCAAAATGCCTGCTAAATACAATTCAAACTACAGTTTCCATCTCTTTCTTTTGGCCACAGAGTGGCCAGTAACAGTTTGAACTGAACCACACATCTGGAAAAATCAACACAGCAGAAACGGAAGATCTGTCTCTCACCTAGTGTCCGAAGGCACCGTTTGAACTAAGCAATAAAGCAAATGAAATCACTGATATGATTAAAACATATCACTATGAAAACATAGTCATGTGTTTGTGAAATTATTAAATAGAGTTTGATTCAGGCAATGCCAGTGAGTGTTTTCCTGGACTAATAGCACCCTGTGCAGAACTTTGTACCCTGCAGGTGAAGGCTAACATGGTTTTACATTGCTTAAGTGATGAATTAAATGTACTGGGCCCCACTGCAAGGGCAGATGTTGACATACGGGAAAAGCAGCCAGCAGAGGCCACCAGGCTGGTCAGAGGCTGGAGGACCTGGCCTTCTAGAGTCTGTAGAAGACAAGGCTATGAGGATCTCAATGCTATCTGCAGCACCTTAAGGGGGTTATAAAGAAGATGAAGCCAGAGTCTTGTTGAATCTGCACAGCAAAAGGACAAAATTCTGATGGAATATAAGGAAATATTCTTCACCCCAAGGGTGGTCAAGTACCAGCACAGGAACCAGAGTGGGGTCTCCTTCTTTGCTGACATTCAAGACATGACTGATCAAGGAAGGTCTTGATCATCCTGAGCTGACTTGGAATTTGGCCCTGCTTTGAGCAATAGTCAGGCTACAGACCTCCAGAGAGCCCTTTCAACCTGAATCATTTTATGTGCACAAGTCTTATTTAATGTTCTCTTACGTAGATTATTTTTGGTAACGAAGGAACACAAAACTTCTCCATGGCCCAGGAGAACAGCCTCAGAACTTTCCTACAACTTTTGCTAAAGGGCCACAAGTAAGAGCTACAAAGAGCTCCCACCATACTTTCACAGGGAGTGGCCAGAAATAATATGCATATCAAAAAGAGTAGGTTACAATCATCACTAAAAAACAAGCAAACAAACAAGAAAACCCACAGAACTATTCACATTTAAGAATATTATTAGCTGTCAATGATTCCAAGTCTCTCCACTGCTGCTATAGCCCACACCTCCTGCCACCGTAACATTTCTGCAGGGGAGCATCAGCCTTCAAACCTACAGGAAAGTTATCTGCACCACAGAAAATCATTCACCAAAATAACAACCCCTTCATGGCATTGCTAAAGTCTGGGCCAGACGCAGATCTCAGCGTCATCAGCTCTGAGGATGTACCTTCACTCCTTACCTCACCTGCTCGTGCTGTGCTCCAGCTCTGGGCAGGTCTCTGATGATGAGGACACCAGGTCAGGGCTCCATGCCACAGGGCAAATATTACTCACATGAACACAGGAAAATACTAGAATGAGCAACAGAAAAGGAAGGCAGGACATTTGGCTAGACAATGGCTCAGGCTATTACTTTTTGGAATAAACATATGGCAAGGAAGGTAGCTTGGAGGTAATGCAGGAGAAGTTATCCTGCAGCTAGTCAGAGGAAGTGGAAATCATTGTTTTAATCAGTTTTCCTGACACTTCAGTGATCTCAGCTGTGCACAGCTGAGTGCTCGTTTCATCCTCACCGCAGCCTAAGCGGTAATGCCGAGGAGGTGGCTGTGGGGAAGCAGCTGCTGACCTGGGAGTGATGCTGCTCGCTGCTGCTGGGCAGGAGACGGCCAATGTGGCAGCTTCACTGCTCCAGCTGGGAAGGTCTCCTTCAGGAGCTGGGGCCTGGGGAAATTTTTCCAAAGATAAAAAAATCAATAGATTTTTATCTGTAAGGAGACATTATTTATAGCTCAATGCATAGTTAAAATAGAGCAAAAAGTGTGTTCTGCTTTGAAAGTAAATTGCTCTGAGGTTATGTAAACCAGCGGCATAGCTGAACACATCTCTAAAGGGCAGCAGATGAGGCATTTTAGTGCTACCAGTCATCTAGCAGTGTGTGCGTCCCCAGAATAGCAAGCGGCAGGGGAATCGTGGCTGTGTCCCTTGGATTTCAAACAGCTACACAAGTCACCAAAGACTGGCATTGCCAAGAGAGTCTTATAGGTAAAAAGAAGATATATTTATTGACTAACTAGCAGGGCTGGAAGAAGCAATTCAGCATGGTTGAGATGAGTAATTGCTACACTCCACTGAGCAGTGAAGAGGAATACTAAAGGCCTCAGGGAAGATCTCTTTATCCCTGGACAGCTGCATCCTACAGCTTGTTTACAGAGGGCTGGGTGTCCTGGATAGGACTACAGTATGAAGGCGGTGGCAAGGCTGGCTAGGGAGACAGGTTACAGCCTCCCATGAAGCACAGGCATCATCTGCTCACAGAGAGCTGCCAAGACTTGTTAATTTATCATAGGAACATGCCTTCAGTGCTTGCTCCCCTCAGTTCTGTTTCATAAGATTGACAGAAATGTCTATGGACCGCAGAGCATTTTTGATAAGAGGGTAATTAACCTTTGATGGTTACATCTCACTCTACTTGGTAAGTAACACACCAAGCTTGTGCATTTTGGGGAGGACTGGCTGCAAACGAGCAATGCTCTTGATCAGAGGCACAGGAGGGCTGGAATAACTATTTTTCTGAGTCCCATCTGGGTTTGTAGGTGACTGAGGAAGAGTTTCATTGAGTAAATGGCCGAAGCCTTAGACTCAAGGCTTTTGGATAGGAGACGTTCTGCTAGCTAGACCCTCCCACCACTTGTGGCTTCACAGCCCTTTGGGCCAGGAGCTGGGTCCTGCTTCATGCAAGCTCAAGACAAGGTGAGCTGAGGCTCTGCCCTCCTTCAGGGGAGCTAGAGGTGCAGTTATCTATACACAGAAAACAATGCATATAGGAGAGAAATCATTCTGAAATGTTATTTAGGTTAGATAAACACTTCAGGAGTGTTCCCCCCTGCACAAAACCCATATGGGAGGAAGCAACCAGGTGTGCACAGTGGCTTCTCCTAGAGGCACCAGTCCATTGGTGCCACTGCAACCCAGAGGCTTCCTGCTGCCCATTAACCATCCTGAGAAAAGTGGCAGTACCATATCCTCAGGCAAAGTCTTCTTTCCATTGGAAACCACAGGAAGAGGCAATGCAGAACAGAAGCAAGGAGAGCATCAAACAGAAACGTGCTCCTGGATCTCAGCCAACAAACTAGCAAAAATTCACATGAGAAACAACATTTGCAAAAGACAAGTGAGGGTGGTTGGTTTCATTTGTGGGAAGAAACCAGGAACCTCTGGATTTGGGATGAATGATGGTTTGCTTTTTAAGAAGGATCTTGTAAATAAAAAAGCAACAAGGGATTTTCTTTCTGAGGGATGGGGTGCAATAGCAATTTCATATTCTCCGGAGTGGCTAAGAATGAAAATACACAGCTCTCCCTGGCGAGAAAGAGAAGGAGAATAGAGCAAGAGATAGCATGCATCATGGTGCTATAACCTGGACACTCATCTGGAATAGGAGGAACTGGATGGAGAGGGTTTCTATAGCTGACAGACCATTAGGACCATAACCACTGAACACCACTTCCTTCATTGTTAACATCAAAAGAATGGGGAACAATTTAATTTATTCTGCAGAGTTGAGTTTTAATGAGACCACTGGCTGATTCTTTGCAGCTGGACATGGGTGAAGTACCATTGGTGCTGACAGAAAGGAGGATGTTGCTGAATTATGGGGTTGTACTATTTCACAGTTGTAAGCAAGAGGTATGTAGCAGGACTTATACCATCTCTGAACTATTGCATTAGCAAAGTAATGCAGTTGCTGACTTAATATTAATACGTGCATGATGACTGCTGTGCTGTATATGATTGTATGGCCCCGGCACCCACTGGCTTGGCACTGTGCCCCATTTGCAACCTGACAACGAAACCAGTAGCAGGAGAGCTGAATGCATTGGTAGCTGCAGAGGTTTTGCGCATTTCATTTTCTAGTCTTGAAAAAGGTTACACTGTGCTCTCCTGTTGCTGTCAGAGAAGGTTGTACATGTTTCCACAGCAAAGAAATATTTCTGCGACTTGTCTCATACTTTGCCTCTTCTTGCCATCCTTCTCTTCATACATTTGAATGCAGCCTGTGGAGAATAACAATATTAGGAAGCTAGCATTAAATCGCTGCCAAATAAAATGTCAACAGAAGGTGTACGCATCACTTATGTCCATTCGTGCGCTGCCTGTTCAGCATCCGGCTGACATCATTTGGGATGCTGCCACAGATGGCAATGGGAGTTCAGGCTGCCTCTTGGTTTGCGTCCGTTCTTATTCACTGGGATTACTGCTGTGCCCGAGCCCCCTGATGTTTCTTGTCACTGCCAGTCCCGCTCTCTCTGAACAAGGGAAAGTCTGCCATTAGAGACCCAGTATGCCCATTTTCCCAAAGGGGGGATGGATGCAGGGAATGTAAATAAAACCCCCAGATGATGCAAGTGTGGGAGAGCTCATCTGAGTTAATCACTGACAATTAAGTGGTTTTAGCATCTCTGTTATAATCCTATCAGTGAGCAAACCTATGACAGCTGAATAAGCTGCATCATTTGGATTTCCACTCTGGCTATTTTGTTTTCTCTTCTAAATCTTCGTGATTTCCCCCTGAGCACAAACAGCAAGTGAAGATGGAGAAAAGGAGGATGAATCAGAAAAACACAGAGAGAGGCCAGGGGCTAGGGGACTGTCACTCAGAAAGCATGTTCTTTCTATCAGGCTGACACATTATAGGCACAGATCCCATACTCATTGATGTAAGTGAAACCATCTGTGCCACAGATCTGGTCCTGGCCCGGCACTTGGCCAGGGGGCCCCTGACTGCCGTCCTCAGTGATGCCCCTGTGGCTAAGCCTTAAAGGGAACAGAGAAAATGAGTTTAAAGCAATAAATTTCCAAATATTCCTCATTCTTCAGAGGGATTGAATGAAATTAAAGTTTTGCTTCTATGAATGGAAAATAGGCAGAAAGAAATACACTATGTGAACTCTCTTTGTTTGCAAATTCACAGTATGTTTAAACTTATGGGGCTGCACCTCAGCTGTTGGAAATCTGGAAAACCCTCCTAGGCTGAGTGGCTGTATGCCAGCTGGAGATCAGCTGCCTCTCATTGCTGTTTGTTTCGTATCTACATGTTGATCAGTGGCAAGCATGCAACCAGAGCCCAGAACATGGCAAAGAACCAAATAATATTGTATCAAATGATATCAAGAGGATGAATATTTGAGTGTGAACTTACTGAGGGATGAAACGAATGGGTACCAGAATTATACTCCTTTAAACACAGAGGTCTGAGATATTTTTTCAATCCCCAAATTATTTCCTTCGCTAGCAGACAGTTAAATAGACCTGTGCAACTGATTCAATGAGTTTGTATAATTATTTCTGAAATTGCTATATCTGAAGAACATATAGTTATAGGAGAGATAAAAACAGTACTGTTGAAATATTCTTGTGACAAGAGAACAGTTTCAAAAATCAGTGGGATGAGCTGCATCATTTCCAAGCACCCCTCAAGATCAGCAACAGAGAATTTAGGCCCATCCACATGCCTCTAGCAAATGTAACATATGGAAGAAATGCTAAAACAAGGCAGATTATCAGCAAACAGTTTTGAAACCTGTAGCTTTTTTGGTAAAGATTTTGAGTGATGTCTAGGTACAGAGGCTGTCAATGAAAAGGGTTTTTTTCAAATCAGACTGGCAAGTGCTGATATATACCATGGTGATAAATGATGAAAAAAATCCTATAGCTCAATATAAAAAGACTATGTTAAGTATTGTTTTCTAAATCCCGTTTATCAATCAAGAAATATATGATTTCCCTCATTCTTCCTCCCTTTTTTTGTTGTAAGAAAAATGACTGTAGACTCAGAAAACATTGATAAGACTTATAAAGATAACTTTGACAAGCAAGGAAGGGGAGAAAACATTTATAATTTTAAAATACTGCCTCTGCAATATACATTTATAAGTCACGATACCTGAGGCTGGACTGTTATCAGTGTGAAATACATAGAAGTTTGTCAGCTCCAGGGCTGCTTGGGAGCTTAGTTCCCGAAGCCAGAGAGCTGCAGAGGCTCCGAGGTGCTGTGTGGAGCTGGACCTGCCACGCTTCAGCACAAATTTTAGGTGCCTGATGTTGCACTTGTCACAAGCACTGGAAAGTCAGGTATTTTTCCTTCACTGCATCCTTGCCTGAGGGTATGAGGCTGCACCTGCAACTATTTCTGTTCATGAAAAGAGTACAAAAATAATAGTCCACTGTAGCAGTACTAAACCCTGCCCTTGCATCTGATCCTTTAGTGCCTCTTTCCAAGTTTAAAATAATAAAAAAAAAAAGCCTAGCTTGACAATTGAATCATCTTTGAGAGTAACCTGACCATTTTGAAACTGCTTGGGCTTTTGCCCAAGGTGAATAAGAGGCTGAGCAGCACAAAAGCATCCAGCACCCTCACGCTGGAGAAGGTTACTGGATATATTTGCAGTCTGTCAAGCACTAAGCTCAGGAGATGATCTCTTGGTGCTCCCCAGCACAGGAATCTCTCTGTCCATCCATCTGTCTACAGCCAAGCAGGCATCCAGCCAAGTCAACTGTACCTTAAAACCATCTTTCAGGTTTCTTAGTGACACTGTCAACCTGATATTGTTCTACCTCTCTCCCAAGCCACCAAAACTCAATGCCTCCTCTTGAATGTGCTCATCTTCACCTAGCCATCGCTTCTTCATCTACATGAAACAAAAAAGAAATCACTTAAACAACAGACCCTCACTGAGTAACCCTGGAACGGCTGAAAAACAGCACTGCAGCACAGAAAATAGCTCTGTCCATGAGAAGGCAGCTGCCCTACTTTTATAGAGTTATATTGCCTGTCACCAAAAAACACCCCCTGAGCCTGGGTGAGTATTTAAATTCCATTATCAGGCTTGTCCCATTTTTTTTAGTGGTTTATTCCATTTTATACTTTTATGTAAAACCTACCGGCAAGTACTGCATGGAAACTGTGTCTAACGACCACTTTGGCTTCTTCCCTGGATTGCCCTGACTTCTTCTCAACTTTGTGCCTCTTTGAGTTCATGTTTGCCTTCAGTGTCATCAAACAATGAGCTCCACAAAGAAGGATTTGGCACTTCTGTGCCTGACTAATGTCATTCATTTGGATCTTGACAGCTTTACTGAAAAGGCCTGCAAAAGCCAGTACCAGAGCTAAGTGCAAGTGAAAGTCTGCCAAATCCACAAAAAACTTGTTCAGGTCTTATCCCTATGGATAACCAAGTAACAGTTAAACTAGATTAAAGCAGCATATGTTCTGCAAAAACACCTTAACAGCAAATGGCAAGAAGGTTATATAAACTAAAGGAACATTTACATTAGGACACAGACTCAAGAAAAGCACAATAAGCCATTGTTAGTTACAAATCATCTTGAAAAGTACATGCCAGCCATAGAATCTAATAGCATGGAGGTACTATGGCCTCATTCCCCGATACAATACCCACAGTATCTCCAAGTCGGGAACATTTGCCTTCAGCCTATTAATCTAGCCTGACAATTCAAAGAGCGACTTTCCAAACTGGTCCAAATAATTGTGTTTCTCTGGTAAACTACAATGGGACATGGAAGCAGGGAGGCTTTAGCGGTAGCCCAGAAGACACCCTTTAACCCCAAAACATTGGGCTTGCAATAGCCCTACCTTGGGGGACCTGGTGGCAGTGGCTGTACCTATACTGGTGGCAGCCAGAGGGTGGCCCACAGTTCTCCTGCCTCCCTGGCATCCATACAGACACAAGTGACAGCAACTGTATCACTGGGTACCGAGCTCTGTGGCCTCAAAAAAAGTAGGCCAAACAACTATCGTGCAGAACTGCTTTCCTCTGACTTGCTGCATATTCTGTTAAATCTGGTCACAAGCAATCCCCTGCACCCTTTTCTTTCCCAAATGGCTTTAGAAGGCAGGTGGCTGCAGTGATTTACTAGGCCTGTCCCCCCGCCACACAGGCGATTCCTGCCGGTAAGGCACCAGGACTGAAGCTGCCCAGTTGCTTTAATAAATCCAAGTATTTACTTCATGCATGGACACTTCTGCTCTGCGATGAAGGGAGCGTGACATTCCCCTCCTGTAGTTTATATCTTATATAGCACATGGCACTGAGGTCAATTCAGTTGAGACAGGCTGGGATCACCTTCTCTGACAGCAGTTGCTGCGTCTTCCATGGGACAGGCTGCACAGGCAGTGGAGGCAGCAGGAACCAGGACAGGGTCACCTCTCAGCTAGTCAGTGAGTTTCCCTTTCTAGCCACTAGCAAGAAAACACTCTTTATGAGAGCAAACCATCCACCCCACCTTAGGCACTGCCCTGTGGAGGAGATGGACTGTGCTGTTGAGGTGAATGTATCCCTGCACTGACAACAAAGAGGGAGCCCATGATCAGGTCACACCAGGATCGTGTGTTCAGTGAGATTAAACCTGCCAAGGAGACTGTGGGGACTAAGGAAACGCCAGAGAGCTCCAAGGGGAGCCCAGGCCCCTCTTTGGAGGGGGAACAGCATGGACAAGTGGCAGGAAAATCTTTACCCACATTGTTTGGCAAAGCAGAACATCAATGGAAGAATCAATGTGCACCACTAGAAATACCATGTTGGGGAGCAGAAGGGCGGAAAGGCGTGAAACATGGCATTAAGGTAAAAGAAATGTTGCCAAGTGAGTTTATTGACCAAAAGGTGTTCCAGGAACTTAAGACGACAAGACAAGCTGAAGGAAAGCTGTTGGGGAAGATCAGCCCATGAAGAGTCATGTGCAAGGCAGTTTGTCTTCCCACGCTGGATGCCAGTGCAGAGTTAGCATTCGGTCATACTCATGAGGTTGAGAGTCTTATTGCTCTCCCTGGTGAAAAGAGGAGAGAAGGATTAGAGACAGAACAGGTTTGGCACTGAAGCCCTGTTCCTCTCTTCACTAGCCCAAATGTTGACTTAATGTTGACTGAAAATAAAGAACAGTCTCAAAAGCCCAACTACTTCCCTTCATTATTATCATTAAAGGAAAGATAACGGGTTTCACACATTTGATACAACCCAGCTAGCTTGGTGGAGTACTTTTCTCATGCCCTGACAAGTTTGTGGGACAAACCATATGCTGGTGAAAATAAGCAAAATGACTTTGAAGTTAAGAAACAGGAAGCCACATACAGATCGACAAAAGTGGGTGCTTTGCATTTTCCCTTAAAAAGCAGAAAACCCACCTCCTTGCACAAGTCATGGTGCACCAGAAATGTCCACCACACACCCATAAGCAGTTAGTCAAAAACATCTTACAAAAACAGTCCTGCATTTGTAGCAGGTACAGGAATTGATTGCAGAGAGGAAGGGTTTTACTCCTATACGTACAGGTACGCATTGCAGAAAGTGCATCTGTTGCCATATGTCTTGCCGTCGGAGCCACAGTGGGGTATGTATTCCATGGTGCACACGGGAGAGATTTCCAAGAAGCCACGGCAATGATCCTGCACACACAAGGAAGACATGAGGCTCTGCCCGAAAGCAAACCGTGTCCTCCCAGCACAGGCAACGACACCCCACTGAGAAATGAAACTGTCTGGAAAATCATCACGATAACAAACTCAGTTCCCTCCTGGTGAGGGATGTGACCTCATACTGTTCCTGTTCACTGCCGTGTCCTTTTCTGCACTGTAACAGAGCGATGGGATGGATGGCAGCTGTTCTATGACCAATGTGAAATTCCCAAAGGATCTCTCCAGGGCTGCACACTGCTCCTCCAGTTTGTGACCCAGACCAGGGGACAGACCCCAATGACAGTTACAGACACTGGACCTGGCTCTTTGTTCCCATCTTTTCCCACTCACTTTTGTAACATCCTCTTCACATCGTCCATTCTTTCTTTTGCCAAGATTGGTCTGATTCTCTCTGGAAGAAGGAGACAGGTGTTAGTGACAACCTTTACCATTACAACCATGGTGCAAGAGCACAACCTCACTCCCACATAGTGCACAGGAGATTTTCAGATAGATTAGCTCAGCATTGCTTGCATAGCATTAGCAAGAATGTGGTCTATCTCTTACGGACCAGGGATCTGTCTTTTGGAATAATGCTCTCCCAGTGAATGAGCCCCCTTTGTGGGGCTCTGAGGACAATGGGCCTTGCTAAATTCCCATCTCAAACACCACCCATTGCAAGCAGGGCAACGGGGTAGACAGATGGGACCCATCCAGCACAGGGTTTCGGAGAGAGCCCTTGCACATTATCCAGCACTCAAAGACGTGTCCAGCCACAGCCACTGTGGGTCCCCCCAGGAGAAGGGCGAGTACTTACAGGTTGTGGGAACACAGTGTGCACTCGCTGGCATAAGTGACACCATTGGTAGCACAGACTGGATCGTAGATCATGGTGCAGGCCAACAGCTGTCTGCCATCCTTCAGTGTGGAAGTTGGGTACTTGCTGCAGTCAAGCTGGGAAACAAAGACAGCAAACGCTCTGTGCAACAGCGCCCAGACACAAACCTCCCCGTTTGTGCATCTGTCTTTTAGGATCTGCCACAGGACAGATTATGGTTCTTAACTCATTCTTTATTGAAAACTAGCAATTTCCTTTCGTAGCCTTATGCTGGAGAAGACTGAATCAAGGCTTGAAGGTGCATATCACTCATTCAGCTCTGTATTTATCACGATGCCCTTACACCTTGCTGAACCTACTGGGATATTGCAAAATGCAGCCCATAAATAATCTGCAAATCAAAATGGCATGATTTATGCACTTCCTGAAAGAGAAGCTGAATGTGACCAATGAGTATTTCACGGCCCACAAGAATTGAAGGGAGATGTGCTGACAGGCCTTTTGTTGGAAGGGGCTGGCTCTGAGTGTTGAAATCTGCCAGAAGGACTGACAGCAATTGAAAATGATCTACACCAGTTGAAGAACTGGCCTTGTGTTTTAGCAGTTTGTTTCTCCAATGCGAGCTCTTCCTCACTGATTTATGTGTCTCGCCCGGCCTGAGCACAGAGCGTACCCAGGAAACAAAGGAATGGCATTTCGTAGTCTGTTTGTATAGAAATGAAATATCGGACTCAGGATGTTGACTCTTTCAAACACATGATAATGAGATGGCTTTGTTTTTGTATTCCCCAGTGAGCGGAAATAGTTTAGAACTGGCCAAATATAGTTAATCTGGTATTTTTACAAGATTCATTGCTGGTATACATTGGATTACATTGCATTTACAAAAAAAAACCAGGCAGGTTTGAATCCTCTGATACATTAGGTATAAGCATTCAAAAAGGTAATTTTCTAATCTTTGCAGAACATCCTTTTGTAAAGCACAAGTATCCAGAAGGCACCAGGTAGCTGAGGTGCTCTTCCCATATTGCCAAAATAGACCGTTAAGTTCCTGCGGCACCTGTGATAGACTGCTGTGGGAAAGCGATTTCTTCTTGTAACGCTTTAAATCATTTATGCTACCTGTTTCATAAATCATTCCTCACCTGTCCTCTTCTCTTTCTTTCCCTGACTGAATGCAGGAAGTGCACAATATTCCTGCTGCTGGGGGGTGATGTCCACCCTCAGGAAGAAGGGCAGCAGGAGCTGCATGACTCAGGGCAGACTACACCACGAAAACCAACCAGCACGCACACAAGTTAGGCAATAATCACCAGCTCAAGCTCTTATTTTTCTTCAGGTTTCACTTACCTGGGGAACTTCCTCTACGCACCTCCCATCATGTCTTTTGGCAACACTGGTTCCAAATTCGCTGGAAGAGAGAGACAGCAGAGTTTAAAAAGCTCAGCAAGCAACTCAGGTGATCTGAGTGGGTGACCTGCAGGGCTTACATGTTATGGGCACATAGTGCGCAGTCATTGCCATAGGTGACACCGTCGGTTCCACAGACCTCGTGCAGGACGAACGGGCAGGCTGCGATGGCTTCACCGTTTGGAGTATTGCTGAGGTATGTGGTACAGTCAACCTGGGGAGAGAAAATAACGATGCTGCATCAGCTGCTGGGAGCTGGGAGAGTGCATCATCTACAGTCTGCCTGCTCTCGTCCTCTAGATTTCGAAAACTTCTGCCAGAGGAAAATCAGGGTTGATTTTAAGTTTAGTCTTCCATTGGAATGAATTAAGTAATTGCAGTAGGGTGTAGTATTGCCTGCTAACAGAGGGAAGAAAGGAAGAGCAGACCAAAAAGATCATGCTCCTAGACTAGCAAGTGTGCAAGTTTCAAAACAAGCATTTAACCAAAGGAATCTGATTTAAGGAGTTGACATTAGGTCCAGCTGGACATTAGGTCCAGCCTGACTTAACTAGACCTGAGATTTTGTTTCAGCATCTTCAAAACAGCAACAACAAACTGTTCCACCAGCTCCTGTTGCAAAAATCTTTATAATATTTAAAAACAGTTCAAATATTTGAGGATAAATAGGCAAATATCTATTGATGGCTGAGGAAGTCAGTCTACACTAGCTAAGTATCTGACGTTTCACAGTCATTTTGCATATTTTCCCCAGTGTAGTGTCTCTTATTACCCATGTTTCCCACACAGTCCAAGAGCAAATTATAGCAAAGACAGCATTACAACAGTGTCTTTACTAGAGAAAGTATACTGCATTCCCTCGGGATGCATGAAGTTATTTTCAGTGTTTTAGAGCTGCTCTGCATAAGCAGAATAAATGTGCTGAGATATTATCAGCACACACTGTTACTGTGCATGTTTATAAAGCTATTTCTGTATGCATATCTGGCAGCAGATTTTTCTTGGCTGACCACAGCATGAGGATTTTTTTTAACCTGTCTACTGCAATGGAAATCCTAGCACTGAATGAAAACACGGACATCTAACACAGCTTTCTGTCTTCCTCTCCTACTGTGCTAAAATAGGCTGCATGGTTCTTGTGCTGACTTTGATGGTTTCTGTTCAGAGATCTGCAGTACTGGGACATTTTGTTTCCAAAGTCCTGGCCTATTCCCCTTCTCTGTTGCCTGAATGCACAGCCCCTTCACAGCAGCCACTGCAAAAGGGTGGGGAGAACTGTGGCACTGGCACAAGGCACAGGTACCCCTCTGGCTCCTCCAGGAGACAGCACTCATTTTACATCTATTTACGCTTACTTACTGGAATGCTCTTCTCCTTGCATCTTCCTTCATAACTTTTCTTAACTTCAGTCCCGTGTTGTCTGAAAGGGAGAGGTTGGCATTAGCTTGTTTGCCAGCCGAGCCCCGTGACACCCAGCAGCAACGGGGTGGACCAAACTCTTAACCAACTTACATGATAGAGGAGGCATCTGACAGCCTAATTAACCGGCTTCTCCTTGTCATTAGTAAGCGTAATCCTAAGCAATAACAGACCTCTAAGGTCTACTCATAGCAACCCTGTCCAATTTTTCCTCTGCTCGAATCCCATAGCCCTCATAGGATGCTCAGGCTGATAGCTGGCTGTCCCACAGCTCCCTAAGGAGCACAAACAGGGCATCAGGAAAGGAAATAGAGGTGACAGAGCTTCAGGAGGTTGAAAGAGGAACAGGAAGAGACATACAGACATGCCAGTATCAAAAAGGAAGCTGTCTG
This sequence comes from Chauna torquata, assembly GCA_013399475.1. NCBI lineage: Eukaryota > Metazoa > Chordata > Aves > Anseriformes > Anhimidae > Chauna > Chauna torquata. The sequence continues at coordinate 109,981 of VXAL01013276.1, read as the reverse complement.
GAGTACTAACCATGGCTAGTCACTCCAAAAGTAAGTCCTAGGTGCAGTACTTACACATTATGGGCACAGATGCCACACTCATTGTCATAAGTAAATCCGTCTGTGCCACAGACTGGGAGCAGGATCCGTGGGCAGCGTACCAGGAGTTTACCACCATTAACTGTTCTTGTTGGGTATTGGCTGCAGTCGATCTGCAAAAAGCAGGAGTGTCAGCCCTGGGGAAGCCCTTGTTCTCCAAGACAAACCCTAGCATCACCTCCTGCTTGTCTCCATGTCTTTTATGCTGGAATTCTGAAACAATATTAGTGCTACACTTCAATCCTCTCAAAACCAGCATGAGTCAGTTCTACATGAGTCCTCCCGTGCTCAGGAGGAACTACACAGCGCTGTATACTCTGCGAGATGCCAAATCACTAGGTCAAGTAGCTCAGTCAATCTCAAACACTGCCCAACTTCACTTCTGACCCAAGGGGGTTACAACCTGTCCAAAACAGTTTGCAAGATAAGCCAGAAAAGCAAAAAAGAAAAAGATACATAGTCTCCTTTTCATTCCACACTATAGAAACAAACAAAGGCAAACAAAACAGTAAAGCAAGTCGGACTTTGCTGGCAATGCGTCTGGAGATCATCTTCAAAGGAAGATCTAAGCCCCCACTGACCAACTTCCATGTTGTTTGCATGTTGGACACGTGTCGGTGTGTCCTAGATGCCAGCTCTGCGACTTACTGGCTCAGATCAAAATTTCAGGTGTGCTCCATATACTAGAATACACCCTCAATCCAAAGGTTGGTGTAGGTACAAATCCATAATATAATCTCTTTGTCTAGCTCCCGTCTGCCAGGGTTGAGGACCCAGAGGACACCTGCCTAAGGACAGATTGGGATTTGCAGGCATCCTCAACATCGGGGGCTGACAAGACTTAGAGGGCGTGTGGAGAGAGCCAGGCTTCAAGTCTGCTCACTTACAGAGTAGGTGTAGTCTCAGAAAATATTGATAGAGGCACGGGCAGAAATATGCCTTGTATTGTATACTCACATCAGGAGCCTCCTGCTTGCATTTTCCATCGTGCTTCTTGCTGACATGGGTCCTGTGCTCTCTGGAAGATGGAGACAAAGTTGAGTAAGTAAATGCTTAAACTCTTGGTCACACTCACACGCAAATGAACCAGGCATAGCTTAAAGCAGATACCTAACAAACCAGGGCTTCAGCCTCTCTACAAGGTTGTATCAAAAAAGCTGCAACACTCTGCTCATTAACAAGCTCATCACGTCTTCTCAAAACATGTAATTTAAAGCAATATTCTGAACTATTCCTTCCTCTACTCCGTCACATCCCAGCCTACAGACTAATCCAAGGAGCTGTGTTCTGACTCTCACAGGTTTCTCATCATGAGCATGAAGACAGTATCATAGAAGAAAACTCAATATAAACCCCCAAACAATCCAGTTTTTAAGAGACTTGAAGAAGTAGGCATAAGCAGCAATGTAGAAGGAAGGTTCCCAGGGCTGTGAAGTGTTGCTGGCTACTTCGAAGGAGTGTGGTACCTATGGCACTTACACATTGTGGGCACAGATCCCGCATTCATTATCATATGTGAAGCCATCTGTGCCACAAACTGGATTCAGGATCCTTGGACAGGCTACTAATGTTCTGCCATCTTTAGCGACTGTTGGTGGATACTTACTGCAGTCAACCTGCCAAAATAAGGAGAATTAGCCCTGGTGGAGCCCTTACTATGTGGGAGAAGTCGATGCAAAACCTTTTCATTCTGTACCCCAGCCTTCATAGTTTCTGTGAGAGAACAAAGCCCTGATACACTTGAATTAAATTATCAGAAATAGGCTGAATATTATCTTAATTCTCTAGGAGTAAAGAAAAAGGACCTATCTTGGAGAATGAATCCTTCAGGCAGAGGAACATGTACAAAATTTTAGGTCCCTTTCTCACCAACAAAATGATCTTGAATTAGGTGGGAAACATTTTTCACCAGCTGGAAATCTGACTAATATTGTTTTGGTTTGTGTTAGCTTTCTCCCCAGCTCTCCAGTGCTGTGATTACTTATTAATTCAGATTCCCTGCAGTTAAGCATGGGATTTGAAGGGATAAGGGAAGAATGGTTATCTATCAGTTGGAGAATAGACTTTCTATGTCCCAAAATTCTTGTGCTGAAATATATAAGCTTTTCTTCCTGAGGCACCAGACTCTTGCCCAAGTATAAATACACAATAAGCTATACTCTATAAATATGTATGCTCAGTGCTCTTATGAATCTCACTATGTCTGTGAAAGCAACCAGTATGGAAATTTTGAATGCTTGTTTCAAAGGGTGGAAACGCTTGTGATCTCTACAGAGAAAACTGCTGACCTGCACAGCACAATACAAGGAAAAACTTGAACATCCTCCTTTGTTGCTTTGGTGTATGCATGGGATGTCCCTCTCTTTGGGACAAGGAGGATGCAAAAACTTCCCTCACTGGGCAGAAAGCCAGAGCATGGACCAGGACCCTTGCAAGCCCTGTCATACTGTCCTCTTGCAGTTTGCTAGGGAAATCACTGGGATACTGACAATAACAGCCGTAAGAGATGGATTTTGATTTCTATTGCACTTACTGAGACAATCTCCAGCTTGCATTCTCCATCATAGAGTTTGGTAATGTTGGTGTCATGTTCTCTGGAAGAAAGAGCTGCTTTGGTTAGGATGCCTTCAGAATAATTTTTCCTGTCTCACTCTAGGCACTGGGACAAGATAGCAAGGTCCCACCCGCTGTGTAGGACACTGCAACTGGCTGAGTTTTCTAGATGCACCCCATGGGTGGTAGCAACCACTTGATGAGCAGAAAATGCATGGTATTTCCATATCACATGGTATTAGGAGCAATGTTTTGATCTGTTCATGGTTCTGCTCTGGGTTGTCCTCTGGCTGTTTTGTGATTCCCTTCCTGATCACAGAGAGAGAATGGGGAAGAAAACTGAAATTGGCTGGAGAATTACAAGCAGCTAGCTTCAAAGAGACCTACAGGGACACCTGCCTTAAGAAGAACTAGAGTTTTACAGAAGTGTTTCCAAGAGCCATAGCTATTGCTAATTATCCAGAAGGATGTCCTACAGAAAAGACTTACGCATTATAGGCGCAAATCCCACATTCATTGTCATAAGTGAAGCTATCTGAGCCACAGACTGGTTTCAGAATCCTTGGGCAGGCTACCAGAACATTACCATCATCTCTTACAGTTTGTTGGTACCCACTGCAATCAATCTGTAAAAACAGCAGGAATAGAAAAAAATAAAATGAACTAAATAAAATTAAGTCTTTATGGACACCAGCAGAGCAAGACTTTGTCTTACTGTTGTGCTTACCACAATATGACTTGGCCTGCACTCTCCATCGTACTGCTTCCCTACATTTGTCCTGTGCTCCCTAGAGGAAAGCAGACCTGTGTCAGGGATGGTGGAGAGCAGTCGTCACCTCCAGGTTGGCAGTGTCAGCACCCTGGTGCTAACTCACGTGCTCCTCTGCACAGCCTATCTTTTGGGGATGGAATTGCCACCCTTACCTCAAGACCCCGGCCCTGCAACTTCTGCTGGGTTTCCAGCAAACCTCACCTGTTGTGGAGGCAGATCCCACACTCGTTGCTGTATGTGGAGCCATCGGTGCCGCAGACCGGCTGCAGGTCCCTTGGGCAGGCTACCCAGGAGGTCCCATCCTTGCTGATGCCGCTGGAATACTGGCTGCAATCAACCTGTGAAAGCAGCACATCAGCCCCAAGGTCAGCTCCTGCACAGAAAGGACAAGCCGTGCAGCCTCCCACCACTCGCAGCAGCGCCTGCAGCTCCAGCTGGGAGAAAACCCAGAGGTATCGTTTTGAATCTGCTCAGGCAGTCAGGAGGAGGGAATCTTCTCTACAGAAGTTTCTGATTATGCTTTCCTGCTGGGGTCTGGGGGAGGCACGACATGGAGGAAGGATAGCTGTGGGTGAGACTGTGCCTAATGAAGGCAGCTGGTAATTGGGAGCCTGGCCATACTCCAGAGCCCCTCAGCTCAAAATCTTATCATTTCCGATCATGCTGCAGTCTCTGGTGAGTTACAGGAGTCTCATAACTGTGTGGGAAGAACCTGCAGACAAATCCATCACATGGACCCTGCTGTTTTCCTCACTCTGATGTAGGTATAGAAAGAAACACAACACTGGGGGTCTTACTGTATAGAAAAAAATATCCGAATCATGGTCTTTGATGCTTTCAATCACATCATCTTAAGACAGCTTTCCTCTCGAGGGGGTAACATACTGTCCTTTGACTTGGAGTAACTCGATTATATCTAAAAGTTAATATAATAGGATTGTGTAATTACTTCTTGCTTTCTCCATTTTATTTAACGAACTGAAAATATTGTAAATGGAGGGAGAGGGTTACTTTCTCATGATTTGGCAATATCATTCAATCATGCACTGGCAAATATTATTTGAACAGCCAGGCTTTCATTAGATTTAATCCACTTGCTCATCAGGTAATTATATACTGTTTCCATTTTGCCAGAAGCCTGGGAAAGAACAGAATAAATGGAAAAATCTGTAACTCACCTCATTTCCAAAGGTAATACCTAAAAGAAAGGTAGAGATAGAAAAAAAAATTACTGATATGCAGAGATGACATATGCAAATCTTTTTAAGAAACAGTTAAATTCAGTGACTGTTGTTGACTTGTGTATGGGGTTTAGGAAAATGCAGTCTTACCTTTATGCTAGTAGATGGTCATAAGATGAATTAAAAGTTACTAAATAAAGTTTCATTGCACTTTTGATGGGAGCTAGAATGGGGGAGACCACATGTATTAATCAGTTCCTAAGATGCTACAGGGAAGCAATGAAGGTATTTTCGATTCTGTACTCTGAGTTTAACCTCTTCTAAAAGACTTTGTATTTGACTTCCAGAAGCTCAGACGTGTTTAAAATGGCTGTTGATCACCAGCACCGTCCATGCCAGGACACAAACTTCTCAGTTATCGGGAACAGCACAGAAAATTTACAGAGCAATCCTAGCAGTTAAAGTTTGTGTTTATATTGCTCACATGGATGCAGATGCTATTTCAAACAGCTCTGCTTTGCCCTTATACCCAGTAATTCCACATGCAAGCTGCTGCCCTGCGCTAGGACTGCTTCCTCAGCAATTTGCTCCCATAAACCAAGATGAAAACAGTTATCTGTATGAGGTTTGCTGAAACCCAGATACTGCAGTCTAACTTTTTGCTACACTCTCAGGAAGAATATTCCTTCTTGGAATAAGGCTCTCCTCCACATTAGAAGACCCAAATGTTTTTGCTGATTAGCTGAAGCAGAGGCCAGGTTGAGCGACCTGTGCAATACCACAGAAAACACTCACCTAAGAAGCAGCAAAGGGCTAGAGCCACTTTCACAAAGAACCTGGTGGTCTTCATGGCAGACAGCTACTCCGTGCCAGTACAGACCGCTCGCTCTCAGCATGGGAGAGGAAGGGCAAAGGTGGAGTGGGAATATATAGCGCATTGTCATATCAAACCGTCCCACCTTACGATGTAACACCCAATCTGTCATCAACACAGGAAACCAAAATGTATTTACCCAGCTCTGGATTTCTAGCTAATGATTGACACTGGCACACATGCCAGGAAGGGGCCTTTTCTGCGGCTCAAGGGGAGCCAGCGAGCGGAGAGCATGCCAGGGCCCCTCTGCTCCCGGATCTGCCCCAGCACATTGCAGGCTCTCGTTTACCCTGTGACCGACTACATGTAATTAGATCTTTCTGCTCCTCCATAGTTTTCAACTGGGCTCCTAGCTGACAGCCAAAACCCTTGTTATTTAACCTCAGGGCATGATTTTGCACTCCTCACTGCTGCATTTCATCTCAGTTTGAGCCCAGGCAATTGCAGCCCAGAAGGCTACCCCATTTACCCCATTCGCTAAAGGAGAAATCCTGCTCTTCTGCTGTTTAAAAAAAAAAAAAAAGCTCATGCACCAGAACTGCTCCATGCGCCAACTTTTTCTGTTGTAAGGCAAGGAACAAAAATATGAAGCTTGGTCCTCAAATCCATCCTTTTGGCTGTCACTGGTAACTCCCGTGGTACCCTCTGCTCGTACACTAGCACCTCCTCTGTAGTCCATTCCTGACCCACCTCGTCAAGCCTAAGTGACACCATCCCACAGGGCAACAGCAACTCAAACTCTTTTGCTGTCTGGGTAGACTAGATCTACTGTATTTCCTTTATCAATCTCTACAAAGTTGGCTGACTTCCTAGATATTAGCCCATACATGATTACCTTTTGGTAAATTCACTGTGGTCATTAATCATTCCTAGATACGCTGCTTAGGGACGTGGTTTAGTGGTAGACTTGGCAGTGCTAGGGTAATGGTTGGGCTAGATGATCTTAGAGGTCTTTTCCAAACTAAACGATTCTATGATTCTTTAGTTTTCTTCGAACTTCTCCTGAAGGTTTGCCCAGTACTAAAGTAACACAGCTTGGATTGGTCCTGAATGTGCTTTTCTCCTTTAAGTAGATTTCAGTCAATGTATTGGTCTCCAAACGAGTCTTCACAATTGGGATCCTAAATTCTCCAAGTTTCAAAGTTTTAATCTTTCATATCCTGTACTCAGTAGTAAAAATCTCTATTTGCTATTCCCTATCTATTTTTGGCATGATTTAAACAGAGTGAGCCCACGTTGAATCATCCCAGTTTTATTTTCTAAGAGTAGGGTGTCTCCAACACCTTTTTTGCTTGAAAAGCAAATCCACAATAACATGATTTTGGGGATTACTTAATGGAAAATTCTGTTCTTATATCCGATAGCTCTGCTAATATTAGGAGTTTGCAGTGTGCATCCACAAAGGTAAAGTCTCCCCAGATACCAACATTTTCAGCTACGTTGATGTCTAGTGATGTTAGAGAGGTCTCTATTCATGTATCTTGTTTTCATTCCTTCCCCCTAATATTCAGCCTTGATGCCTCCTGCCCCATCCTTTATCAATACCACCAAGTGTCAAGGACTCCAGACATTTGGACCAATGCAGCTCTTAACTATGAGGACCTGTATTCATCCTGATCACAATATCTATCTCTCAGTGCTTATTGCAGTCAAGACTATCATCAATTAGTGCTTCCTGTCAGAGGAAAACGTGTCTTGATAACTTAATTGCCAGACTCCATAAAAGCTGTCACGGTCAAGCAAATTCCTGCCAATGTCCACGAAGATGACACCTGAACCTTATCAGCAAGGAGACATTTGCAAACCAAATCTGCAGTAAAAATAGATTGACTCAGCATGTTCTGTCAAGATCACAGCAATTGTCTTCAAGCTAAGTTATTAAATTCGGAGAATGTTTGCAATAGGAGGCAGATTAAAGGATCAGAACAGAAAACACCTGTCAGCAATCTAGGGAAGGAACTGGGATCTAGAAAAACATCACTGCAGCTATAGCCCATGTCCATCCCCCGCCTTGGCTGAGACGCATGGTGCTGGTCTTTGGGTCTCTGCATCATGCACAAGGAAGCCCCACACTGCGACCCTGCAAGTGAGTTGGCTGCTCTGCAGAGAGATTCGGCAGAGCTTTTTCCACCAGCCATTTGTCCCTCTCATTCTCCATGCTCTTTTTCCCTTTGCCAACTGTGCTGGGAGAGGAAGGCTCCATGAAGCCTGCCTGGCTGGGCAGCCCCGCATGTGAGCGCTCTGCTGCCTCTCCAGCTCACCTCCAGTCATGGCTGTGAGTCCTCCATCACCATCTCTATAGAAGTTCACCACATGGGCCAAGAAAGGATGTGACTCCTTTGAGGCCAGAAGGCAATAAAGCCAGCTTACTTGTTTTTCAGAACTACATGCAGAAATTGTCTCGGTTTCCCATCCGCAAACCAAGCATGCAGTTGTCAATACACCTGTGCTAACACTAAAGTTTCTTTAAGGACCTTCAGCATCAAGGTAAACTGAATTTTCACATGGATTTGCAACTTGCAACAAGTTGCATTTACATCTTACTATTTTCAGCGACCTGCTCAAGTGGAGTTTCCTCTACCTTCATGTTGGGGAAAGTGTTGAAGACCTCTTCCGGTTCCCCGTCTTATGCTGCAGTCCTGGTTGGACAGCTGGCTAGCAGGAGGTCCTCTGCAGCAGACTGGAGCAGGGCAGGTCCCAGGGCCTGAACACAAGCTCCATACACCAAGACCACCTTTGCAGGACAGGATGCATGTGCCAATGGGTGTTAAATAGGAACCCTAAAGAGAGGAGAGGCCCATTTACCAGTCCCCAGGATAAAGCAGATGGGCCGTGGAGCAGAACCTGTGATAATCAAGGGAGACAAGGATGAAACCCTCAGGGATCCATATGCAGCAGTTGCTTGGAGGGGTTCAGCATCACAGGCACATATGGACAGTCAGAAGAGACAGCTCTGCAGCAGACCAAGAGGGTCCTCCTACACAAATAGCGTGAGGCTTGTGCACGGGTAGTGCCACAGCGTTAAGTTTTCCACACTGCCCTGCTGCCATGCCCAGGCTCTCCTGCTGTGGTGGCCGTGGGAGGTGGTAGGCAGAGCTGCCAGGCTGCAAAAGGACAGGCTACAGAGAATTGGGAAACAGCACAGGAGTACAAGGTCTGTGAAGGGTTCTGCCAGAGTCAACAGTCCTCAGCATATACCCAGAACAGCATTTTACATACTCTGGATTGCAAAGTACCTGACACCTTTTATGCAAAAAAAAGCAAGAGGCTCAAGGCCCCTGCAGGGAGCAGCTGAGCTCAAAACCCAGCAGTGTTTGGGAGAATTTGAGGAAACACTGTGAGAAGCAGGAGACTCCTGAGAGGCCTGGAGCTGCCAATTCATGACATCGGTCCTGCAAAGCCTCAGAAAATGCTGTGAACCACATGGGGTCTGTGCCTCTTGGCAGTAGAGACACCCTTAATAAAGTGCACTTTACAGCAAACTGAAGACTTCCCAGAGTACTGGTACCTTTCCAGGTTCATAGAGGACTATTTTGGTCTCATTACAGCATTAGAGGGCAACACCAAGGGCAACCAAGGGCAAAATAAAGGAGAGGATAATATATTTGTAATACCTCTTGAGCTTTTTTCTCCTCTTCCCGAGAAACCCCATGGGAATAACATGTGGCATCACTCACATGGAGTCCCACCTGGAGCTCTGCTGTACGGAGCACAACTGGGGACAGACATCATCCGTAAGCCCTTGGATTGATCTGTGGAGGGAAGGTGGGAAGGCTGCTGAAAGTTAGCATTGCTGCCTCTGGTAGACTCAATAATGACAGCACAGGCAGCTTTAGCAAGTCACCGTCGTGTGCCCTCTTAGTAGCTTTGTGATCTGATTAACAAACCTTTATTGCCATCTATGATTTCTTTGTATGATAATTTCTGCTGGTAGCAGGCGAAATTCAGAAGGTGCTCAAATCCTGGCAGAAGAGGCTACTAGGGCACCTTCCTCATCAGTTCATTGGTTTTGGAGCACAATTAATTCAGGTTTTATGGGTGATTATTTCAAAATCCAAATGCTTGAAATCACTGCAAGTTATAATAGCTCTTTCAAGTGCACCGATTTTCATCTGCAAGGATGTATTTTAAGCCTTAAATTGTGTACTGCTTTTATAAAATCACAGAGGTCTCTGCACATGATTTTAACTAGAATCAGTGAGCAGACATCATCAGTGAACACTTTTACTGACTGATATTCCTCCTTCTCAGGCTGCATAAATAACATTGAAGGATTCACCTGTTTCATCAGCTCAAAGACAAATTTTGCAACCCCAGAAACAGCTAAACAGGACCAAACTGATGACTTCAGCACTGCATAGCTGTATATGGTGGGATTTTCCCTGTAAAAATAAGCAGTGGTAATTTATTTCTAAACCATAGTGTTTGCACACATTAAAAATCAGCATACAAAATATTAACCATTGCTTATGTTACAGTATGCTGATAATAAAGTCACAGACTGATAAATGTTATACATGCGGAAGTACTTTATGAGAATAAAAATCAATTTTCATTAGCTGCATTAAGAAAAAAGGATCTTGATAACTGAAAAATAATCAGTATTTGTGGAGGGAGCCAAATTAATTGGCATTGAGTGAAATTCTGCCAAGATCTGAAGGAAAGTCACTCCGGCCTTATCTGCAACAGTGTATTTACAGATCAGGTCACAGCTAAAGTGGACTCAAACACTGTGTTCACACTCAAGGTCTTCTGGAAATGCCCTGCAATAAAGTTTATACAAATAAGAACATATTTGCTTCAAGTAACAGCTATAAATGAAAGTACAAGAAATGTGTGCAAACCACCAACAGGTTTCTATTAATCCACCACCACATTTTCCTCCCTTGCAAATCCCACCCAATTTTCAGGTGCATCAACACTACTTGACCCCTAGCTAGACCACAGGAGCATTTAGCCTCAAGACCTGGCTTCATCTTAAAATACTTCTAGAATATAAATTAATTAGATCTGCAAATCAGATCTCCAAATGACCATTTTCCTCCTTAAATAGTTTAAACCATTGAACAAACACAGAGCTTCTCTTTCCTCTTCCACCTCCCCAGCACCAGGACCTCTTCCTGCAGGAGGTGGCTCCCAAGGTGGACACTGGCTGAGCCCACGTGCCCGCAGGGACATCAGAGGGCTGCATGGGGCCTGCTTTGTGCAGACAGGCTAGTCAAGGCAGAAGGGTGATGCAGAAGCACATGATGATGGTCCACAGGCCACCGAGGTGGGCTGCAGAGCTTTCTGCTTGGCCAGCACAGCCTCGAAAAGTACCCTCTGAGCAAGAAACGCCGCTGGCCAAATGCACACTCTGGATCATGGAGACCTTCCCAGCTGAGCCCCAACTCCAGCCATGGTGCTGCAGGCCTCACACCCATCTACACAACCCATCTTGGAACTCCTCAAAGCCAAAAGGGCTGGAACAGGACACTTACTGCAACAGTTAAACTGCCTACACACCGAGTTTAGTGTTTTGAAACAGATTTCCCTCTGTAGGTTTCTAGATATAAACCAATTAAAATCTCAAAACAACCCTCTGAGGTAGGTAAGCATCTTTTAATGTCCATTTTACAGGCAAGAGAAAAGTGCCAAAGGGAAATGAAGGAATTTGCCAAAGGCCCCATGAGTCAGAAAACCCAACCCCGGTCCCTCCTCATGAAACCCAGACCACACTCTTCCTCTTTGGGTCTTACATCTGCACTTGGTATTTATGGCAGCAGATGCACCCCAGGGGCCTCCGCGCTTGCTTATTGCCCAAGGAACACATGGTGACAAGCCAGAGTGGGGACTCGCACATCCCTCCCATGAGGCTCAGAGAAGAAAAGCAACAGGACGCTGTGGAGTTATCTTTATTGTAGAAGCACGCTAGACAGCAACACAGCAGAGCCCAACCTGAGCAGTGACCGCAACAGCACACATGGGGCCAACCTGGGAAGCCGCCACTGGGTCCCCACAGCCCTTCGCCCTCCACCTGAGCAAGGACAGGCCCATTCACTGCAGAAGGGGACAAAGGTGGCTCCAACAGCACTGGGAACTCAGCAGCTCCCCTGATGCTTGACATCAGCTCTTCCTTTACTTGCCCTAGGGAGACGGGGGAGACAGTTTATTACTATAGTTCCTGAAGGCAAAGGACATGGAAGAACCACCAGGAAGGCTCAAAGCTGGGATGCTCCCATGCTCTGTAAGGACTCTGTGCCACCCTTGCCTCCCTGTGATGGGGGGTCTGCTCTGCAGACAGCAGTCTGCTCTGCCAACATCCTCTCACCCCTGCAGGGACAGCTGGCGGAAAAGGAATGGGCAGAGCCCACCACAGTGGGGACTAGAAAGTCCTCATGAAGTTCGCACATTCCCATGGGCTCAGTGCCCTTTACAGTGGCTTCCCTTCACCCCTCTGCTTCTGCAAAGGACCCACACCTCATTCTTGGGCTGTGGCAAGGGAGGGGAAAGAGCACATTGCAGAGCCCTTTGCCCCAGCCCTGCAGCCTGCCCAGGCAAGGTTTGACACCCAAACCCTTGTGAGACACCATGCCCAGAGGACAGGCTGGCCAAGAGGGAGTAGATTACTGCATTTCTCTCTGTACCTTTGGTCACAGCTGATCCCTGGTATTTGCTGGCAGTCTGAACTCCATTACTTCTGGAAAAAAAGAGCAAATAGTAAGTCCAACCCCAGGCATGACCGCTGCTGTTACACTGGCAGAGCATTAGGACCCGCCTGACAGCCCCTCTGGCTGGCTCGGTGGCCAAACAAACCAGCTGGGGCAGAGAATGTCACTGTGGTAGGCAGGCTGGGTCACTGCCAGCCTAGTAAACAAGACAAATTTCAGCCTGAAGCTAGGTGATTTCCATAACCAGCTAAGAAAGGTCCTGCTTTTTTCCTTTTTTCCTTCTTCTGCCTTCTTAAAGAGAGACATGACAAAGAGCATTGAAAGAAAATGGACTTTCCCATTGCAAACCTGGGAGTTGTCCATTTGTTCTTTAGGAAACAGATTAAAAACTGGATATCCCCTTTTTTGCCTAGCCTGTTAACTAAGATAAGCAGACTGGTGTCTCTTGCACAGGAGATTTATGAAAAAACCTTTGAACAAGGAAAGAAACTGTAAGAGATTAAAAGTGAAACATGCTGGAAAGACCCATAATTAAAACACCCATATGACACAGCATAGCAGGACATAGTGGCCAGCTGGCTTGTTAAAAACCTAAACCCTGGGCTCAGCTACATTTATCTGCAGTAAAGCAGAACCGGATCAAAGGAATTTGGTTATGGCACAGACCTCGCATGGGAGGCAGGAGCCCTGAAGCCAGCCAGCCCCAGGGCTCTCTCTGCAGGAAGGTTCTACCACATCAGTGCACACTGTCCAGATGCACACTAACATCAGATCTCTCCCAAACCACACTGCTCCTATCCCTTCCTACAACCACCCCTCCCTGATGGCAATCTGGCCACCATCAGGGAGAGTTGCCAGGAACTCCTGGAAATCCAGTAGGAGCTTTGCTGGCAGGAGTGGTTGCAGGCATTGAGTTGGGAAGAGAAGAGGCAGCTTGGACACACATTTTTTCAGGCAACACAGCGCCTCCATGGATAATTTCAAAATAGAACTCAAGGACATACTACATTTTTAGCTAGCAAATTCTTATCTTTTCTGAAGTTTAAAGAAGTCTTTGGTCCTTCGTATTTTCATTCTGCATATTGCAGCTGCCTAAAACCATTTCTGATGCCAAAGGCACTGCTGAAGCTGTTCTCCGGGTTTTAGTAGCAAATAGTGAGTGCCTGAGTCTTCAGTAGAAGGATGCATTAAAAGGCATGTTAGCACAGGTTTCAGTGGTGGAAAATAACATTGATCCATGCATTGCTCATGAGCTTCCAACTGAGAAATAAGGGGAGTCTGATGGATACAAGAGGTTTGCCAAGGAAATGGACTTCCATAAGTTTCTAATATGATTCTTCAGGTAACACAATATACATAAAGAAAGAAGAAGTCATTGTTTGGAGGTGGTGTTTTGGCTTTTCTTACTTTCCTTTTAATTGCTTCTAACTCTCCTTAGAATACTTTCAGCATAGCTATAAATTAACTGACTTTCAGTATATGCCATATTCTTCTAATTGCAAAGACTTGAGATCTGTAACAGCTTGGTAAAACAAAATGGGAAGGAATCCCAACCCAGGCACAGTTTTGAGGGAACCCTCTGTGTTGTTCAGTTGCCATGGTACATCCAATCTTGTCCGTCTCCAGCAGCACGAACACAGCCACTGACAGGTTTGCATAGTGCCTCTGCTCCCAGCACACGAGCCAACACTGACTTCATCACACTGAAGGGCAAGACACAAAGTTCTCCCCTACAATCACAGGCAAAATTATTTTTCTCTGCACTACAATTTCTTCAGATTTAAACAGTGTCGAGAGCACTCTGCTGCTTCACAGAATAGAGGAATACGAGCTGGGATGCTTTGTTTTTAACGTTTTGGGGATCTGCAAGCATCCTGACACCAAACAAAAGAGGGTAAAACTCCTATGACAGCTGTTTTGCACTAAAGCTTTATGCTGAGGAGAATGGGCAATGCTGTTCTGCCTACAAACAAATTGATAGCAAATTCATATTCAGAAGTCAAAGTTCTCATCCAAAAAAATTTACAGAACCTGTCAGTTTGGTTCATGTGATATTTTGATTCATTCCAGGTTTGGAGCGGAAGCAAATACCAGCGTTTCCCCAGGGATAAGCATTTAGTTTCTCGAGAGTTCATGCTAACACTGGGGTCAGTCCTGCACACCTGAGACACACAGAGACCCTGGCTGCAAATCCAAGCTCTGAAGGCTGCTGAGCTGCCACTGAGAAATCTTTGACTCATCTGCTATTGGGTAATCACAAAGTTCAAGACCTTTCCCAGAAGCATGTCACTTAGTGAACAATTTTCACTTCCCAACCATCTCCCTGGATATCATTTAAGAAATGAGACCTCTATGGTTCATGCAATTCCACTCTTTCTCAAAGTCCCAGGAGAAAAGCCAGATGTTTTCCCAGACATGTCACTCTCCTACCACACAGCCTAGGTAAAACATGGAGACTGTCTTGGCTGTATGTTAAATCCAAGTCTGAACCTATATTTACACATCTGGACCATGAGCACGCCACTCCCAGGGCTCTCATACTCCCCACCACAGAGAGTGGGCAGGCTGGGTCCCTGGCCCACACGTGGAATTAGAAATGGGTTGCCACTGCAGGAAGGCACTTTGGGTGGCTGTTTTCTCCAGCTCTCAGCAGCCATCTGCTCCAAGGAGGAAAAAAAAGAGGAGGAGATCAGGGGCTCCACTGCCCCTCTGACCTTAACTACCTGAGCTTGCTGCACCAGATGGCAGAAGAGCACCCAACAGAGCATGGTTTTAATTAAGCCATTAGAGTTCAGCTAACCTGTTAGTTCAATTAGCCTGCCTACAAGGTCAAGGTGTGGACTCCTGGCTGTTGCTGGGGGAGCACAGCAGGACAGGCAGTGACAGCAGGCCACAGCTTCTCATTTTTCACTCTCTGTGCTGTTTGGAGAAGGGACAACCTCTCCATCACAAGCCTGGATCAGGGCCCCACAAGCTCACAGTGCCAACAGAGGAGTTTCACAAGGGAAAAGGAAAAGACTGATGTTCCCCCAGTCCGACAGTGACACACTGCTTACCATTTCAGGGACAGACTTTCGGCATTCACCTCGATAGTTTACTGTGATGTAGACTGACGCTCTCCTGCAAAGGGAGGACAAGATATTGCTTATTATTCACTTGCAATGCCACAGCTCTCTGCCATCAGCATGATGGTCCTCTGTGGACTCCTTAATACTTTGATGCCACTTCCAATCTGATGGCATTTATTACTCCCCAAGCAATCTTACGATCAGGCAGAAGGGGAACAGGGGACTCTGGAAAGTTGTGTATCTTAATTAGCTGTCATCAGATTAATCTCAGGCATTTTGATCTATGTTTGCTTAACAGCAAGGCACCAAGGACACACTTGATAGTGAGTCATGATATATCAAAACAAACACTGTGCTGCAAAAGACACTCGGGAATGGTGGATGGTCCTGTATTACTGAAATCTCTCCGCCTACTCACATGGCAGCTGAACACAAGTCACATTCATTTTTGTATGTTTTCCCATCAGTGCCACAGACGGGTTGTGAGGATTTGTTGCAGAAAATCCTTCCACCCTTTACCCCGTGCAGAATTCGATCACAGTCCAGCTGAAGAGAGAAAGAAATCACATTTGGTGCTGGTTCTCTTGCAAGACCCTCCTTTACACAACTTAAGAGTGCGCCTAAACCAGGCATTGCCCTGAGGCCCCTCTGCCCTGCAGCACATCCATCGTGCCTTCAGCAAAGCCAGGTTTGCGAAGAGGTAATGCCTCCTCTTGGACCAGCCAGGCAAGATCTGGGGTGGGGCGGGGGGGGCTAGCCTGCCTGGCCCTACTGCCAGGCACAGACCTAGACCTGCTCGTCTGATCCACCTTTACACCTCAGTCCAGAGCACATTTACTTCTGAGGGATCCATAAGAATATAAAAAGCTTCTGCTAGCTGTCCCTAGTCCTTCTTTATCAGGGACTTTGTGTCCTGATGAAACCCATCTGCAGAACAGCAGACACTCATTGGCAAAAATGAAGGAAAAGCCTTGACAATGGAGTCCAGCCACCCGAGGGTGGTGCGACACGCAGCACAACTTGACACCCATGGAATGAATAGATGCAAGCATGAATGAACAGCTATGACTAAGTGTCCCCTCGTTTCCTCTTAAGCATGACAGCAGAAGCGTCTAGACACAGCTTTCCCTATAAAGCACAAGTGGCACAGCCAGGAAAAACTCAGCAGTAGGAGCAAGACCTCTCATGCTTAGGTCATCACCCTACAAGCACACCAGCGCAGAGGTTCGCAGAGTCATGGCAAGCTTCAAACAGAGGTCAGAGATCCTGCAGCCTGTTCCCTGCCACACAGGCCCTTCCTCAGCCTCACTGCCCACCTCAGCACCAGGGGTTGAAGAAAAGACCAAGACAAAGGAGTGAGTGTTCCCACCCCTTCTCCAGGTCCCATAATACGTGTCACAGTGACTGCAAATGGTGCAGAGGAGAGCTGCAGCCAGGACAGGGAGGACGTCTCACCTCCTGTCCCACCTGGAGATGTACCATTTAGCACAAAGCGATGGTTTGTTGCCTTGCTGGAGTCAACAGCACTATGGAGTGGGAAGCACCACGGAGAAGGAAGGTTTCTTGCTGGGTGGCACAGCAGGTTCAGTGATACAGGGGTGCTGCAGTAACACCCTCTGGTTAGACTTCACTTGCTAATTTCATTAATGTGCTGCTTCCTCCCTCATCTGGGTAATTAACAATGACATGAAGACAGCGCTGACCTTTGCAATTCCCTGCCAGATGCCTTGCTACTTATGAGACACCGCTGCCCGTGGTGCAACCCACGTGTGCGCTCCCACCACCTCACTGGCAGCCCTGCATCGTGTGGGTCCCAGCGGCAAGTGCCACCTCTCCTTCAGCTCTGGGGAACTGGAGCTCCCTGTGACAAAACCCACAGATGGCCCTGGAGAGAGGAGAGCAGCAGGTTTGCTCTGAATCACCTCTCGTCAGTCAGGCTGATCAGCATCTGCTCCTCCTCTGGAGCTACCAGGAAACACCACTAAGCCCTGAAGCAGACTGGTGTTATTATGCCTGATGCTTCCTCTGGAATGCATTAAAACTGCCATACCTGAACCGCCTGCCAGGTTTTTCTATTCTGATATTTTTTTCTAAGAGCACTCAGTGACAGAGACTTCAGAGTGAGTTAAGGCAGTCTGTAGTCAGGTCCCTCCAGCCCCACAGACAGGCATTTCCTACCTCTTCCAAAATGTTATTTAAATTGCTATATGGACTATAAGTGGCAGGTCATTTTTATTTTAATCACCCTAGCTCTTGGCAACACCCTGTGACAGCGAGATCCACAGGTTAGTCATCCTTTTTATAGTAACTTATTTTCTCTTATTAGTTTCATAATTTCCACTTTAGCTTCGTTGAAACTAATGCATATTCTTTTTGTGGAAACAGGGAGAGCATACACCCCCTTCTTCCCCCCACATTATTCCGTACAGTCACCATCTGTTACTCAGTGTGCCCTCCTCCAGCAGCCCCTCCCCGCATGAACCTTGTCCTTGCTCCCTGGTCAGCCCCAGAACCCTGCTCTGGCCATGGCCTTTGACTCAATAACTTCTCAGCATTCAGGAGGGGACACCGCCACCACCCCCTTCAGCTCCAGGCTGGCCCCCCACACCTGACATACTTCTATAATGAGCCAACACCAACAGCAAACCTGGCTTTGGAGGCTCCAGTATGGCCACCCCCAGCCTCACTCCCCCTTGCTGTCAGGATATATAGGGCACAGCGTCGGGGTACAGGCTCTGCCACCCATTCAAACCCTTCCAAGGACACAGGTCCCGTGTGAGGTTTTAGGGTGACAGTGGGAACAGGGACAGCTGCTGGGAACGGCTGCGCCTGACCCGCAGGAGCTGTGCGTACCGGCTGGTAGGTGTCGGTGCCTCCGCTCTGTTCTCGGCGGCCGGGTGCCGGGCTGCAGTTCCCACCGCTCTGAGCCGAGTTTCCTTGCGGGCTGGCAGGGAGAGAGAGCACAGGCATGGCACAGTCCTTGCAGTGCGCGGGAAGCACGGTGCAGACCCACCCTCCTCGCGGGCCCCCGCAGCACTCGGAGGTGCTTGTGCCAAGACAGATGAGGTCAAGCAGCCCCTGGCCACGTACCAAGAGGGACAAACCATGCCAGGTACTCAGCCCAGCCACATCACCACCCCAGAGCTTAACTAAACTACTTTAATGTGTAATGCTGTTATTCTGCACCTTTTTTTTCCCTGTCAACAGGTAGCTTGGCTTGCCATGGAGTAGAGGCAGTCCCTGCAACAGGACTGCTCTGTGGGGGACGTCAACAGCAGATCCCCATTACAGATATTATCCCAGGATATTCAGGGGACCGGGTTTCTGCAGCAAATGCTGCTATGGAGAGAGCTCTACACCCTGTCTGCCTGCTGACCCTGCTGGATTGGGGAAGATGAGGGGACTGCATCAGCCAAAAGCAAGAAGTCTCAGAGCTCCTCAGTAAGGTTTTGAAAAAGCAACAACTGATCCCTGCTCAGATCTGGCAGCCCTACAAACCACGGGGGTTGACCAGTGCCCAGAGAGCACGGTGCACCAGGCGCTGCCTCCAAACCAGCAGGTGAGGATGCACTGGAGCCAGTCAGCAGGACAGGTGTGTGCCTGCCAGGAGGCAGGCTTTGCTGGGCAAGGTGTCTGGGTAGGGATTTTGAGCACAGCAATCACCAGCGCTTTGCATACAGGAGAGGCAAGAATGCCTTTGAAAAGGAGTGAGGATTGCACAAGAAACGTGCCCTGCTCTACATGCCCCATCACCGGCTCAGCCAGCAGAGAGGAGTGCTGCACCGAGCACCACAGCGCTCACTTCTCCATCCCAGGTGGTTCCTTTGCATGCAACAGAATCATTCCCACTCTGATTAACCTCCTAACCACCCCAAAGAGAAAGCATGCTGCACGTGGAAGGGGGCAGAAGCTGGTGCCAGGACTTGTGGGGCCAGGCTGCCACCCCAGACACTGCCATACTCACCCTCTGTTCGTGGAGGACGGCCGTCTCTCGGTCATGCCCTGCTGAGACCCTGAGCCAGTGCAGCTCTTCTGCAAAAGGGGCAGGATCATGTTTGACAACCAAGAACAGAAATCTTTCAAATGAGCAGAGAAGCACTGAAGTTAAAGCAGCTCCTGTCCTGCCGCTGCCTCCTCCCAGACCCAGGTAACTGTGGGGCTCTTCCTGGAGAAGCAGCTCTGATGTTTGCTCCATACAGGATTTCATGTCCACAAAATGTTACCTTCTGAGGGCTGACAGGACCATGGGGAGCCTGAACCTGCCCTTTATCTCACATACAGCATCACACCACCAGGTCAGTGAGAGCAGCTGTTCTGCCAGGTCCAAATCTGCCCACTTCACATGCTTACACACAGGTCCATCCCATGAATGAGCAGGGCTTGCGATACAACCTCCACCATCACCAGCTGACTCCAGCACCCCAAGCACCAGGGCCACCACAGGCTGAGCACGGGCAGTCCCTGGCTGTGAGGATCCCTCAGACTCATCAGCCCCTTCCCTGAGCTCAGGGGATGCTCCGAGCTCGATCTCACCTGGTTTGCACACTCTGCAGTGAGTGGTTTGTTACGCTGGGCAGTTCCACCAGACTGGCCTCCTCTTTGGGCTTCCTTTTTGCTGGAAGAAGGGGATAAGAGAAAAGAGGGAGCGCTATGGCAGTGCAAGTGCCGCCAGGACCTGGGGCTGACCTGCAAGCCAGAGTCATGCCGTTAGGCACCAGCTCCCCATCCACAGTCCCTGTTCCTGGTGGCCCTGCTCCTAGTTCCCTCCCCTAAGCCTTCTCCCTTCTCCTCACCATTCCCACTGTACGCTACATCCTGGATCCAGGTGGCTGCTTTCATATCAGGGCTGCTTCTGCATATGCTCTATGGGAGCAGAGAGAGCATCTGGAAGGCAAAGTACATGCATGGGAAACTCCTCGGGAGCTACCCGCGGCCGACAGCCCCTGGGGAAGGGGTTGCTCTCTATCAACCCTGCTTCTCCTCTGCTCCCCGCTGCTTCTCACTTGCCCCTGGACCCTTCTCACCAAGAGTGAAGTGGAAAGAGGGGCAATAGCCAAGGCCCTGCTGCAAGTGCATCTCTTGGAGGGCCACTGGGATTCAGGACTCCCCCAGGCATCACCCAAGGTGCAGCTCCACAGGCAGAAGACAGTTTCGCAGCATGAGGTTTTCCTCTTTGTCGCTGCTGGAAGCTATACTCACAGCTTCTCTGCGCACATGAGACACTTGTTGGTGTGCTGCTTGCCAGAGGAATCCCGAACAGGGTCGTTCTCCCGTGTGCAGGACAGCCGTCCACCAGCTTCGAACTGGGAGCGATACTCACTGCAGTCGTCCTGCGGAAGAAGGCAGCACTTAGGGCACCCTGACCTCCCTGCCTTATCCATCCGATTCTTAGAAACTTGAAGTTTCCTGCCAGGAAAGCACTGAACCATCACAAACGCATCACAGGAAAGACTGGGTGCGAGCAAGAGGGTGTGCAGTACCAGCCACTTAGTATATAAACAGAGGAGTGAGTCAGAAGAACGATGGGTGCTTCTGCCTGCACAGCACGTGTCAGGAGTTTTCTACCACGGTCTAATTATTATGCTCCATGTTGGGCTATCCAAAGCATGCCAGTGATGTGGCTGATAAGGTAACGGAGTCCCTCCCACTTCTCCCACCATCCTTAACACACAGTTATAGCTTTTTCCGAGATCATAGCTCAGATAATTTCACATACAAAGCAAGTAGCACCCCCTACAACCAGCCATGCTTTGGGATAAAAGCACAATGAAAACATACTTAGAAGTCCCCAAGCAACAGAAGGTTGTTTGGAGAGAGGATGATTAATTTGTTCCCTGCTCAAAGTGACCGCGCAGAAACCATGTTAATTTGCCCCTGTTACGTAACCTGGATGTAAACATTCGGTCCCCCTAACTGCAACTACCTACGACCCTACAATAGCTGATTCCAAATAGCAGATACTGAAGGTGCATGACTGGGTCCCATTTACCTTTACTTTTTACAAATAGGTTTTTCTATTTGCTGCCCACTTAGTACAGAAGAGGTTTTGGCTAGCTTGCATTAAGGTCCTTAGCAGGTCAGTGGCTTCCTCCTTTGCTTAAAAGCCGCTAGTGCCTTGTCCTCTGTGCCCAGGGAGGATTTCCCCAGCAGCACACCCTCAGCTTTGCTACTGGACTAACACCGGCAGCCACCAAGCAAAAGATTCAGAGTATGCAAACCCGCATCTTCCTAGTACCAAACTTACCATGGGGAACAGAGGCACAATCCGACACCAGATGAACCAAGCCCCAGGTGAATCCTGGGCCTGCTGTTGCCCCTGAGACAGATCTGCTTTTCCCTAATAGCCTCTCTCAAACCCTCTCCCTTTGAACCAGTGTTTCTGGAGCTTTGTTCACAGCCTGACCTCTGCTGCAAAAACCTTGCTGAGATGTGCATTTGCCTTTTTCATGGGTCTGTCGCATCCCTGACCCACTAATAAATGCAGGGCTTTCTTATCCTTTGTCATTTCTAACTGACAAGCAGGAATTCTCGTTAATCACTGCCTGTGTGATCTTGCAGTCTGTTATTACATTTTATCTTGTTTCTATTACTCCAGGCCTCAGCACTATCCAATTAGTCCTGTGTGATCTGCTGATCCTTCTCTGCTGATGCTGCCTCCCAGCTTTGCCATCAGCAAGTTTCACTTATGCTTCCATTTTTTATGCCAATGTCATTAGGAAAAGCACTAAAGAAGGATTATCCCCAAGACTGAAGCTTAAGGGGACCTCACCAGTCCTCAGTATGGCAGAAATCAAAAGGCAAGCACTACAAAGTGCTTTTCTTCATTACTGAATTGCTTTCACCAGGAAAGCATCCACACACAAGGGCACAGTGGCTGCATCATGAGAGCAAAGTTTCCAATGGGGAAATCAAAAACAAAGCCACCCTAGAGACGGCACAGGGCTGAGCTCTCTCCCACAGCATAATGTTCTTTTGAGCATCTCAAAGCTCCATTCTAAGGCTTTTCACCCAGATTTTCTTTTTAACCTAATTAGCACCATCAGCAGCACTGGCTTCCCCATCCTCATGCCAGATGTCAGGACAGAGCAGCACACCTGGTTTCTTACTCTGATGGGGTTTGTCCCCATGTCATTAGATCTGCAGGTCAGTGGGATAGACCGTAACATTCAGACAGGAACTATTCACTCAGGGGATTAAAGACCATCAACAACAAACAAGCAGGGAAAGCAAAGTGGATCTCCAAACAAAATCAGTAGAGACAGAGCAACTGAGTTCAGTAGCGTTGCCTCTGTCTTGGGTGAAAATCCAATGGAGTTGTATAGCGACCTAATGCTGTCATCCCACCTTATCTTTTCTTCCTCTGGTTGTAGTTGACTTCTGCTCATTCTCCCTTTTGCTGAAAGAGAAGCAGGACAAGAAAGTGAAGAAAACATTGCTCCAGGGAGCCAGAGGTCTCCTTGCCGCCAGCTGCACAAAGGCGAGCGAGTCCAGCCCCAGCACCGCAGCCAGGTCACACCAGCAGCTGCTTTCTCAGTAACAAACAGCGGTTGTCTCTACTCACAATTTCTCTGCACACATGATGCACTTATTGCTGTGCTGCTTCCCCGAGGAATCCCTGACAGGGTCATTCTCTCTTGTGCAGGAAAGTTTCCCTTTCTTGAACAGATCCCAGAATTCTTGACAGTCATCCTGCGGAAGCACCAGAAACGCAGTTTCACACAGACATGCTGAGATGCATCTCCCACAAATCCAAAAAGCATCATCCAATCAATTACATTTCAAACAATTTCTTTCCTTGAGGCATAACTCAGTGGCAAACTATAAATTCTTTGCCTGACGTGTTGTTTCTTAAACTATAGCATGCAACATAAAACATATCTGTATTCTTAAATGAGCACATTTATCTTCTGCTGCCAGGGTAGTCTTATTTCTACTTCTGATAGAGAAGACATGCAAGAGTCTGCCCGAAGAACCTAAGTTCTGCTGTAAGTATAAAAGCAACAATTTCTTAGTGAATTCTGAATGAGGAAGAAGTCAGTTTTCCCACTGCTAGAGAGTGAACACTACCAAGAATTTTAAAAAGCAGTGGACAGTAGAGAGATGAAGTTACAGGCATTAAAAAATCCTTGTACACCTCACACTTCCAGGCATGCAGGAGTAACGGGGGCATTTTTACCTTCCACATAACATGAAGTTATGCATTGATTTAAGCAAAGCACTCTTTGACAAAAGACTTTTGTAACAAAACCTGCTTAAGCTTTTCAGCCTGGTCTTTACTTTCTTCCAAGCAGATTTCCTATGACATTCAGGACACACATGTGCTACATGTGAGCCTTTAGGATCCTTTATGCAGCACTTTTAAGGTTATCTGCCATCTGATCTGTAATGCTTTTTTCCCCCTCAGCGTGTGGAGGAGAGGGTGTGACAGCTTATCCCAGCTCTGCAGATAGGAAAGCGAAGTCCAGAAAGTTACTTGGCAAAAGCCACACCAAATTTATGGCTGAAGAATGAAATTCAGGGTAGGTTTCTACCTGACACTCTGGAACAGTCCTTCTGCCTTTGAGACCACACACTGGCAAATGAGATGTTTTTAAATAATTAAAAATGATTAAAAATCATTTAAATTGCCTGAACACATCAGAGCTAGAAAGCTATCCTGCTTAACCAGGAGGTATAAAAAATTAAATCACTGTAACCAACACTGTCTGATGAAAACCATCTCACTCCTATACAGAATGAAAATCCAAGACTGGAAAAGACAAGTCCCTCTACATAAAGACGTGCTGTCTAGAAGAACAGCTGTGGGTAAAAGAAACCAGCCAGGTGCATCAACAAGATAAACAAGGCATAATTAGAGCCAGCCTGTCCCACACCCTGCCCTAGTCAGAGCTCACATGCACCATCACTGCTATTAATTATTTGCCGAACACCAACAGCATTCTTTGTAAGCAGGAGGCATCTTCCTCAGCCTACACTCTGGGCCAGCCACAGACCACACGTGCTGTGCTGGTAATCGCCTAATGAGGACTGGATTGCTGAGGAGGTTGGGTTTCTTTTATGCTGTTGGACAGCACAAAGCCTGCTGGCCCTGCTCTGCCATGAGCACCGCCGGATCCGCGCACATTGGCCGAGCCTGCGTTACCCATGCTGCAGGCAGGGAAACACATCACAAGCGGGCCAGAGGCCGACGGGGCCGTGTGGCAGCATTGCCCTGCTGATGGTGTGCCAACAGAACTGGTCGCGGTAGCGATGCTTCACCTCACCTCTCCAAAGCCCACGTTCCTGTTCACTTCTCCACCACTCCCTTTGTTTTTTGAGTCTCTTTCCCTGCAAGAAAGGGAGGCGTGAGTGACAGAGCAGCATGCAGTCCCCGGATGTAAAACCAAAATAACTAGTCATTAAAGGCCAGTCCTGCCAACCCCACCTCCCCATTGTGCAATGCAAGGGGACGGACCGAGACTCAGGGCTCCAGCCCCATGAGACATGCCCGGGGTATTTGGCATCTGATCAGTAGCATTTTGCCATCCTTTCTCTCTAACACCCAGGTGTTCCCACCCTATTCAACATCATCTACAGAAACAAGAAACTAAATCCATGCGTTTTTACCCCAGACTTGCTCCTCACAACCTGTCCCCCCCCGCAGCCTGTGTGATCAGCTGCAGAGAGCTACTGGGTGCACAGGTTTGCTGAAGAGCTACAAACTGCTGTGGCTGGCCCAGGGCTGCAGCACTGAGATGAAGCCTCCCGGGAGCGGGCGCTTCGCTACGGGAGGAGAGGAGGCACCCGAGGGGCTGCGCAGCCAATACTCACAGCAGCCTCTGGCACATCAGGCACTTGTTGAGGTCCCTCCTGCCATCCGGGCCACTGATGGGCTGCTTGTCAGTGTGACAGGAAAACTTCCCGCTGCGAAGAAGGGACCAAATTTTCATGCACTCGTTCTGAAACGCATGGAGGGCAGTCAGTGGAAGACTCCCTTGGAGGTCATCGAGATCCTGAGAACAGTTTGTTCACATTTAATTTTTTGGGGTGGTCTACGTGCTCTTGACAACAATGAGCTGTTCACACCAGGCTTGGGGCTACCTCACTCCTCACCACACACCACGCCAAGAGCCCCGCTTGTGGTTCCCCATGCAGAAGAGACGAAGTTCAAAAACCCGTTGCAAGGGCCATTATTCATGAGAAAACGAATACGTATTTAATTTGCATACAGCTGCAAATTGCTACCCACTGCAGGGAGGACTATTATAAAGTTATTCAAGAGCAGAAAATACAACCCTAGAAGTGCCAGCGGGAAGTGAAAGCAATGAATTGGCCAGAACAGAGTAACTGAGGAGAGATTCGGGTGCAAGGGATGAACCACAGAAAAGCAACATCTTCTCAGGGAGCGGAGCAATAATATTGTCTAACACTGCATCAGCCAATTGCCTCTTCTGCTGGGGAACTGGAAATGCAGGCTAGGGAGAATCGATGAAGTATTTAGTTATTTTTGGCTACGTTTTCCAAGAGGGTCTCTACTAAGGCAAGACAAGCTGAACCGAGCCCACTTCTCAGTCATTGAATCAAATCATTTTCTGAGTCTCAAAGGACTTTGCTTGATTCTTTTAATTATCAAACTCAGAAATAAGAAATGGAGGTTTCTGCTGGATCAGAAGCAAATTTTTGAAATATCATTAGAAATACAGCTCATGCTGTTTCTAACTTCATCCCATGAGATTTCCAGCTCAGAGCAGTTTGGTGTACTATGCCGAACACATATCTGAACATACACTGTCAGCTAGAGCCACTGCTGATAAGTATATGTCTCTAAACACGGAGAAATTTTCAGCCACTGGAACAACATTATGATCTCTCAGTACAGTTTGTCTGTATGACTTTGCTTAGAGCATGCATTGAGCACTGTAGTTGGCAAAACAAAAGGAGAACCAGAACAGAAAAGGTTGGACTCGCCTTAATCGAAGCTTGGCTGGCAACATCTGTGGCAAAAAAGAAAATGAAATCATACAAAATCTCTGAAAGGAAATTTTTAAATCAAAAGCATTTAATTAAAATACTTGATGCAGTTTCCTAATCCACTCAAGTACTTCTAGATAAAAGCTAATCCAATACATTATTGTACATTGATAGAAAGGACTGAGCATTAGAGACTTTCTGGAACTTTTTTTTTTTTTTTTACTATTCAAATGCAAAAACATCCTTTTTTGTGCGCTCCTTTACTGTGTTACTTTTCTCAGTCTTAAAATCCCAATTTCAAGATTTAATAATTGTTTCTCTATTATTCTACTTCACTGCCTTAGTAGTGGTATCAACCTTACCCAAATACTTTTGGCTTTCTTCACCTTCACATAAAATTGGGATACGAGAGCCAGCCCATATCGTTTATCCAAACCCTCAAATTCCTTTTCAAGGCCCCGTTCCATTTGCAGTACTTCATATAAATTACCAAATTAATAATGAGTCAGTAGATGAGTGGATGATATCTGTTTTTTTCTAAGCCATTTAGAGCTGGTATGATACATATTTGATCCTTTTCTCTTGCATCATGTGGCATCACAGGGAACCATCAAGAAATCCTCCGTTAGCTCTTTTTCAGTATAAATAGGCAGTAAAGTGAAAGACCATTGCATCAAGTCTGAACTCCCGCTGAAGCTTCTCTACAGCAGCCATATGAAAATGCATTCACTAGCAAGAACTTTGACAAGAAATTCCCATTTTTCTGAATTCACCAAAAGGTGTATTATACTTTTCTGTTCAAAATTAAACTTCTTATGCAAAAGTTCAGCCATGTTGGAAATTTGTATTCCTCTACATAAACACTTGGGTTTACTTTTTTTTAAACTATTAACCCTACTAAATATAGGTACTTTCACCTATGGGTGGAACTTCACCATTCCCACATGCAAAGAAAAAGCCATTATCAAGAATGTGTTATATAAAATCAATCCCACGAGTAGTAGAGTAAAAGTGGTCTTCTGATTTTGCCATTGCTCTTTTTAAAGAGCAAGGGCTCCCTAATCCTCTATCTTGCTGTCTTTAAGTGCTGCATCAGGCCCAGATTTCAGCACAGAGAACAGAGTTTACTAACCTGAGAAGAAGCAGAAAAATGCCAGAGCAAGGACCACCGAGGCACCTTCTGTTTTCATGCTGAGGGTAGCAGCTGTTTGCCTACGTTGACTCTATTAGCGCATTGCTCAATGAGACCCAAAGAAAGGACTCAGGTCAGATCACGTATATATAGATGACCAGATTCTCCGCCTTCATTATGACATAATCTTCCCAAGAACCATCATTAGCCACAAAAACCAGTTTGATGACAGTAGCTTTAAATTCTAATCATCCCATTAACACAATTAATTTCCATAAGGATGGGACATATTTGAGTCACTCCCCGCATTTTGTCAAGGTAAGAAAATTACAAATGGATCATTTCATTCTCCCCACACAGAGGGATTCTTGCCACCTTCAGGGTGGTTTGTAAGACAGAGGTACTTCAGCTGGCATACCACTAATAGCCTTTCATATCTCAACAAGACAGCTGAAAGAGATTTATTTTAATTACTTTGTTCCAGCAGGCAACAGGAGGACTGGGTCTCAAGACCTCTGGAAGTCAGTCTGCTTTTATTAAAGCACCCCACTTTGAATTTAATAATAAACATCCAGGCAAGTTTGAAAAACATCAGGCCTGAGGCCGTGTTGGAAGACTAAATTTGTTCCTATGGTGCATATAGCACTGTGTTAACGAGAGAACCTTATTGTAGGATCCTCATCCCTTCCCCGCCTCTCCCCATTATCTTCAGAAAAAAGGGCAGTATTATTAGCGAAAAACCTTTTCTCAGCCCACATGGGACCTGGCAGACCATATAGATACTGCTCTTTGAGCAGATCAGTGCTGACAGAGGTGTGATGTTATTGACGCTAAAGGGCCCAGCAAAGTGGCCCTGCTTAGGTCTCTCCCAAAGAAATGATGAAATAATGAAGGTTGTTGTTCCATGGGACAGTTTCTTAGGAGTTGCAAGAAAGTAAATAAGGGCAATGTCAAAGTTTTGGAATGTGATTTACACAGAAAGAAGCTGGGTGCTTGTTCTCTGGGAAAAATAGGAGAATTTGGAGAGAAGTAATTTGCAAGGTTTGAAGAAGGTGTATGAATGACAGTCCAGCAGACCAGAGCCACAAGAGACTTGAGCACGGGCAAGTAGGCTGAGGCTGCACAGATGAGGCTGGTCAGCACCATCTGAAGAAGGAAGAAAAACTTTTTATGACATACGCATTTGGCCAGATGGGCCAACACAGCTCAGCTCAAGTGTAAACACTCATAATAAATTGCTGCCATGTTTCCCAGATCAGAATAGTTGCTACTGTTTACAACTGGAGCCAAAGCTAAGTGAGTAGAAAGTCCTAATTTGGTGTGTGGTCATCCCAAATGTTTCTTCGCAACTCAAAAAGTCATACGCAGGTTCACAATGGTGAATTTGGAAAATAAAACTGCCCGAGGTCATACAGATGCTTAGTGGCAGATCTGAAGAGCTGTGCATTGCCCTTAATCATGACAAGTTCTGTATGCATATTTGGGCATGGAATTAGAAGGGATGCCAACAGGAAGAGAAGACTAATAATCTAATATGGCACAGCTCCATAAATCCTTGGGAGAAACTGGAAAAGAACTAGGATGGAAAAAGCCAAAAACATATGGTAGTCTAGAATTGCATAGAGCTGGAAGCCTATTTGGAGGACAACAACAAAAGACATTCTTGGTTACTGAGGTATCTTCCCATGAGTCAGTCACAGGGCAGGAAGGGAGGTACATTTTCAGACAGGTTATGTTTTTAAGATCATCTTTTCCACTAAAAGCTACATTCCTGTAGAGAAGTGAAGCGATGTCCTGATTTAAGGCAACTGGCTGACCACCATGTTCCTGGAGGAAGTACCATGGGTACTGGACCCGGTCAGACTGACCAAGTGAGAGCAAATCCCTGCCCCGGCAGCACAGCCCAGGTCAAGGAAGAGGGAAGAGATGAGACTGACCCTGGACCAACCCTGCGACTGCTGCATCTCACTCCCATCCTTGCACCCCTGCACCCTGTCCACCAGCCAAACCCACACCAACATGTGGGAGAAGGTCAGAATGCCCGAAATGCACCTCAAAACCAAAGCCAGAGCAACTTTCAGTACTAAATCTCCAAAAAAGAAGGATTTTCTTCTCAATTCCTACCACATAACTACAACCTCCTAAAAAAAATCAGTGGTATGAAATAAATGTGATGTAAGGGGACAGGGAGAACCCTACAAACTCATAGGGTTTGTAGGATTTGCTCTTAAGTACTTGAGTTACAAGAAAAAACCCAAGCAGAATAACAAGGGATGACAACAAGAGTATTAAACAAACCTTGCCTGACTCACTTGATTGCCTTTACTGATGGATTTACACAAAGTCTCAATCCTGCGCTGGAATCCAGTCAACCCATTAATTTCCATGGGATTTTGTATTGCGGGATCAGATCTGCTGCAGGAGAGATTCTGATGTTTTAGCAATGGATTTGGTACAGCACCTTGCTAATCTTGATTTAAAGATTATGCCAAACAGCTGAAGTGATGTACCACTGTGGAAAGCAGCTGGGAGCAAGAGATGCTGCAAAGACTCTCGTTCATTTCTCAGTTTCAATTTTGGAAGAAAAGTAAAGAGCATATAAATGATGCTATACCAGGTAAGACAGCTCTCACTGGGTCCCTTTTCCTGCACGCTCTGGTAAAAAAAAATGGGAAATGGGATAAAAATAATCATGGAGGAGCAACTGGGAAAATTCAGGGGGGAGGAAGAATAGCATGAAATTTAGGCAAACTCTCGTGAGGTGGAAATCCAAGAGGCTGTAAGGAATCCCAGGGAAAAAGCGGAACAGCAAGCTGGGACAGCCCCAGCGTCGGCACACAGGCACAGGGACATATACCTCTTCCCTCTTCAGAGCCCCAGAAGAGTTCAGAAAGGGTCCAATAAGCAGCCAAACTGTTCACAACCCAATTAGTGATAAACATGCTTAAGCTCCCTTTTGTAATTCTCCCTTTTTCTGATGTTCCCATATTTCACTCCTTACAGGCTGTACGTACACAGGGATGTACCCATAGATACATAAAAATAATTGAAATGCCTTGTCCTTTCAGCAGTTTCTTTTAGTGACATGGCACTATCCGATTTTGCAGACAGGATCACCTCCTTTCTAATGGGTTTAGCGTCACCCGGGGATGTTTTAGTCAAGGGAAAGCTTCCTGGCAGTATAACTGTTTAACTTCTCTGCCTTGATAGTTCCTCACTGGTCAGATGCCAGTCTCCACCCCATGCAGCTCTGAGGGTGTGCTCCATGCTTGAGAGCAGGAGCTGTGCAGCCCCATTCTCACCCCAGAGCAATGCAGTGTTTTGGCTCTAATCTCTGAAGCCACCACAGAGGAACAAAATGAGCCCTGATAAGGACAAGCTCATGTTTCATCTACTTTGGCACTGCTCCCTTTGCAGTGCTAAGTTTGCCTCTTTTTTCACTGGGAGCCCCACATCCGTGCAATCAGTGCTGTGGCTTCAGCACCATAATTATGACCCCCAGTGAGAAAATTACCTAATGCCACCGCTGGGTCCTCAGACCAGACTGAAAAAGTAACACATACTTGTATGTGCTGCCAGACCTGCTCACCTGCAGAAGTCCTTGCTCTTCCTTCCCAAGCACCAGCCGAGCTCACCCTACCACAACAGCCTGCAGAGCCTCACAGGCCCCAGGTTGCTCCCTCAGGCTGCTCATGCTCCGTCACCTCTCCAGGCGACCTGCTCCCACCAGCACAGGCAGCCTGCGAGATCAGCTGCCACCCACTGCTCTCCTGTTCCAGGGAAAACACTCCTTCATATCCAGTGAAAAACAACATGAGCAGGGAAAATAAATCTAATTTTTAATAAAACTACATGTTATTCCCACCAGAGCTGTCCTTTTCTGTCCTGATTGACAGGCTTTTTAGCTCCCTACTATTTCTTTTCCCTTCTCAGAGGAACCCTATCCACATCACTTTACACTTATTTCTCTGAAATATTGAAACTTCTTTTCCAGCCCACCACTACATCTCTCAAACTAGAAACCCTCAGGGCTAAAACAGAAGAGACATAGTTGTCTGGCATATGTAGCAAAGGAACCGTAGATGTTATTTTGCTTCCCAGCCAAAGCACGGTCCAGAGCTCTCAACTTCTACACAGTTGTATGAGTTGCACCTCCAGAGTGAGATACTTCAAAACCCAAGGACTTCAAAGACACTTTCCCATTTTTAATCAGCCTCTCAGCCAAGAGGCCCCTCGCAGCTCCCCGGGCTCATCTGCAGCTCTCAAATAGAAAATATCAAGGGTAGAGCATTGTGCTGCCACACTAACATTGCAAGCTAACATAGGCTTTTAGGCTGCATCCGTGAGCATGTTGCCCACAGAGAGGGTCCCCATTCTGCACATCTTGCTGCCTTGCTTAGTGCCTTGGAAAAGGACTCATCTCTGCTCTCAACAACTGCATCAGGATGGTTTCCTCACCTCCAGGGACACCCAGTTATGCACCCACACCAGGCTAGACTGCTGCAAGAGCCACAAGCCTTACCCATCTCCTCAGCGTGGTTTGGGAGGCACCTCATCCACATACATCCCATGCAAGAAAAACATTTATGACACCAGACAAAAATCTTTGGCTTGTACCCACTTCTATGGCCAAAATCCAGCGGCTGATCAGCCAGCAAGCCAGTCAGCCCCAAGCTAATGGAAATGAGTTTGAGTTTCCAGACTGCCTCAGAGCTCCAGTTTGTACCTACTACTGCCACAGTTCTCAGGCAAGCTGCCCGGATCTCCAGCGAAACAAGTCTTGGTCATCCTGAAATCCCACTGACACCGCAGTTACCCAAGGTCTACACCACGGTCCTCTCCCTTCAGCCAGTATGAGCTTTCTGAGACCAAAACAGACCTCCGCCAGCCTGACCCAGTGAAAAGTTCTTCCCAAGTGGCTGCTCATTTCCAGCCCTTGTGTGGGGTACACAGTTCAGCTCAGCAGCACAGCAGCTGACTCTTCACACCACCTCGCTGCATTGCTGCAAATGGAAATGCAACAGCTGGTTGTATTAACTGTCAGCATCCTGGAGCACTATTCCCTCTTTACTGGCTCACGAAGGAGAGTGAATTGCTAGAGGACAGGAGAAGAATGACGGGAATTTCCTGACTTCATCCACCTCTGGGAATTTCAGTTGCACAGCAAGTCCTGCACATCCTAGAGTACATGGAGACTCATCAAAAAGTTTCAGGAACACATTCAGAGCATGCCAATAAGCTTCACCAACAAAAAAGTCGGTGTCAAGTGGACTCACTGTTTCAAAGGGAAAGAATGTGCATAAGCCTAATTTGGATCCCATTTTGTAAACCTTTATGCACAGAAAGTATCTAACAACTTTGCATAAACCCAGCATCTACTGCATCCTCTTCCAAACCTAGTGTCTCATGGGTCATGCCCTTTCCTGTCACCACATGTCCTTTCCCACCCAAATCCAACTTTTAGCTCTGATCAACACTAAAATCACAAAAAGCATCTTGGGTTATGGGCTGTCTTACATGTCATTTGCACAAACTCCGGTGGGGAAAGGTCGTGACACACACTTGGTCTTCTTATCTCATCTGCAGTACAATCATGGCAAATTCCAGCACTCTGTGCTTGAGCCAGAGCATAACCTTGCCTTTGCAATCCTTCTTAGGCCTGAGACACCATGGCATGTGGCTGACTGTTCTGGACAGGCCTTTGCCACTGCTGACTTAGCTTGAAGATGCTGGGGAGGAGGGGGAAATGAATCAGGAAGTGAGCAACTGTGAGAGGTGTGTGTCTGAAAGGCAGGGATGAGGCTAACTTTGGAAGATCACAATAATAGCGTGTAACGCATGCCATCTTCAAAGCACTAATGAATCCCCACAAGGTTCCCCTGTTATTATTTGCATTTCACAGGTGGGTATATTAAGATGCAGAAGGCCACATTATCCTCTGGGTCACACCTATTGCAGTCTGTTCATCTCTGGTCTTATACTGGCATTCATCCTTGTGGTGCGAGAGATCCTCCCACAAGTCAAAACAACAGTGCTATCTCTCAGGCAGGCTTGGTACAGGAATCGCTAGTATGATCTATAGTCCGATTTGCACAGCACACTGGGCTGACCGGTTCTATTGATCTCTTCTGGCCTTGAAAACCTACCAGCTAATCAATTCTTCCCTCCTACCAGACTGGAAGTACAAGGAGTTCTGGCTTATTGCTGGATTGAATGGTTTTCAGGTTTTTTTTTATATATGCATATTTCTTTCTGGAGGTGAAATACAGGACAGAGAAAACCAGGGGAGAGATGTATCTGTGAGCCTCTAACACACCACCCAGTCTTGTTTCATGCAGCAGCCTCAGCCTGGCCCATGGAAAGGTCCCACCTTCCAGCCAGGATCCTCCCCACAGCTCAACAGCTTTTGTTTGCAGAAGAATGAGGCTGCCCTGGGAAGTGTGCTCACTGGGAGAGCAAAGCTGCTCCTCAGGCTATAACCAACACCATGTGAGGCTGGGGCAATGGGATGCTGGAACCAGCCTCTACATTCAGGGAAGATCCAGCATCGAAGCAAGGAGCTCTCCCTGCCAACTTGGGGTAAGCAGCCTGCTGATCCTAAAGTCAACACTTTCCAGGGTGGTATTTGCTCATTAAAAATTGCTATGCTGGAAGTTGCAGGAGTTGGGTTTTGATCTACAAGGCCTCAGCAAATAACATCTGCACAGAGAAAGGATTTCCCATGGCAAAGCACCATGACATCCCATGGAGTTGCAAAGGACTTGCAGGCTCAGAAGGCCACCAAGATCCGTGCTTTGATGGGCCCTACCAGAGCTAGCTGACTTCATGGCCGTTAACAGTATTTGTAGCTTAGATAAGGGTAATCAAAATCTCATCATTCAGGGCGTAAACTGATCGCCTGCAGGGGTTAGAAAGGAATTTTACTTCACGTGCAGCATTGCATAACTGCCTGGATTCATTGTGGGTATTTTCCAGCTTCTGCTCACCACCAGCCATGGGCCACAGCTAGAAGCGAAGCATAGCACACCAACTGAAAAGCTGAAATCATCATGCGAAAAATCGCAGCCCCATTGTTTGGAGACAAAGTAGAATGTTTCTGATTCTGGCTTCAACTCACACATGGAAACAAAAAACAATCACTGTCACCGGGCTGCTGAAACAGCAGAATTTCAACAGAGGAAGAAAAATCCATCCTGAGATTAGTTTCCCCGTAGACAGTGAGAAGAGCAGCAGCAAGCCCACAAGCACAGCACACAAAGGATTATGCAACACAAGATGACCCATTTGAGTAACATTGCCCCATCCCATGCTGCCAGCTGGACCCTATAAGCACTGCTCCCATGAGGGAGCCCTCCAGAGAGGACTGGGCCCTTCCATGTCATCCAACAACCCTCATGACCAGCCATACCCACCTGAACAAGGACGAACAAGAACATTGTGTTTTTCTCTCTACAAAATTATTATTTATGTTTTATTAGTGGTAAAGGCTCTATAATGTTGGAATTGGCCACAGGGTG
Source organism: Chauna torquata (assembly GCA_013399475.1). Taxonomy (NCBI): domain Eukaryota; kingdom Metazoa; phylum Chordata; class Aves; order Anseriformes; family Anhimidae; genus Chauna; species Chauna torquata. Next base: position 75,206 of record VXAL01013276.1, on the reverse strand, counting down.
TGGTGGCCTAAGTGCCAGTACCCATTGGTACAGTAACAGCAGGAGGCCAAAACATGCCCTGTGTGGGTGTTGGTTGCTCTTAGATTATAGTATCACCACACCCCGCTCTGCTAATTGCACCATGAAACTGGTCTCCGCCATAACCCAGTGCCAGTACCTTTAGCCACGCACGTGATCCATCACAGCACTAATCATTCCTCTGGGGGAGCCAGTGGTAAGGCCCCCACTTTCTTTGACTTGTAGAAGGTAATTGAAAATAAGGCATTTCCACGGATCCATGTGAAAGACTCAGAGGGAGGGAAGACGACAATAGTGGCATTACTAGAAGTATCTGATGCTATAGTTTGACTAGAACTGTTTGCAAGTTCTCCATATAAAGCTATCAAATTTTCACTGAAAAAGTAGCAAACATTTCGCTTTCAGTATTGGCATGAGAACTATTGATTTTCCGTAATCTTCCGTCTCACTTCTTGTTCCCCAAATTTAGGTGAGATCATATACACTGCATGATTTACATTTGGTGGAAAACCCCATTTTAAAATTAAAAGCCATGAAACATCTTCAAGGCACCCATAACTGCTGCATTTCAGACACTGTGCAACATTTCCCCAGTCTGCTGGTGGTGTGGCAGTACGTGGGTAAGAGGAAACTTGTTCCTTTGTGAGATGCGTAAAGGTTCAAACATTTGGAAAGGGAGGCATGCTGTCAAATAGCATCATCACCTTCAATCGTATCTGGTTGCTAAAGAAATAGTTAAGCCTTACCAAAGCTAATGGCACAGACCTTGATGCTTCAGAGGGGAGAGGAACCATCAGAAACACACCAGGATTTTCAGGAATCGCATTAGGTCCAAGACAAAAACCTCTATTCCATCCTCACTGCTCAGCTGTCATGTGTTCTGCACATGTGTTCTGCACATGACAAAACCTGGGTTTCGTGTGGTTATTCAAAGCATAGCCCTACAGTCTGCTCCTCTGCGCTCTAGTCAAATGCTCCACAGCAGAGATTTTGCAGTCAAATTCCTTGCAAGTTTGTACCCGATTCCCAGCTAATATGCTTGCGACTGAACTAATCTTCCCTATTTTCTGGTGGGAGTGTTTGCCAGGCCCTTTCTGGCAACAGCACTAGGACACTGTGACCGATTCCAGCTAGTATAGCTTCCCAAATATGCAAGTATGAGACTTCTGACATCAGCATCCCACAGCAAAGCCCTCTTTCATGTCTGATAGTTAGGACTTGTTCACACGATACCTTCTGGCCAGACACCAGCAATTCCACTTGTGCTGAGCAAAGAGCTTGCTCTGAGGCATCCCATCAAGCCTCTGTCCATGGGGCCAGTGAGCTGGGGCACACTGTGCCCAGGACACGCTCCAGGTCCTGCTTGCCCCACAGGTCTGGTGAAGATTGCCTCTGGGCTTCCCAAGGCACAGATCACACCTCCCAACAGGAATGCTAAATGCTCACCAATTGGTGACCTGCTGCACTAAAGGCACCTTCCAGCATCTCCAGAACATCTCCAGCAGACATGGCTAATTGCTGTGGCAGTCTTGTTCTTTGTTTTCAGTTTTTCTTCTGGAGGACAGAGAAGGGAATGAATTATCTTCCTTCTTTACATCACAAGGGAACATACACATGGTGTCGGCTCTTCCCCCAGCTTTTTGTCAGCTTCTCAAGCACATGCGTTTCATGGCAGTTCAGCACACATTAATCCAACCACTTTCCCCAAGGACTGTTATAAATCATTCTTTTCCATAGGCACTCATCCACACACAGTTCTGTTATACCTGCAGCAGGAATGTACTCACCACAGGAAGCCCAGAGGTTTACCTGATTACCTTTAACTACTTGTGGCTTTTCCCTTGAGTTTAATAACATCATTCCACGCAACGTGCTAGCCTAGGTACCCATATCCATCTTAATAAGCATCCCATTGCAACCAGGTCACCAGCCTGGTGGTGGAGCAGATAGGTTAACGAACAGCTAATGACAGCAGTGGGAAGCAGTGTGTTCACCAGTGGTGATTGATCAGCAAATTGGCTACTGGGAGCAGTACATGGCAAACACCAACAGCACCCCAGAGCTGAAACAAGGCCAGGGAAAGACCCAGATCAATGCTATTTCAAAGTTTTCTAGGAACATCTGGAACATGACCTAGGCCTGTTCTCCACCAGTCAGTGCCCGGCAGAAGGGTTGTACCAGTAAAACATCGCATGGGCAGTATACAACCATGGAGCCAAGCTCCCATGGGTGCTCACCTTTGTTCTAAACCATCCAATGTCTTGGCTGAGCATACTCCAGGGGTTTATCTATGTTGATGAGAGACCAACAGCAACATTGTCTTTCCTGTGGGACTGCTGGGATCCCTGGGCCTGTGGTCCTTTCCAGGACTGGGCTTGCATTTGCTTTTTGTTTCCCAGCTGAAAATAAGGCCATAAGCCAACATTTGGGATGCAGAAATGGAGCCTTCTGAATAGGATTTAGTAATTTTGTATAAATCTTGCATTTGCACCTTTTGTGGAAGCAGGGTATGGATGCCATATGAGCAGTCACACACGAGTACACCTGTACACATATGGCTACACTTCTCCCACATGGCATGAGCCAAAAAGGAGACTTCCCTATTGCAGGACTGAAAAGGGGAGCAGGGACTGAGCTGCTGCCTCAGGAATCCCCCCCTCATTTTTATAAGTCTCTACTTGTAGCAAGGTATGCCTCCTGCATTTGTAGAGCCCTTCTCCTTTCTCTCTCTTCTCCCTCTGAATCTGTTACAGGTTTGCCTGGCTTCTGCTGCTGTTTGTCTTCTGCAGCATGGTCACACCATCCAGCTGCTGCTGGTGCAGAGGTCCATCCACGTGCAAGTTACTGCCTCTCCAGAAGGTCTGTCCACCCATCACTGCCTGCAGATTAACTCAGAACCAGATGCAGCATACAACTCTGTCCAAACGCTATTTTCTTGTATTCATTGCCCTACATGTTTGGCCTCATGGGCTGTTTTGCCAGGTACACTGGCTTTAGGGAACACACTTTGCCTTATTAATCACCATTGTTGGCAATGCCATTGAGCCTGCTTCCAAAGATGTAGGACAGATACACCTGTGATTCACTCTGGCACTACACTACCTCCATGGAGCACAGAAACAGAAAGAACCGCCTGGGTCATCAAGTTCATCTGCCTGTCGTCACTAGTAACCACATCACTAGATCAATTAGGAAATGTTTGATTGGCCTGTCACAGCTAATAGGCTCCTCAGTCTGGCAGAGGAATAAAGAATCCGAAGGCTAGAAGCTGCAACTAGGTGAAGTCAGGCTGGAAACTAGGGGTTACCATTTAACAGTGTCACATTAAGAGCAGCGGTCCAGGGCATTCTGTGTCACAAGCAAATTTTCAGTCTAGTCAATGTTTTGCCAACACAGTTTTATCCAGTGGTTTTCTGCCTTGAATCCACAAGTCTCTAGACTACTGCTACAAGGTTTGTGAAAGGCAAAGAAAAGCAGTTCCTATCAGCTGTATTATAGTACATTATACAGTATATTTAGTGGGAATTTTTTGAACAAATTTCACCTTCCCTGGAGAGATCCATAGGAATCCACAAGCTGAAAGAAACGGTTGAAAAATCACTGCTCCAACTGAAAGAAGAATTAACTCAAAAAAATTCTCTGGCTGCAGTTAACTGGTTTAAATCCCACCTTCAGAGCTACACCCATCACCAGCCTTACAAAAGAAAACGGTTAACTGGAATTTGTTTTCAAGGTAAGGCATAAAAATAGAAAAATACCATATCCACATGCCCTGGGCTTTTTTCCATGTGCTTTTGAAGACTATCTCTTAGAGATTAGACTGACATCTAGGATAATTAGCATATCTTCAGGCTGGAGATTTAATTAATAAACAAATAAGTCTCACTTACTAAGAGACCTGGGGAATTTTTGTTGTAATATTTTCTCCTAATTATACAGGTATACTTTGCATCATGGTTATAATGGTGTTAGTACACTCTTCTTTCACTGTCAGCTCCAGGGGAAAAAAGCAAACTAGAGAGAGGTAAAATAATTCAGGCCAAATAAAATGTTTCTCTATTCTCAGCCTTTCTATACTCCACATCACAAAATCAACATATCCCACACTGAAATATGGTTTAGACAGCAAATCACTAACATCCAAAACATATTCAGAATTAACGCTTTCATTGCATTGGGATACTTTTCAGACTTGTGTGGAATGCTTTGACTAAATCACAATCTAACTGCCCAGAACTTGCAGCAAGTTCTGTTCAAGGGATCCTGCATTTGTGGTGAGAATATATGGAGGGGGTGTGTATTTTGAATCACTAAATGACAGAACATGATTTCACCTTGCCTCCGAACAACAGAGCAAGTAGTTATGTTTTGCCCAGGAATGAAAATATCCCTGTAGCTTCATGCTCAATGTTTGTAGGACCTCTCAAAAAGCAACAACCTTGAGAAAAGTGCCAAAGACTTTCTTCTTTTGATAAGGTTGTGCTTACATGTGATTATGATACTATTCGTGTGAATAAATTATTCAGTCTATCCCTGTTTAGTGGATGTCTGAGGATGCTTTTCAGGTCACTGTTCCATTACCTCTTAAGGGTATTATAAGGTCTGAGCAGAGAATCCATGCTGAGGATTTGAGCTATTACACTTGCTACACACGCACAGCTGAACAGCATGGTGCATGTGTTATGGCTGGCCATGGGCAGGTCACAGGTCTGCACATTGTGAAGGAAGCCCACGGACCTCAGACATAGTGCCATGCCTTGTAGCAAGAATGACCAAACTAGAGGCTTGCCGGGACCAGAGAGATATAGCAGTGACACCTTTTAGGACATTATGGAGAACTTACGCAGACAAGCAATTCCAAAACTGCCTGAGGAGGGAGATGTATTCTGTCATGCTAAGGACATCCCTCTGAAGATGGGGAAATCAGTGAGTAGGATGAGAAAGGCTATTGCAATAGAAACAGCTGAGAACCATAACATCACTTGCCTGCTAAATGCTAAGAGGGTGGTCTCACATCTGGACTGCCCCCTACTCAGTGAGCTGGGGAAGAACTCATGGTGTGGTCCACATGGTCACCACCAACACAGGATGAAGGAGGAGAACAATCTTGAAGGCAAGATTTAGCTGGTAGCTAGTAGGCTAAAGGCCAGGACCAACTCAGTTACACGCTCAGAAATGCTCCCTCCCAGTGCCCTATAGAAAAATTCAGAGATATTGCAAGGTTCAGGAAATAGTACCTGGAGAACAGGCTTGAATATGCACAGATCATACAGTAAAGACCTAAATATCAAATCCAAATGAAAATGGATCAAGGCTGCTGGCACAAAGAAGATCTTTTAAACTAAATACTGTAGGAAAGCCAACAGTTTGACAAGACATGTGGTTTGGGAAAATGCAGTCTCCAGTGGAGAAGTCATGAAAATTTTGCATCCTTGAATAAAAGGATAGGAGAGTTGCCAAAAACAGTCAGGGAGGAAACAGCAGACTGCAGCCCCAGCAGACAACATCCCTCTCAGGCATGCAGAGCCAGAGAACAGAATGAGACAACACCACGTACACATTTCTATCCCAATGCCAATGGTCTAAAAGCAGATGAGTGAACAGCAGTGCCCTGGTTTCAGACGGGACTATTAACATAACCAGCACCTTAGAAATCTGGTGGAAGGAAGATAAGCAGCGGGACATGGTAATGAGTAGCAACAAATTATACAGGAATGGGAGTAGGCTGGGCAGGTGGAGGAGCTGAGCCATACATTAGGGAGAGCTGATCAAAGAGCACAACCAAGTTAACTGTATCAACAAGTACGACAGAGTCCCTAGGATTACAGTCCCATGCCCAGACATTATAATAGGGTTATTCCATCCACCCATCCAGAACAGGGCAATGACCACAAAACTTAAGATGAATGAGGCTGTGATGGAAATATCAGGGTACAAGCACAAACAATGGAAGATGTCCATCTCCCCACACAGATGGGGTAAGTGACAGGATAGAAAGATGTCTAAATTTAAGGTGGGAAGCTACTGCCTCTCCAAGAGCAATTAGTGACTGCTGAAGCATAAAGCCATTTCTTCAGCATGTCTGGTAGCAGCACCCAGGAGCACCAGTGCTTTGGATTTCAAGAAGCAAAGCCACTGGTGATGTACTTAAAACTGGCAATCTTGAAGGAGAAGCCTCGCAAACCTGCTACTGTAAGCTTCACTTGAAAACAAGGAGCTGCCTAAAAATACAGACACTTGTTCAAAGTAAGTTAGAAAGGAAAAGGCAGTAGGGGAAAAAACATGTCCAGGAGGCAAGAAGACCATTTGAAGAAACTATTAGTGTAAACACATATCTCCTGAGGGGAAAAAAACTTTAGAAGAAAGCTAGTGTGCTTAACAGAAAGTGGGAGCAACCAGCAATAAAACAAGGCTAAGTGAAAGTACCGTGCAAATAATGGAAATAAAAACAATATAAAATGTAAAATCTTCAACTGTGCCAAGATATACCAAAAGTATTCTGAGCAGAATTTTCCAAGTCACAGACACTAATAAAAAAAATGAGTGCCTACGATCACAGGGCTAAGGGAGCCTCCAAGTAAGATAGCAGCATAGCAGAAAAGCTAAATTAATTCTTTTCTTTACAATAAAGAGATAAATCCCAGTAACAGGGTCACAGACAGGAACTAAATCCCTCAGCAGCACTGAAGGAGCTCAAACATGATCATCCAGCCCAAGCTCTGCACTTCTGAGGAGATGGGAGGAAAGCTCATACAAAGAGAATAATGCAGTAAGGACAGAGAGAAGGGACAGATTGGGAAGACCCATGACAGGTTTTGAGGAGGGAAGTCCTGTCTTGTCATCCTTTGGAGTTCCACCAAGCGTGGACAATGGCATTGCTTGACACAATGAACTTTTGCTTCTAAAGAACCAATCTTGAGATCCCACCTCAAAAGGCTTCTGAGGTACCACAGAGAAAAGGAGAAGCTTGAGTCAAGTGGTTAAAAGACAGTAAAAAGAGGTCAGCTGTGCCAGTGGAGGTGGGACCCAACAGGAATCTCTGCAGCTCAAGTTATTATAAATGACTCTGAAAAAGGGATTAGCAAAGGGACAAATGGAATGATTCAGAAGAGTTCAAAGCTTCAAGTCACCTGAGAGAAAAGTATAAGTCACTCATGACACAGTGGCTGAATGAGAAAATGGCAGATGAAGTTCAATATTGAAAAATGGAGATGGGGAAAAAGCTACCTACACTCTATCCACATATTACAGCTCTAAATTGTCAATCACTGCTGAGGGGAGTATCACGGAAATATTGTGGGTAAGGTCACAAACATCAGGTCAGCATTCAGCAGCAACCAGAAAGTTTTAGAAACTAATAGAAACTATTAAGAAACAAGGAGAGAATAAAACAAATTATTACTCTCATACTGCTGTGCAACTGCTGGGTCTGCCCAGATGCAGTGTTCTGCACAGCTGTGGCACCAGGACCACCCTCCTCCTCCTCCCAATGGCACAACAGGGATGTGTGGAGCTGCAGAAAGCCCCTCCCCGGCCACAGAGAGGAGCAGAGATAGGCAGGTCTCTTGTCCAGGGAAGAACTAAACTCACCGGAACACCTATGGTGGAAAACAGGCTACAAAGAGGATATGGGTATGACAGTCTAAAATAAGAAATGCCCAGAGAAAATGAACAGATGTTCAAGATTACTCATAGCACTCAAATTAAAGGATACCAAATGAAATTATCATGTAGTAGGTTTAAACAAACAAAAGGAAGTTTTTTCCCCTTCCCATACAATCTAATTGCATCGCGGAACTCATTGCCGCAGGATGTTGTGGATGCCAAACACACCAAGGGAGTCAAAAGTCAATTAAACTCATGGCCTGGTCCATCACTGGCTATTAAACATGATGATGATGGAGATGCTGCCTCTGGCTGGTGAGTAGCTAAGCCACAGGAAGCTTTATCACAGGAAGAATTGCTTTGTGCTTGCCCTGTTTATTCCTCTCAGCATCCACAGCCAACCACAGAGCCAGCACCCAGGTACAGGATTTGCTGTCCCGAGCTGCTGCAGCCTCTCAGACTTGACATGGACATTCCCAGGTCTTGGCACATGCCAGATCCAGCCTGGAGGTCAGGACTGCTCCTTAGTCCCCGTCCTGAAGTGACACTAAACCTTCTGAAAACAGAATGGATTGCCAACATCTTGGGCTAAAATTCTGGGCTTAAACCTCAGGAGATTCCCAGTACACGAAATCCAAAATCACACCCAGATGCCAGCCCTTTGTTTGGATGTCATGATTTATATTCTGAATGACACTTCCTCTTTTCTCTCCCTAACAATGACAAAACAAAGAGGTATAAACAAATCCCGGCTCCAGATGTGCTGCCCTCATTAGCGACCAGCTTGGCTAATGCTGTTTCATCAGTCCTTTGTTTCAGGGTGGCAAGCCACCATCAGCAAGTCGAGGACACTTTGATGGCCTGCCCCCCCCCCACCTCCTTGGGATGTGACAAATTCCCGGGACACTCCTGCCCAACACTCACTGCAATAACAAGCATGGGGCTGAATGACTGCCCTCAACAATGTTTGGTACGTGGAAAAACTTGTGCTTACTAATTACCGCAATTGCTCCATAAAAATCCCCCTCGGGCAGCCGCGTGCAATCCGGGTGAGCGCAGTGCCACAGCCCTGCCCCGTGGCAGTGGCCCAGGTGGAGACAGACATCTCCACTCTTTGAAGAGCCTCCCTCAGCTGGCATTGGAGGTGTCCCACCCACCTGCCAGATCTATTCCTAGACATATCAGTTTCTATTTTCCCTCTATTACACCACTGCAAAGAGGGAAGGTTGGGAATCAGGGAGACCAGACACACACAGGCTACAAAACAAAGATTTTCCTCCTCCTTTGAAGCCCACTCTCCCTTATTTTTGACAAGAGATGCAGCAGATTTATCTCCCTGGTTTGAGCATTCCTAAGCCTCTTTACTAAGCCTGGCAGCAAGAGCCTCAAAGCAGATGTCAAACCCTGCAGTCTTTTTATGCATGGTAGAAATAAATCCCTTCGCCTGGTGCCTGGGAGAACTGAACCCAGCGTCCAGGTGAGATGCTGCTGGACTGGCACATGGGAGCCAGAGCAGAGCCCATGGCTGGGGCCCAGCACCTTCTCTCTGCCATCAGCCAACACCACACACTGCTTTTACCTGAGCTGCAGCCACCATCTCGTGCCAAGGTTGGAAAGAGATATGCGGATCCAACCCCAGAGCCCATCAGATCTGCCCTAGGAGGTCACCGCTGGGAGACTTGGGCCTTGTCTTCCACCCAAGGGACCCTTTGGTGTCTTTCTCCTGTGCAGTTCCACTTGTACCTGTTTTACAGGTTGAAGGGGGAGCCCAAAGACACCCTGATAAGAGGGCAACACAGCTGAAGCAGCCCGTTTCCTGACTCCGAGCTAACAAGGTCCTTTTTGCTGGCTGCCTGCCTTGAGCTGACAAGGTTGAACCTCACGAGTCACAACACCATTGCCAAATCCCCAGAACTATGGTAACTGCAGACATTTTGAACCAGAACAAGCTGCAAGGGCAGAGGGAAGCTAATTGTAAATGGAATAAATCAAAGGGAAATATTTGGCACTTCACTTTTGACAGGGAAGGGCTCACCAACTTTTACCATGGAGGAATAAGGAATGAAAGATCCACTTTCACTTCACTCCCAGGATGCCCAAGGACTTTCACATCCCTGTACTGAGAACAGCTGCTCTAAGTCTTTGCATCTCATAATGATAGATTCCTTGTTTAAAAATAAATCAGTGCAGCCTGGGATGCATGCCAACACTTTTCCCCCGGTTTTCCCACGTCCTACTTTTTAAATGCAGCTGATGAGCTCCATCCTTGCTTATCCCTCATACTTCCTTTAATAACTCCCTGTGCTCCCATTAAAACCAGCATACTGCCCTCCGAACCTTTAAATTCTCAGAGCTGCAGCCTCTTGTCTTGGCTACTCGTGTTTAATTTTGCATCATACTGCTGTACTTCAGCAACACTGGCAGCCTTGGAAGCTCCTTTTGGTAACTTCTCCCACAAGCATCACCCTTGAACTCTTTGTGCCTCAGATCTAAAAAGCTCCCTCTGCTGAACTGCATCTCCAAAAACACAGACAAATTTATAGTTCAGAGCGATTTACCAGAAACCAAAACACTGTTACTCTTCGCATGTTGCTCTTGACCTTCAGGTTGATGATATTCCCTAAAATTTACAGAAAGGCACAAAGTTTGCAAACAAGGCACTCAAACAAACCATGTTGTGCAACATGCAGGCTATCAAACCTGGGATGTCATTACACCCTCTGCCTCCCACTCCGGGAGGTGATCCCTTGTTACATCTTGTTTCAAATTAGACTGAAAGCTCTTCATGCCAGCGGCAGTGGCTCCCTGTAGCACCACTGCAGCAAACAGGATTAATAAGCAAGACTAAAGACAGCTCTCAAAAGCATCAAAAAACAAAGAGGAAGCTGAAGAGATGTGGCAAAGTCAGTGGCCCTGCTCTGAATAAAGAACAGCTCTCCAGATGCTAGAATAACTTCAGGACATCTGTGAACCTGACTTCTCTATCATGAGTTTCATTTTTCACTTTTAGCCTCAGTATTTCCAAATTAAGTGAACCTAAGCAAAAAAATGCTTTGCATGGTCTGAGATTCTTTCGCTCACTTTCATCAGCATAGCTCAAAGATTTAACTAGTCCATTCAAATTGGGTCATTTGTGTTGTAAATAACAGGCACGCTCAGCAAGCAGAGGATAAGAAATTTAGTGACAAGAAAATAAGTGACCTGTGCCTTGTCAGCAGGCCACCCTGTCCTGGCCAAAGTGTCCCCCAACAAGCATGGTTTTGCAGTACCTCACTCCACTGACAGCTGTTTTAGGACCTTGCTTTGGAATTAAGCTATTCCTCCCACAGGAATATCTGGCTGGGAAGGGGCTCTCAGCAGCTTCCCACCTCTGACTTAAATCCCACCCAGACCCCCAGGTGCTGCCCTTCCATTGAGGCATCCCTGCCATTTATGGGTCAGTTTGACCAACACCTCCTGGGGGCTTTACATCAACTGAGTGATTTTTCCAATAGCCTAGAGAGGCTGACATGGGAGTAGCATCCTTTCTTTATCAGCTGAACTATGAAGTGAGATTTGCCATCGGCCACAGAATGAGTCAATGGTTAGGGTAAGACACCACCCTCCCTGGAGCTGAGCCTGGGGTTCATTCCACTGTCCCCCACCACCTCCCCACACTTGCACTCATTTGCTGCTGAGGTCTATGACGACAGCGCTGAGGTCTGGGAGGTGAGGGAGACTTTGTATTGCACAGCTATTTCACCCTGACGTAGCAGAGGCAGTTTCATCTCTTTTCATTGGGTATGATTTCTGTAACAAGAAGCTATCAATGATGGGAATTACCAGCCCAGAAAGTATAATACTAACATTTCAGGTGCACAACAGCAGATCAGCTGTTGCAGCTTCCTAGGAGCCACTAGCTTCTTTCTCTGCCTGCCCACCCACCCAACCCAAGCATCTCTGCAGGTCTGCCTCTCCCAGGCCTAGCACCACTGCTGGATTTTGCTTCTGCAGGACCTGCTGACATCAAAGTTCAAGCCCAAGAAGCAATTCCGCTGATTTTCTCTAAGAATGCATAGTGGGACTGTCCTAATGGCACTGCTAGTTTCAGAGCAGCATAACCTTGATGGCCTTGTTGTCACTGGCACCACTGACCTGCAGCACAGAGGGGTCTCTGGGTGACAGAAGGAGCACACCATGCCCACACAGGTGAGCACATGTTCACAGAAGACAACAGCATTGCGAAACAGAGCTGTCATTCCACATGCAACCCCCAGTTTCAAACAAGGTGAGCTTTACTCTTTTAATCTTTCTCTATCCAACTGGTGCTTCAGACAAGACTTGCAGGCAAAACTTCAACTTCCCCTGCTGTTACCCTTGGCTTGCAGCAGTAGCTACAAAGACCCACAAATAAGACCACCGTATCTGCATGCCATTTAACTTGGTACTACAGCTTCATTGCTGGGAGGGAGGGTTACTGTGGCTGGGTGGAGTAGGGTTGTCCAGGAACAAAACCATTTTCTACAGAAAGGGAGGAATAAGTTATCTCCAGCCTCCTCCCAGAGCTTCAGAGTAAAGGCATTCATGGCAACTGCAAACAAGTGCTCAGCAGCACTGCAGTGATGTGGCTTAAGCAAAAAAAAAAAGAACTTTGAATATGGAGCTAAGCAGGCCTCAGGCAGTAATGGGTACATGATGAATAACAAATCCATCCAAAGCATCAAGTATGAGTCAACCAAGATGAAGAGTTCCTTGGTCATTCCCCCCCCGCCCCAACACTTCGGCTGTTCCTTGGGAAACCCATACGTGTTATGAGGCTGTCCTTAAAGCAAACGACATTTGGTTGGTTTTTTGAAGAAGCCTTGGAGAGCCCCAAACTGGCTGTGTGGGCTGAGTCCTCAGCAGGGTATAGTAATCAAAGCAAAAAGCAGCCTCCCTCCAGGGTTGCTACAGCCTTTGGGATGAGGGAAGTAGAGCAGAAATCTTTGTAGAAAAAGCTATTTACACCTGTTTGACCCTTGTAAAACAAGTCCCTGGGCTCTCCCCCACTTAGAAGCATTTGGTTGATGATCTGCAACAGCAGCTGGATCCTTCCCAGGGGTGAGAAGCAGTGCAGAGCAGGCATGGGTGACCACCGAGCAGCACACACAGCCCGTGCAGAGGAGCGGGTGCAGACAGAGAAGTCCCACCTGTTCTGCAAGGCAGGAAGGGGCTGGCAGCAGGATCCCTGCAAGGACCATGGTGCCTGCTGCAGTGCCGCCTCTTGGCCCGGGTTTGCAGGAGAAACCAATGAAAGTGAAAGATACCTGCACCTTCCTCCAGGCTCCACCTGACCGCCCCAGCCTTCCCCTTCCCAGATTGGCTGCTCCTCCCCAGGAGGCTGCTTATCTTCTCCCACACAAAACCCTTTGATCTGCTTGCCAAAACCCAGCCCACTCCAGATATTGCCAATTACTGCAGGGCTGCTGCTCAGCCCTGTGCTGCCACAGGGCCGGGAGGCTCTGTCTGCTCTTCCCTTGATTTGTCCCAAATGCCCATTGGAGGTCCACAATTTCAGCTGTCCCAGCACTGGCCCTTCCCCACATGCTGGCTCCAGACCCAGGAAAGCCAATCTCATGAGGTGCAGAGAAGGGACATCCCATGCACTAAGCCCAAGAGAATCCAAGACAAACTCTTCTACCCTTGCTGAAACCAGTGCGGAGGCACAAGGGAACAACCCATCCAACAGCCAGGCACAGCCCCAAGCAGCTCCTGTTGCCGGTTTGAAGCCAGGCTCATGCAGCTCACCACCCCAGCCTGGCCCCCACATTTGCTGCATAAACCCTCCCCAGAGGCCAGCACCATCTCCAGTTCTCCCTACATCATGACAGAGACAAAACCACAAGGACTGGGCACCATGAACCATGGGACAAAACCACATGAACCATGGAGAAATGGGGTGATGGTGGCCAGACTTGCACTGTCCTACCTCTAGCAGTCCCCCAGTAACTTTGTGCCATGGGAGCTGAACAGAGTCCATGAGCAGTAGCAGAAATGCTGGCCCACCTCCACATGCTCCATCATTCCAGAAGGAAAGTCTTCATACTTTGGCCTCATTTGGGACAGCACAGGTGCCAACAGCCAGCTCTGCTGCTGGCTTCTGTCACTGCTCCTCATCCTGTGGGTGAAAGTCCTGCCTTGTTCTTCCCCAGTCCACTACAGAAGAAAGTGTACTTTGACCCCCTTCCTCCCACTGTGGAGGCCCTGTGTACACAACGATGCCACACCACACATGGCATGCAGAGGGTTTGGCCCAAGGGTCAGCACACAGCCCCCAGGACCTCTCCACCCCCAACCCAGAGCTGCAGCCAATTCACCACAGGCCCCCTTCCCTGGGAAGGGGACATCCCACCACAGCTGGGGCTCCCAGCTGTGCTCAGCCCCAGAAAGCAAACATTGTCACCGCCGCCGCCTGCTACTTCAGCCTGTTGAGCAACCACCAGTGGGTGGACACACACCCAGGATAAGCACAGGTCCAGCACCACCGCCCCCACCCGCCAGGGCTTACCCAGGTCTCCAAACACATTCTTGCCTCGGGTACACTGGTTCTCACGCTCCTCCCTGGGATGGAGCCCACATTGCTCAACCCCCGCCCTGCTCCAGCTCCCATTTCCCCTGCACTGAACCCGGAACTCAATTTCACTTGTCACAAAATGTGCTGGCCTTTCTTGCCCATGCAGCCCTGGCCCAGGGACAGAGAGGACACAGCACTGCCACCACCGCAGTGAGAGCCCAGCTACCCCTCACCATGGGGCTGCAGCACCACAGCCCATCCCTGTGAGCCAGGGGCAGGTTAGCCTGGGACTTCATGGGAAGGGAAAGGTCTCAGTGTTGCAACTGCCATTCAGATCCCTCTAATCCCTGCGTTCGACTGCTTCTGAACATGGGAAGCACCTGACATCTGAACAACAGAAGGTTTAAGGCTCACAATGCCTTCTCAGCACAGCCTTTACCTCCACATGACACATCTAACTTTTGCAATCTTGGTTAGCACTCATCTAACCTATTTCAGCTTCAAAGGACTTCACAAACATTAGCTAATTAATCCTCTCACCACCCTCAGAGGGAGGTGAGCATCTTTTTTTTATTCTTTTCCCCATCAGTGAGAAGGAGAGAGTTCAGTGCCTCTCCTAAGGCCATCCCAGCTGACTCCCCGTGACTGCAGCTCAGCTCCCAGCCCCAGGCTGCAGCCATCTGATGAATGCGTGTACCTGGACTGGTGGAAACACTACAGCAAGTCATAGCTGGCTAAGCACGGCTGTCACTGAGTGCCTTTGTTTTCTCCATGCCCTATATGAGTTGGCTTCTTGAGCACCTTCTGTTCATCAGTCAACAACCTGGAAGGAAAACAATCCAAGACAAGTGGCACAGAGCTGGCCACCACTTCCTTCAGAGAACCCAGGACCAGCTGGCAAGCCAGGAGCACACATGTAATGAATGTTTTTAACAGGCTGGTGAAAAGTCCTGCATTTTGCAATAAAAAGCATAGGCCAGCAGGGATGGATCCAGAGCGCAGAGACAAAGTGTGACATGACTGAAGCTAGACACATGGTCAAAGCATGACATGAGCTACCAGCAGTGCTTAGAATTTGCCAGAAACTGGGGCAGAATATCCCAGCTCTTTCTACATGCGCTCGCAGTGCACTTATTTCCTCCCAAATGATTTTTTCCAGCTCAGACAATTTAGTTTAGGGATCCTCACAACCCTTGGAAATTGGTAAGGACAGAGCACTGGAAGGGCAGCCAGCCTCCAGTTGGGAGACTGCAGGAAATCAGCACGTGTCACACCAGCACGGTATCAGCTCTCCCAGGGTGGGAGATGTGTCACCAGGAGCAATGCTCCCCCTCAGAGCCATCCTCTACATCAGTCAGGGTGCAATCAAACACCATCAGTGAGCAGCCCCCACATCCACCAGGTCCATCACATACTTCCAAGGTGTTAACAACCAAAGAACATTGTCACTTGAAATGAATATTTCTCAGTTGAAGCCTACACCAAAGCCCCAGCCTAGGTGGCACTCCCCACTCACCTGGCAGGCAAGTGGGCAGAGCTCCCATGCAAGGACACCCAGGTGTGCTTGTGAGGTTGGGAGGAAACATCCTGGTCCCTAACGACCCCACGTGACAAGGGCTGTGAGAGGAAAGCAGGGTGCATGCCTGTGAGAGGAGGGCATGCCCACCAGACCCCACTGTCAGATACGAACACATTTATTACGCCCTTTTCACAGGTGTAACGACTGTCTCCAGAGGACCTGCCTGAGCCACAGCAGCGTTCACGCTTACCCGTGTCAGAGCAGGCACTGCTGGCAGGTTGCTGCTGAAGTCAAAGGGAGCCAGGACCAATCTCTGTCTCCAGGGCTTCCCGCAGCACACCAGTGAAAGTCGCCCTGCTTTTGCAACTCCACCAACCTGGAGCAGGACTCTGGCTCCTCTGCTGCTCTGCCAGCGGCAACAGCCCACAATTGCAGGGCTTACAAGGAAGCATTAATTCATTTTTCTCATCATTTCCAGTGGCCATGGCCCAGTGCTAACTGCTGACAATTATTCATTACCATTCATCCTAAGGTCCCAAATTACTCACTAAACCCTGTGAAGATGTAGGGATCTCAAAGCCTTTTGGATGGAAACAGGCAGCTGTTAAACAGTGCACAGCAACACCAGATCAATAGCTGAAATTATTTCAGCATCTCGCTGAAGCAACAGGAGAATTTCAGACAGATGAAAGTTCCCTAACTGCAGTTCTTAGAGGCAGTGGGAGTAGAAGCCTTCCTTCTGTTACAGACACAATACCATCCCAGGGGAATGCTTTTCTTAGTGTCAAGAATCACTCTGAATACATGGTAAAACCAGTGCTCCTGGTGTGCTTTAAATGTATTGCTAAGCACAGGCCTGAAGACACAGCAGCACCTTTAACAGCCAGATTTGCCCACCTCCGCAGGGGGTATCACATCTGCACCAGCCAGAGCTGCGGCAGCCCCGGGTCCCGCAGGAGCACCCCGAGGTGCAGGCACAGCCTGGGGCTGGCTTGCAGCAGACAGTGCCACCTGCTGACACCCTGTTCCTGTCCCGTCCCTCCCAGCAGGGTGGGTGCAGTGTTTGCTGGTAAGCAGCCCAGGATTTGGAGTCACTGACATGCCCCTGCACTGCACACACCATCCAAGCCACCGCTGTCACGCGCATCTTGCAAGCCCTGTTCTGACAGGCTCTAAGTAGCATCACCATGTGAAATCCAGCCCACATCATCCCTTATTTCCTGGGAACCCACTTCAGCTGACATCAGTGACAGATGCACAGCCCAAATTCAGCTGTTCTCAAGGTGGGTAACCCATACACATCCCCAACCTTCTCTTGGGCCATTGCAATGATGCACAACTCCTGATCCCCCTTTCACAAAGCAATAAAAGCTAGATCCTTGCACCTCACTGCTGCTTGCCAGGCTGATCTAGACCAGATGCCCCATCCTCATCATGGCCACAGACCACTCAGTGTGTATCAAACTTCCTTCCTTGCTCAGTTCTCAACAGGACTCCTCTGTTCTCCCCAGCACATGTCAGTCCACATGATGAGTTCATCTAACAGTCAAAGCATCTGCAGGGCCTCCACTGGCCAACATGTCTAGCTTTTTGCTAGAAGTCTTCCCAGCAAGGCCCATCCGCACAATTAAACCTCACATGCTATTCAAACCCCCCAAAGCAGCAGTACCTCTGTATAATATTCTTGGCAGCTCCTTGGGCCATTACCTCTTTCCATGTCAATGTGCAGGACAGAAACTGAGCCGCTGGACCGTGCATCTGGCCAAGGCCATCAGAGTAGCACAGGATTTGATGCCACTTATCAAGACTGTTCTTCAGGGAGAGGATGAGAAGACAGGTACCTGCAAAGAACAATTTCTGAGTGTGCTATCATCTTCCTCCCTGGATGCTTCCCCATCTGTAAGCCTTTTTGTCAGATATCTTTGAGCATTGCCATCATCTATTCCCCTTTTGAACCTTTTTCCATGTTTTGGGACATAGAGAGAAGCCCAAGAAGCTCAAGAACACCTGGGAACAAGTAGAGAGAACCCCACTCTACTCAAGCACCTTGATTAGATGGTACATTTGGATATCGCAAATGCACAGCATGCAAACACCCAAGATGCCTTCGGTAATGGTTGCAGAGTTTAGCTTAACCCTGTAGTGATGCAAAATCCCCATAAAGTCCCTATGAACTCCTCCAGACAGCATCTGCAGCATGGCCCAAACACAAATCAAGTCCCCAGGCAAAGCCACCAGCAGGAGACTGAGGCCCTCAGGGACAGGGAAGGCTCCTGACATTCACTACAAGTTTCTTAATGTGGGTGGATTCTTAATCATGTTCCCAAATTATTAACCTTCAACCTGCTCTTCTCAGTTAAATATGGTCCTCCCCAAGAAAACACGTTTCCTAAGCCGTTCTCAAGCCCAAACTTGCTTTTCCACTAACTGGCCAACAAGATAGACCATGTCTTACTTCATTCATTGACCAACACGCATTAATTTTTGCTTTAAGAAGTGAAAAAGGCCAAAGGATTCACTAGGACAGATACTTCAGCTGGTTTACAAAGAAGTTAAAAAGGGAAAACCTCCAGAAATAAGAGTGTTGGCACATTCTTTGTGTATGAACTACCATTATTACTGATTATTTACACTGCAGCAGTCACTACAAGCCCCAGTGCCATTGTGCCAGGTACTAGATAATATGCACATGTTGAAAGGCAATATTCTTTTCCACAGAAACTATAGAGAGAAAAGACAAAAGACAAGAACGCATCTTTCACATGTGGAAGCAAAACTAGAAATTAATTGACTAGCCGAAGTTATACAGTGACTGGCAATACTGAGCTGTGCACACTAATTTTTGCACAAGAAGTGCTTATTAAATATATTAAAGCCCACGGGACACTGCTTTCAGTCTGTGTAAACAGCACCAGCCTATACTCCCCATTCTCACTTACAAGCATACCCCCACATCTTGCTTCTCCCGCCCTCACAGAGGCTCTGCTCTAATTTTAGAACTAATTAAATTAAACCTCTGACTCACCTCAGATCTCTGATTTAGGTTTACTGATCTTTGTTACAAGACCTTTCCGTGCTGTTATTTGGCAGCACTCCCCTAAACACACCTGACTGCCTCTTCCACAGCCTGGAGATAATTGCAGCAGCTCTCAGGAACAGGCACAGGGCAAGAGCTAAAAACCAGGGAACTCTCCCACAAAAGCAACCACCACCTGATGCACCCGTGGTCTGTCTGCACGGAGCACAGCAGCATCGCGCTGCCCTGACCGCGTGGGAGGGATCCCCAGAGATTTGGTTAACATGCAGATCTTGCTTCAAAAATCAAGACAACAGCAGCGAGACATTTCCATTGCAGCCAGTCTCTGCGTGTGCCTGAGGGGGAACAAAATCCCCCAACAGCACAGAAATTTCACACAGCCCATTTGTGAAAAGGGAAGGGAGTGCATGGCCCAGGAAGGTCGTTCTCACGGTCCTATTCTCACAGAAAATGCTACCAGCACAAAAAAAAAAAAAAATAGAGCAAGCACTTTCTAAAGAGGTCACTCTGCCTCTCACGCTGTAGGACTCATGGGCCAGCACAGATGCCAGTGCAGGTGTCAGCACAGCAGGGCTCCTTCAAAACCTGGCATGCACCAGAAACCTACTTGTCCATGAGCAAAGGCAGAGGCAGACACACCTCTGATGGAAGAGCTTGTTCCTTTGAGCCAACTGTAAGAGGTTCACCCCGGAGAGAACCACCTCTTCAAAAATCGCTTTTTCTGCTCCCCAAAACATTTGATTTTGAAACCAAAAAT
This sequence comes from Chauna torquata, assembly GCA_013399475.1. Taxonomy (NCBI): domain Eukaryota; kingdom Metazoa; phylum Chordata; class Aves; order Anseriformes; family Anhimidae; genus Chauna; species Chauna torquata. The sequence continues at coordinate 55,738 of VXAL01013276.1, read as the reverse complement.
ACTACCAGAGGCCACACAGCAGCTTTCAAAAAAAAGCCCTACATGAGCAAGGCCATCCCTGAGAGCACTTGCAGTCCCCCACTACCCCAAATCTCATTATTACCTGGAATTTATCTTAATTTCAGACCTAGTATTGAGCCCATAGACTCCTCAAAGCCCAGTAGTCACAACAGGAGCTGCTTCTTCCCAGTGCAGCACCCAAGACACTCCCAACACAACCCCACCACCACCTGCTGAACTCAGCCAGCCCCCTACTCAGGGGCACGTGAATTTATGAAGTCTGGAGGAGCCACATCCCTTGGGTCAGCTGAGCTTGTTTCCCAGAATTATTTTTTTTTCTTTCCCTCCTTCAGTCGGTGCTAAGTGGCACAGGAGAGCCAAATTCAATTAACAGGATTGAAAGCAATTAAGCCCCTATTGGAGTCAGGGTTGTGCTCTTTAGGCCTGTAAAGAAACTACATGTCGCTGCAGCAAGATAAGCAGCAGGTGATGTCAGAGGCTTTTTATTTCCAGGGAGAAAAATTGGTTGTCTTTGTGTATTTAAAAAANTTGTATTTAAAAAAAAAAAAAAAAAAAAACTCTCATAGCATCTATGGGAAAAAGCAGAGCATTTGGATGTGAAGACAAATTCCCCTTTAGTTTGCCATGTCCACAGGACTCGCTCATGACAGCCTGACTCGGGTGTGCGGGGATGGCCTGCAGAGAGGGAGCAGTCCCGGTGCTGGTGCCCGGCGCCTTGCTGCACCTGGGGGTCCGTCCCTGCGGGCAGGAAGGGGTGTCACCTCCTCGTGGCAGCGCCTCGCAGTATTTATTTTGGTTATTTCTGGCTTCCTGTGCTGTCCCTCAGCATTCCTCCTAACTGAGGGCTTTAAACATTAACAACATTTAGCAGCTGGTGTCCTGCTGGCGTGGGGGGAGGCACTGAATCTTTTATTTAAACTTCCTCCGTATGGAGTGGAAACGTGACCTGCGCCCTGAGCAGGTGCCCCTCCAGCGATGAGCCTTCCCCGCTCTGCCATGCTCCTTTTAGTCACCCATCCCACCAACTGTTGAACTGAGGAGTCCATGCATCATGCCCAGGCAGGAGCTGGGGACCTCGGGCTGGATTTGTCCCCCCTGGCCAGGCTCCACACGGTTTGGCAGGAGCTGGAGGCTCCCAGGCCCAGTGCACAGCAGGGAGAGGACACTGGTGCCCTAGGGGGTGATGTGATGCAGCATCCAGAGGGACGCTCTCATCAATGCAAGAAGAAATCCATGTGTGGGCACGAGGGGGACGACACACCAGGCTGAGGCTGAGGACGGGTGCCCCGGCTAGGAGCTCTGCTCCCTGCGCCCAGCAGGCGGGGCAGGGATCGAGGGAGGTTATTTTGTGTTCAGCACAAACTCTGCGCTGCTGTTAGTGTGGGACTGGAGGTGGTAGGAGTGAAACCACAGGTGTCTGCATATCTCCTGGAGGCTCTAGAGAACAGGACAGTGTGTCTCTGACTTGATGTTGTGTAGAGCAATCCGGCCATTTCCATTTGGAGCTGCTGGAAGCAGAGGCTGCTGCTCCTCACATCTCTTGCAAATAATACATCTGCCATGTCTTGTCGTGATCTTTCCTGTGACTTTGCGCTGACAGAGGGCTGTTCTTGCCTGATGATACAAGTAGCCGACCCCACAAAGGAAAGGACACAGCTGTGACACGGGGTGACGCTGCCCCGTGGCGGTGGCTCACCACAGTTGCCCTTGAGGTGCACGCACTGCGTTGCATGCACCGAGGCACCTCTGCTGTCCAGGCAAGCCTGGAGGGGCATCAGGCTGCTGGGCAGCGTGGCAGGACACACGGACGTGCGCAGTGCTGCGATGCAGCCCATCCGACACCTGTTCGTCAGCAGCAAGGAAGAAGGGGTTGGGTTGGGAGCAATCCTGCGCACAGGCTGGAGAAAGGGTGAGGGGCTGGGTGCAGCAGCCACCACTGCTTGGGCAGATGGTGCATCCACCGCGCAAAATGAAAAATGGGACGGGAGGGTGGCCAGTGGGCAGCACTGAGCTTGGTGCCTGTAGTTCCCACCCAGCCAGGGCGGGATCTGCACAGCAGAAAGCTGCCTGTGTCTTCATATTAGTGCTAGGATTTAATTTTGTCAAGGACTTGAATGTTTTGAAGTCCGGAGAGAGGCAAGAAGCAGCATGCTCCAGCAGTGCCCTGGGGAAATTGCAACAGAGTCACCAGTCAAAAGCATTCAAAGATCACAAAACAGGCCCAGATGATCATCAATCACAGCTTAGAAGCCACAAATGATTCTTAAACCCCTTCCAAATAATGGCATTTACCAACAGACTCGTCTGGGGCGGTTCACATTTTCCAGCCTTCTTCTGAAGCCAAGAGAGGGAACGGGCTGAAGCAGGAGCGGAGCTGCTCTTGCAGTGCCGGTGTCTGGGAACTGGGCGATAAAGGAGCGACGTTGCACGCTTGGTGGTGCTGGGGCTGCGGGAGGGTGAGCCCTCGGCTCGCTGAGACACAAGGGCTCGTGGCACAGCTGCGGGGGGCGATGCTGGCCTGGGGACTGCAGGGCAGCTCTAACCCCTCCCCAGCTCCCCCCGGTATGACATGGGCACAGGTGGGGCCGGCCCCACACTCACGTTTGGAAGTCCAAGGGATATCAGACCAATTTTGTTTGAATATGCTTCCCTTGCTCTCCAGTAACAAACACACCTGTGCTGAGTGCACTAACACCGTAAAACACTGCAAGCTCCTTGCATCCAAGTGCATTGGCATCCCTGAGGCTTCAGTCAGAGTAAGACCTACACCCCAATAAGTACATGAAGAAAAGCTCTTAGGTGTCATCAATGTTTTAATTCCCAGTTTAAGTACTAAAATAATGGAAGAGCATGAAAGCAGTGCCCCTGAGAAAACAGTCACCTAGTCCAGTACTCTGTCTTCAGAAGGACCCAGAGACCTCCTCCAGGATTTTACCTCTCCAGTCCAATTCTGACTTTCCAGGTCTCATAATACCTAGTTTATATCAATATAGCATCATAAATGCAAAGCTGGGCACCATGATAATTACTTATGACTTACACTTCTGGCCGGCACTGAGCATTTCTGTAGAGGCTTCAATTATTATTTACGCATCTTTGTTCTGTGTCCATAAAAATCCCAGGGCTCTGCAAGGCTGGAAGCTGAAGTTATAGGATCAAGGAAACTGCAGAGCCTGATGAGAAAGGCTGCTCCTGCCCAGCAAAGTGCCAGGTCCAGCGAAAGGACACGAATGTCAGACAGGCAAAAAATGAAGAAATGGGGCAAGGGGTGACAGCCCCAGCAGGTGGAACTGTAGCTCCTGGAGTCAGAGGGACATGTGACAGCTGTGTCTGCGCCTGATCCAGATCTGCACCTCAGTGAAGATGACCTGGGGGAGGTCTCTGGATCTGAGACCCCAAGCGGGCAAGAGGCTGACACTGGGAGAGCAGCAGCAGAGCTAGTCAGGCTGAGGGACACGGGCTCCTGGTGCACGCTCCCTGCTGCTCGCTGCAGGGCAGCTGCATCCTAGGCTCCCCAGGCCCTTGCCCGTGGTGTCCAGTCCGCCCCAGGTGACATTCCTGGGTGCTTTGGCCACCAGACAGCTCTGCCACTCCGTCAGATCAGAACAGCAAAGCACAGCACTCAGCGATGTCTCAGCTAAATAGGCAGGTGTGGGACAGTGCAGTCAGCATCACCGGCTGCCTCCGGCGTGCCTGTCACTCTCCTGGCAAGCAGCTCAGTGCCGGAGGTGAGCTGCCCTGAGCGACTGCGGGGCTGCCTTCAGCTTGGACAAGGGCTGGGTTTCTTTTTCTGCAGCATCTCTGAGTATTTCCTATGGAAAGCACACCATAGCATGGGACCTCAGCTGCCTTTTCACAGGAAAACCAAGTTTCTTGCTAAGGGAGGCATGAAGTTATGAGCCAGGAGCCTCAAGAAGCTCAGAAAATAGGAACAAATGAAGAAAAGAGGATCCTAGCAGGGGTGAATAAGGATAAGAAGGAAAAGCATACTGCAGGCAGCAGCCACGGGCTCTGGCAGCCACTTCCACGTGTAGAGGGAAAACAAAAAACAAAAAAAAAAAAAAAAAACCACAAGGATTATTTCATCTCCATTACCAGAGCAAAAAGACTGCTCCTCATATCCCTGATGGGCTGAAGACGGTGCTTTCACCGCAACGCGCCATGCTCTCACCACCAGGCTAAAAACGTACGAGGCATCAAAAATAATGTCACATTTATTAGGGAAGCGATTCAAGTGCAAAGCTCACCGAGGGACACGGGGAGCTGACTACATGCAGAAATCAAAGGGAAACCCTTGATTGAAAGGAAGTGTTTAGCCACTATGTTCAAAGGCTGCATAAATCAAAGACAAAATCCTTCTTTAATCAAGGCCATTGACCAAAGCTGAAAGCACGTCGAGCCGCAGCCTTCTTTTCACGGCAGGGCTGCTGGCACTGATGCTCTCATAACTCAGTATCTTTTCCCCAACGCCTCATAGCCATGTCCTCCTGCTGCTGGCCAGGACAGTGGCTCCTAGCACTCAAAACAAAGCACACTTTTGGAGGGACAATAAGCAGAAGCCATCAGCTAAGGTCCAGACCACCACAGTGTCCTTATTTCAGCTGCCTTCAACATTCAGTTTCTGTCTTTGAGCTTGAGCAGTCATGAAGAAGCAGAGCAAGTGTTAATCGGGCCTTATCTAACCTCAGCCCAACCAACCCAAGGGTCAACAGCTGGTAGCTGAAGTTTATCGGTGGTGTTTAACCAACATTTATCGGCTTTGGGGAGCTTTCACTCAGGCAGGTGTGTGGCACACTGACACACAGGAGGGGTCCAGGAGCATTGCTTACCCACACCAGAGAGCAGATATGAACAATCAGCACGATGATAAATGCAAATTTATTGCAGCTACAGCAAGCAGAGGTAGCACTAGATGCTGGCAGGGTAAGAGCTCATCATGAATACAATCCAAATTTATAAATGAACTTCTGAAATAACATGTCATGCATCTCGTGGTGCTTCATGGCAGTGAGGTTTCAAGGAAAAGCCATCTCTGGAAACAGGAGCAGCATTTCCAACCTCTACCAGGATTTTCTCTCCTCTTTTTGGCATGGCCAGGATCAGAGTCCAGCAACAGAAACATCATCACCAGCTCCAGCCCACATCCACTACTTTTTTCTTTTTCCTCCCAAAATCTCATTTCTATCAGCCTGTGGAAAAAATGTTCGTCTCATTTTAAAATCTCTCCATGGCTAATGGGAAGAAGTGTTGTCAGAAATGGAAGTTTCATTTCATAATTTGCATTACTTTTCTCCTCCTTTCTGCATCCTTCTATTTTTTTAATAGCCAGTTTTTCCCATATTGCGAAGAGGCTGAGAGTTCTCTGCTGGAAAAGCCGCGTCTCCTCTAATTGTCTGAAACAGTACAGTGAGATAGACCTAAGAGCTTTGGCCTCTTCTAGCCACATATTTCACTGAAACAGAAGTACAGTAGTGTTTTCCTGAGTCCTGGGCCAGGGAGCAAGCCACGTATCAATAGCAGTTAGCTCTGCCAGTGGAACCCACTGGAGTAGCTAGAAATGCCAAATGTTTCTGGGGTTGCAATGAAAGTCATTCGCAATTTTTTGTTTGTTTATCAACCAGATTCCAAAGCAATGGAAAGTAGTATAAAAACCTGGCAAAAACTTTGACATAGTGTTTTCAAGAAATTAAGAAGGAATGTAAGAAATGTGAAAATATTCTGCATTTCAGACCTCCACTGAGAGCAGCCTAAAAAAAGCTCCCAGTCTCAGGGACACTGGGTTATTTAAGGCCCACGGAGGGGACAGGCTGTTCCTTGTCTGCTGGTTTTTGAAAGCTTCAGTGGAAAGCATTGCCTTGTTCAGTCAGGTTATGAACCTCTCCAAGGGTGGGGACTCCTCTTTTGGCCCCACAGCAGTACTCGGCCACCCTCGTGGTGGATTTTTTCATTATACACAGTTGGGATCACCCTTCCTGCAACTTGTCTCCAGCACTTCCCATCCTTTTGCTGTGCAGCTCCAGGAGGGCTCTGGCTCCATCTTCTCCCAGTGACCTGATCAATTCTTCACCCACTTTTGATACAAGCCCTGGACAAGGCACGCATGGTCCTTGCAAGTAGGGGCAGAGCTGGCCTGTGCTATGAAGAAGGTCGGATTAAACCAGATCATCCTCCAGGAGTCTGTGACCCTGAGAGGAAGGTATATGCCAAATCCTTCCATGTTCTTCAGCTGTGAGAAAGAAGGAGTGGGCAGCGGTGGGCTGCTCTTAGTTCGGAGAAAAGTGGAGTCCCTTGCTGGAGAAGATTGAAAACCATGTTCATGCAGTTATTGACCATAGCCCTTAATTGCTCTGCCCTGAATCACCCTGGCAGCCACAGGACCAGTCGAATGTGGAGGCGGTAGGCAGAAAGGGCTTAATAAAGAAGCAATTTTATAAAGGAATTCTTTGCTTTTGGCATTTTCTGTAGGAGTGGGAAAATGATGCTTTTTCTCCAATAATGCCAACAAAAGCAAGAAGAGCAGGGCTCCATGTTGTAGCTTCTGGGAGACTGACCCCACGTGCTCCCACTGCCCGTGGAGACCCCACAGAGGAGCTGAGGAGAGAGGCACAAGCGATGAGTGGAGAAAGCCCCACCAGGAGCCCCAGCCCCTGCACTGCCCCTCGCCTGGGACTGCTGCAAGGTGGACAGTCCCTGCAGGGACAAGCTCTGCAAGGGACAGCGCCCCAAGGCCACTGCTGTGAGCAGGGGTGACTGCAACCCAGAGGTATTCCCACCAGCCATGTGCCCTCACCCAGCAAGCCACAGCAGACAAGGGGAAGGTTTCTGGGAACTGAGTTTGGTTTGGTGTCACTGCTGCAGTGGGAGAGCATGGGCAAATGGGCCGGGAGCTGGGCTGGGAGCTTGCCACCACACCAGGGAGCTGTGCAGCTGCAGCCCAGCCAATTTCAGCCAGTAATCTGTGCAAACACGTCGCCTGTCCCCAGCACATCCATCCTCCTCAGGAAACATTTGATTGGCATTCAGGCACAGCCTCTTCTGAACAACACAAGCTATGATTTATGTGATGCCTTTGTTTTCAGACACTGTTGTCAGCAACACCCATCCTCAGGCAAAGACGTCGAAGCCTGCAGATTTGCAAAGGTCATTATCATGGCCGCGCTGCCCTTGCTGAAGGGTAACAAACAGAAGCTTTGGTAAAAGTAGAAATAATCATTTGTTAATTCTCGCCTTTGGCTATATTCTGCCTCCTCCCCTGAAACCAGAGGCCCCAGGGACATCTCATTTCAGGAAAGAGGCAAAAACAAATTGATATACTGTCCTGGGCTCCAAAGATTCTCCTACAGCTGAAGAAAATAAGTGATATTTTCACACCAGCTAGTCACAGGATCCCTTTTCCTAAACTGTCAGAGTACTCAATATCTTCCACGCATGTAGAGCAACAAAATAGTTTTCCCAGCATTAATGGCAAAAAATCCAAGACAGAATCACTATGAATTAAAAACTGGCCAAATCAGGTATGTGGTTTTTTTCTGCAGGAAAACTCAGTGTTTCAGCTGCATCCTCCGGATACAAGAGCAGCTGATCAGTGCACAGTGGCTAGCCCTCACCTTCCTGATGCAAAACGATTTGCTGTACCTCCAGTGCCCAAGTGGATCCAGCTGCACCATTGCCCTTCCTCCAGGTGACTTGCAGACCTCCCCGCGGGCACCATGGAGAGTGCACACACAGGTGTCCTCGTCCCCTGCGTGGGCACACCACTGCACGAGGCCTGCTCATGTGCCCTGTCTGCACTGGCTGCTTTCAAATCCATCTCAGATACCATAGGCAAGGTCCCGTGTAGGCCTGCAAGCTCCAGGCCTGGCAGACCCAGCAGATAACAAAGCTGTAGGGATTTGGACCCAAGAGAGTTTGGGCTATCTTGGGAAGCATCTCTTGTAACACTCTTGGGCTTCCCATTTGTATCAGCCTTTCTCCAGTCTCCAGTCCTCCAACCCCAAGCCCTGCCATTGCAGTGCAGCGGCAAAACTCCTACCTGCCTTGATGACTGCAATGGGGATTGAGGATCCTTCCACAGGTCCCCAAATGATGTCTTGCCTCCTTACCTCTGAAGGAAGGCCACCACAACCTCCCCTAAGGAAACAAGGTTCTGGGATGCCACCAGCACAGGGCCACGGTGCGGTGACTTGGCCATGCAGCCACTTCTTGGTGGCAGGGATTGAGATGGAACCAAGGGGTCTCCCCCTGCCCACCCACCCCCCCCAGCAGATGAGCTCCCACGCAGCCCCAGCACTGCCAGTACACGTGAGCTTGTGCCAAGTGTGCAACATCACCCTTGTATCGCCCATTTCCTAGGCACTGGCACTGCAAGAGCAGCTCCGCTCCTTCCTCAGCCCCTTCCCTCTCTTGGCTTCAGAAGAAGGCTGGAAAACGTGAACCACCCAAAACGAGTCTGTTGGTAAATGCCATTATTTGGAAGGGGTTTAAGAATCATTTGTGGCTTCTAAGCTGTGATTGATGATCATCTGGGCCTGTTTTGTGATCTTTGAATGCTTTTGACTGGTGACTCTGTTGCAATTTCCCCAGGGCACTGATGGTTTTTCTCAGTATATCAAACCATCAAAAAAAAAAGCGCATTTCGGCCCTGGTGCAACAAGTGCTCCTCCAGCCTGTCATGGATGGACATTTCACTCCACACAGTGGAGTGGGATTTTTGCATTTGCTTTGGAGCCTGCCTGTCCTCTCCATTTCTCCGCGACAGGCACTGTGCTCGGCGAGTCACACAGCACGCTGGGGGAGCCGCCTGACTCATTTTTCTCTACTCCTCCAGCTGATGTGTTTGGAGGAACACGTTGCTCTGACAAGGTGACACATCACGAGAAAACCCACACTGCTGAAGACATCTCCCTGCTCCCTCTACCAGGAGCACCCAGCGCAATAGCAGTTCACAGCTCTTTTTCATTCCTCCCCACTCAAATAAGCCCCAAGCATTTCTGTTTGATTTTCCTGAGGGACTTATAATATACGTCAATCAGGAGAAAGGAGCCCTGAGATCCCACATTTTGAAGGCGTCTCACAAACATATAGGTGTCAGTAGAGGCGTTTGGGAAGGAAGGGCAATTGCTAACAGAGAAAATGCATTGAAAAGCTCATGGGCTGCTGTTTGGCTGCAGCAGTGTTTGCAGTCTGTGTTGTTCTTCTTTTGGCAGAGACAACTGCCCTTAAATCAGTTGGTTTGGTTCAACTTGTTGTGGAATAATAAAGTTCAGTTCATTGTGTTGCACAATCTGGAGTTCCTTCAACTTTTTTCAGTAGTAAAGTACTTAATCTCACACTGCTCTGGAAGGGGTCATGAACATGAAACAAAGTCACCGCAAATCCAACAGGAGCCTAAGCAATAAGAGGATGAAGAGAGAAGTGTCCAGAAGGCAGGGAGAGGTCAGCAGATGGTCTCTGCTTCCATGCCTCTGACTTGCAGAGGAAGGAAAGAGGAAAACCACAGCAACATACACACTTGAAATGTCCCAGGAGCCAACAGCTCCCATCTGCAGAGCAGCTTTCATAAACAGTGAGGATTTACCCATCAAACTCAAGTTTGGAGATGTGCCTGGATGTTTCCAAGGAATCTGAGGAAAGACGTTTCTGTTTCAGGACAATCAAAACTATCACATTTCCTGGCTAGTGTGAGGCTCTCTAAACTGGAAAATGTGCAAATATGTTTTGCGTACCCAAACAAGGGTAATCAGAGAAACTCTTTTCAGCACTGGTCAATTTACATGTGTCACAGATTGAAGAGGAAAATCTTATCCCCAGTTGGCCTGATGTATAACCGCAAGCACCCTTGCTAAGTCTTCTTCCAGCTTTGGGACATGAGACCAAAGCACCTATTGGCACCATCTGCTTTATTCATCTGGCAGGTGTACTGGAGGAGCAACAGGGACAGTGCTGGACCGAAATGAACCTCCTTCTGTTCTTAAAAATGACCTTACCTCCCTCTCTTGCTCCTCAGAGGGTGATAACCACCACGTGGATCTTTGTCCCAGGCACACTAAAGGGCTCTTGCTTACTCACAGAGATCCGCCAAGCATCCAGCCCAGCTACTCACAGCTGCTCAGGGCATCATACCTAAAGCCAGCTTTACGCTGAGTTAATGAAATGAAAGATGCCATTAAGTGCCATTCTTTTAGCCTCGTGTTGCAGGTCGCCCCAGGGAGAGCAGAGGGAAGCCCAGGCGAGAGCAGGGAAAGTCTCTGTCCCCACATAAGCAGCCTCACAAGGGACATTTCTGGCAGGAAAAAGGATCCTCCAGAGCCACATTTGGACTGGGGTCTCCCCTGGACAGCGGAGCAGCTGCCGACATGAGCTGAGATTTCTGTCTCACAAACAGCTCCTTGAATTGCTCTTGGCATTGACTTTTTCTGTTCAGCTAATTAAAAATCTGTCTTTGAGTCATAAGCCCCCATTAGTAATAATTTGCTTTGCACTTCTCCAGTGATTTATGGCTGAGATATCAAAGTGCTTTAGAAACATTAATTAATCCTTCTAATACCCAAGGGACTGATCGCTCTCCGCAGTGCACTATTGGCGGAGTAAATGTAGGAAATCCCCAGGGCTTACTCCAACTTGCAGGCAGGGAGACAGGCAGGGAGCAGCATCCGACCCAATGAGCTCATTTCGGCTGCCTGCCTGCAATCAGAGAGATGTGCAGGCAAAATAACAGCGCACAACGTGCAGCCACAATGAGCCCAAGGCACATCCAGGCTCTCTGCTCTCCGGCAGCGGGTCCTGCTGCTGTCTCCTTCTGTCCGGGTGAGAAGGGGAGCCGTGACACCCCAGAGCCCTGCAAGTGGCAGTGGCAGGGTTGTTAATCAAAGCATCACTACTCGTGCTAATGGGCATCCAGCTCGCTCATGCATTCCTCTCGCTGTCCTGCCCCTTTCTCCTGCCTCTTCTACACAGTCGCTTTTTCCCTGCTTTGCAGTGCAGACCCAAGGCCGTCTCCCATCCAGCCCTTGCCAGCGATAAGGATCATGACCTCCATTGGCACTGGAGAGGCTTTCATCCGTGTGCACACAAGTGTGCCGTTTGCCACCTGGTGTTGTCCCTGTACTTTGAATGTTGTCATCGCAAGACTGCGGGGTGGAGCCAGCCATGGAGGGTGGTGCCAGAGATGGGGAAAGGTATAAAGGTTGGGTATGGGCTGCTGGAGATGGGATCTCAGAGAGCCAGACACGCGCCCTGTTTCCTCTTTGCTGTCTCCAGACAAATATCACCTTGACCATGAAAGCAACTGGTGTTTTCCTGCTCTTCTTCCTGGCACTCTGCTTCCACCTAGGTGAGTGCAACATTTTGCTTAGGAGCCATTTCCTCTCCTTGCTAAAGCTCCCAGGTCTGCCACGTGGGAAGGCACGGCTGGGAACAGGCCAGCTGGTGCTCCAGCCCTGGGCAGGGAACGGGAGCGCTCCCCGGAGAGTGCTGCATGGCCAACGGGCACTAAACCAGTGGTCTGCGAGCAAGCCTAATGGAAAAGCTTTAAAAGTGTGCCTGGCTCCCAAAACAAACAGACCTGTTGAGCTGACACTCTTCCTTCAGGGCTGGAATTTGGCTGGGAGCTGGTGATTTCTAGGAAAGTGCGATTCCTGTAGAGTGAACAGGTGCTATTCTGGTTTTAAAAAAGCAAAGCCAAGAAGACAGGAAACAGATCTACAGAAGGGAAAATGCAGCTCTCGTTCCTAAAGTCAACATTTAAGCCAACTGTGTTTTCAAAATCCCATATGGTGCAGAGGGATGAGAGCATGAGCTGTTGCTGCTCTTCAGGTCCCGCTCACCAGGGATTTCTGCGTTAGTGGATTCATTCCCAACGCTTCTGAAGCAAGTCCTCCGTCATCCTATTTACTGTGCTGCAGTTGCCACTGCAGAGCAGTCTGAGCATAAAATATGGCTTCCTTTTAGATGAACTAAGCAAGTAGTGAGCCACAGCTCCTGGGACTGGACTGGTGCTAGTCCAAAGTAAAATCCCTAACACACTAAACAGCGCGGCTATCCGGTCCTCAGCACCAAACAGTTCTGCTCTACAGACCCAATGGTATTGGGCCACGCTGGCTGGTAATGTAGATGCAGCCTAAATCCTCTGTGTAGATGATTTCTGGACCTACAGGCAACCCAAGGTCTTCTTCTCAGTTCTGCTGTTTGGCAGACAAACTCAGGCTGTTTTTCAAAACACACCCACCACATGTTCCACCCATGTCACCCCTGCCATCAGTTCAGGGCCAGCCTCTCCATGGAGAGGCCCACCAAAGTCACAGCTTGCTCCCACCAGATTTAGAGTGAGACCTCAGGGTCTACCCATTTCTCCTCCTGGTAGAGTCCTTCAGCAACTTGTCTTTTATTCTGCTTCCTTGTGGTACAAAACCACTCACACCAGAAAAATCGCCCTGGATTTATTCCAGGAGCAGTCCAGCACCAGCAGGAGTTTCTCAGTCGCCCATGAACAAGTTATAAGAGATAACGAAAGCCACCTTTGCTCCCTGGCAGCTGGAATGAACAGCACGGAAAGTCATTAGACATGCATCAGGCCTTGGCAAGGAATTGCACCATCATGCTCTTTCTGCCAGGGGAAAGAGGCATATGCAGCAGGGAGGGACCCAGCTGCAAAATTGGAGAGGTGATGGGAGGTAATTTTTTGCTAGGCCTTTGAAAGAGTAAAGCTATCTGAGTGGAGACATATGGTCCTCAGGCTAAAGCATCTTTTGTGGACCCCCTTGAAGCCAACCTGAGTGAAGAAGGGTGCTAAGGTGTCTTCTCTCTCTCCACGCTTTCTCTAGGAAACGCTGAGCCGGATGACGCTGCTGGCAAAGGAACAGAGGTGAAGGCTCCTGTTTCTGTGTAGCACAAGGGTATGCCCAGCTGTGGGGGAGAGCACTCGCCTATGCACTGGGAAGCCACTCTTGCTAAATACAGTGAAGTAATGTGAGCTGCCAGGTTGGGAGCACATGCTGATGCCAGGGAACCTCCTTCCACCTGCTGTGCCACAGCAAAATCCCAGTGATGGTACTGGTTTCCCATTACATTTCCCCACACTCAGTGGAGGAAAACTATTAATAAAGAGTTGAACATTGCTGTTACCTGCCAAGATCAGAGCTCTCATTTCTCTACAGCTTGTAAGTGTGAGGGCAGGTATCCTTGTGGCCTGGCCATAGAAAATAAAAGCTCGGGAGAACATGATCGGACACTGCCCATGGAGCATTATTTTTTCAGTGCTGTCACTCCATGGGTGCGCAGGAGTGCCAGGTGGAATTCAGCTGGCCAAGGGATGGTGACATGGTTCCAGTGTTTGTGAGAGTTCATAGCAGAGTGCTGAGCAAGCTGGGATGGGTTACCAAGATACACAAAATATGCACAACCCTGTGAATGCAAAGATCCTTCGGTAAACTGAAAGCACATTTAATATTTTCAGCATTATCCTTTTCTGTCTCCAGGCAGCTTGTGGCAATTATGACCTAGGGAAAGGTTGTTCAAAGATCTTTGACCCCGTCTGTGGCACAGATGATGTCCTGTATGGCAATGAGTGCTTGCTATGCATTCAGAACATGTGAGTATCTGGACGGACCTCCTGCAAGTCTAAATACCACACTGACAAGGGTACCACATGTCTGGGATTTCCTAGAAAGCAAGCTGCTTGCATGCAGCTGTGTGGAGCGTGGGCAGTGAGCCCAGCACATCTGGCACACATCTGGCCTCCTGCAGAGATGCTGCTCCTGCTGCTCCGAGCATGTGGACTCCAGCTGCAAAATAAATCTGCAGGGTGTGCCTCGCAGCACACGCGCTGCAGCCCCATCTGCCCACACACAGGGACCAAATGGTCAAAATCTCCCCACACCTGTAGCTGCCAAGCTGCAGCGATGGCTCAGGCTGCACTGGCGGCTGTCCAGGAACTCAGACAAACGGCAAAACCCGCAAAGCCTGCCCAGATCGAGCATGCTGGCAGAAAAATATTTTTGGGGTGATCTCAGACTTGTGGTGGCTGAGGAAAAACTATGGTTTTCACAGCAGCAGTTTACAGCTGAGCTCTGCTTTCTGTCTTCTCTGCATATGAAAGGTTACAATTTGCTCTGGTTATTTTTAAGAAGAAGCCTTTATTTAATCTCTGCTGATGCCAGATTTCTCTGTCTTAGCAGAAGGCCAGGTCCAAAAGCCAGTGAAGTGTCTGGCAAGACTTACTTCATTTCATCTGGCTTGGCCCTAGGTAATTCTGAGTGTATTTATACATTGTAAGTGCTCCATACCAGACAAGTGAAGGAACTACTTCCAACTCAATGCTATTAAGTGTTTGAAAAATCTCTGTTGGGAAGACTGAGTCTTATTTGTAACCAGGTGCCAGGGTCTGTGGGGCTAAGGGAACTTAACACTTGACTTTCCCTGGTGGAGGCAGGGTTTTTGGGTGATCAGGCTCACACGCTCATCTGCCATCAGCAGAGACATCTTTAACAGGAGCTCAAATTCCAGCTTTTCTGTCCCGGGATTAATGGAGCTGTGGAGCCAAATTCTGCTTTTAGGAGCATTGCCTCCCAGCTAACTCTGCAGTAACAAGGAACAGAATCCAGATCACCAAAGAAAAGAGCCTGGATAAGAACTGTTGGTCTGACTAGCCCCTCTTTCCTTCATTAACCCAGGCTCCAGCCCCATATTCTGCTCCTGGCCTGCTCTTTTACACTTAAAGGCCAAAGAAGATGCAGTTGGGCAGAGAGGTGCTGAGCGGGATCTCCTGAACGAAGGCGCCACAGTTAATGACCTGGCGCGGCGGTAATGACCATGCGGGAAGCCAGCAGCCCAGCACCAGCTGCCGGATGCATTGTGCAACAGACGGGGGTGGGAGGTTCGTCAGACACAACATCATTAGGGCTTTGGCCAGGAACCAAGAGCGGGGTAAAGACAGCGAGGAAGGCTCCGAAGCCGGGTGCACTTGGAGCAAAGCGACATCGAGGACACCACGTCCCCCTGGTGCAGAGCATGGCTTCGGAGGGGATGGGGACCTCAGTGGTCACGGGAGGAAAAGCACGGGGTGCGAAAAAGAAAATGGCTGAGCTGGTGGTGTATGCAGAGCCAGGCGGGAGTCAGGGGAGGGAGGGGATGGAGGAGCAGCTGGTGCTGGCGCTCACCCTGCGGTAACAGCCCCTGCTCTTCTTCAAACTCCCATTTGCGCAAGCTCTCGGCGGCTGCCGCTGGAAACGTGCTGCCCCTCCGGTTCTAAGCGCCAGGCTCTGCGGCTCCCCTGTGAAGTTCCCAAGCAAAGAAGTTAGGAACAACAGCTGCTTGGTCTCCTGGCCGGGGTAATCTAGGCCAGGCACCAAGACTTGGAAGCTGCCCGGTGCCAAATGTCTCAGGAGAGAGATAAAGAGAGTGTCCTCACCTATGGTCCACGCGGAACAGTCAGGCAGCTGGGAGGCAGGGTGAAGTCTCGTTTGCGGTTCTGTGTGTGCAACTGGCCTGGCAACTGCTGGAGGGCTGCGAGGAGTCTGTGAATAACTACAGCAAGAGCATCTGGTGGATCTCTGCAGCAGCAATGTCTCACTGGCCACTCCACTGTCACCACCATGCAAAATGCTTTTTCCAAAATGCAAAACAGCTTGAAAATAATTTTACCAGCATTTCTCTATGCACCTGAGAAATGGGCTTGTCTTTCAAAAGGGGGAGAACATCATGATTCCATGTGAAAACAGAACAATTCAGAGTAATTAGGTCCGCTACTGGGCAAAAATAATAACAGTAATATTCTGCAGGTTCCTTTTTAATATTTTCCTCGCTTTTGATGCGGAAGCTGTCAGCAAGGGAAGCTGGGAGCAGTCCCAAGCCCAAGCAAGACACAATGGCAGGCATTTGTCTGCAAAAACCCACACAAAGTCATAACCTTTATCATCTGCAGCCAGACAGGCATTAGAGGTGACTAACACCTGTCCTACAGCAAAGAGGTGAATTATTCTGCCAGGAGGTTCTAGGAAGTGCCAGTTCCCAAGCTTATTGGAATTAATTAACCTATGGCCATGGTAACCCCGAACTCCCTCTCAAGGATATGTGAGCTTACTTACAACTGTGTATAACACTGAAGTGATGACTTAAGCAGTGTTTTCCTTTCTTTCCTTGTCCCCTGAGCAAGGCTCTTCTGTGTATCAGGTACCTGAAGGCATCCTCTAGCATTTTTAACCTCTCTTCCAGGCAAAGACACACTAATGTGCTCATAAAGAACAGGGGAAAGTGCCAAAAGCCCTCTCCGCGCTCCAACTCCGATTGAAACTAAAAGGCACAACTGTGCTGGAGAAGATGGCACAAAGATGTTCCTCGCCTCTACAAACTCCTAATAAACTGGAAGCATTGCAATGGCTTGCACTGGGATTTCTTACACGCACAGCACACCCCTTTCCCCAACATTTAAAATACCTTCCTGAAACATAAGGGGTTTTTTGTAACATCCACAAAGAGCTATGAGCAAGTTACTGCTGGAGTCCCAGGGAAAGGGACATAGCCAAGGAGAGTGTCAGGCTGTGGCATAACAAGGAGGCTCTACATTGCATCAAGAATTCTGTTTTCTTTTCCTAAACTTCCAGGGGAGGAGATTTTAGCATCCTTGTGACTTTCAATGCCGTTTGTTAAAAACAGGGCATTAAAGCCCGTACTCCAGGGCCTTTGCCAGGAGGAAGGATCCATCTGGTCACCTCCACACCGACCCATCTCCAGCCTTCTCCGTACAGCACTGAGGATGCCGGCCTGAGGCTTGCCCTGCAGGTCACAGCCCCCCAGTGCCCCGGCAAACCAAAAAGGCTGCATTTTTCCGGGGCGGGGGGGGGAAGCATTTTTCCCTCTGGCGGCCTCGCTGAGCCTCGCCGCCGCCTCAGGGGCTGGCACCCCGTGCCGCGGGAGGTGCGGGGGCCCTGGCTGCGGAGGGAGGAGGTTTGGGCACTGGAGGCCGCTGTTGCTCCGTCGGAGCCGGGGCCGGGGCCTCAGCCGGAGCAGCCCCGGGAGCGGCGGGGGACGCGCCCGGGCGAGCAGCAGGAGCCCGCTGCGCATCCCCCGGCCCGGCGGGGAGGCTGCCAGCCCCGCTGGAGGCGGCCCCGCATTGGCGCAGCCCCGCTGGGTGTTCCCCAGAGAGCCGGGCGCTCCCCAGAGCGGCCCAGGACAGAGAGCATCCCCCCACAGCCGTACCCACCCGCCCGCTGCGGCTTCCCCGCGCTGGAGCCAAGCACGGTGCCGACACAGCCGAGCTGCGGGCACGGTCACTCGGGCTCACCGGGTCCTGGCAACAGCCTGCGCACGGCAGGCAGCGGCCAGGCTCTGCCCTCCGTGATGTCCCCAGTGCCGAGGGCGGACAGGGAGGGTGGCCCAAGGGGGAGCGCTCCTGGCTGCCTCCACCGCTCTGGCCCAGCCTCCCCGGGTGCCTCTGCAGCCTCCTGGAGCCACGAGGCTTGCTCACAGCCTTTCCCTAACTCTTTCAGGCAATATCTTAAAAATTGTGAGGTGGTCAGATGTTGTGGCAATGCAGGGTTCACAAATCTTCTGGGGTAGCCAGGAAAAGCTGTTAGATACCTCTGCCTCTACCAAGGGCAATATTCTCACAAGCTTTGGAAACCAGGTCTGAGCAGGGCTTGTACAAGGTGATAGAACCAAGATCTGGGCTACGGGTTGAAACATCCTGGTGTTTCCCATGAATCATAACTCTTGAATAAATGGCTAGTTGGTTTCTGAGGAAATCAAACGCTTTGTTCTTAGTAAATCCTGAACTTCACTTTGGTTAGAAGCATCTGCTTGAGTTCCCTTTATGTTCCTTGAAGAAGTGGCTGATGCACAGAAAATGTATGATCAAGCTGAGAAAAAGCTCTAGTGCTCACTTGAAATTACAAATGAAACCAGATGCAGCTGGGGGCACAGGGGGGGACAGTACAGGCTCCTCTTCCCAGATCCACCAACAAGTCTGCGGTCAAGGGAGAGAAGAAAAATGACTCACTTTGCCCATATGTAAAATTAATGCACTAAAGATAGAAGCCCCAAATTGGCTTGAGAATGCAAATTGCCTTGACATCTTTGCAGAAAGGGGATCCTGGAAGTGTGCTTCCCGCAGCTGGGATACTTTTAATTCTGCTGCATCATGAGAAATGGAGCATGGCTTTTAGCTGGAGAGGTGGCTGCAGCTGGGGCTGGCATGAGGGGAGCCTGAGCCTCATGTTGTTCACTCGCTGCTCTTGGACTTGGTGGCGTGGCTAAACCCAGCTTAGCTCCAGACGTGTCCAAGTTGGTTCCTTCCACCCAGACAGTACTGGAGAGGTTGCACGGAGGCCAGGTTATGCCAAGCAAAACATCTTTCCTGCCCATGCCTTTTCTGGGAAACATCACCCAGTATTAGTCAAGAGCATTTCTTCTTGAAGTGAGGTGCTGACCGAGCTTGCAAAACAGGGGTCATGTTGGCTGGATGGCTGAGCACGGCTGCATCTCCCCAGGCACTGTTCTGATGAGAACTAGGATTTCTGCTAAACGTCAGCCACATCTGCTGTGCAGCAAGATCCATATCATGCTTGAGATAATGGGAAGCAGCAGCAGGTCAAGGGCCACCCCGTAGGTGCCGCACAGCAGGGACATATCAGGCAGACCCAGTGGCAAGCTCCCGGGAGGGATCAGTTTCTGCCTGTATTCCAGTTTTGGTTAAACAAACTTTTGGCAGGGTTTTCTGTTGAGGCGGAAGCTGTTCAAAGTGACGTCATGTGCCTTCAAAGCAGCCCTGAGAGCTGCCAAATCTTAGGAAGGTGACAGTGACAAAGACCAGACAGCCAGGGACAGATGGCCCAGGGCAGCATTCGCTGACCAGAAAAGAAACATATCTTTACCACTGAGGCTTTTCTGCCAGTAAAAATTCTGGTGAAATTCAGATGGAGGAAGCCCTCCCAACGTCATCTTCAGTGATGCTCCCATCCAAGCAGGAATATTTATTCCCATTGCTGATGGCATTTGACTTTATAAAGTCATGGTAACAAACTGCAATGTCAGGATTAGAACTGGACTGAGGGATTTTAGTGACGTCCAGGGTTTCTTCTTAGCTGAGAAGAAGCTCTGGTATTTTGGTAGTTTCAGAATGTTCCTGTTGGGAAGAGGCATCATTGGCACCGCCTTTGCCCGCTGCAATCTTCCCAGCTTTTCCCCAGTACGAAGGCTTCTATTTTAAGCAGGTTTTTCTTGGGTTTTTTTGTTTGTTTGTTTTGTTTGTTTGTTTGTTTCCCTCAACATCAGGTTTGTTTTTCTAGTCTGAAAGTAAGCAGAGCCTTCCTTGGCCCTGCTGCAGCTGCCAGGGACACTTTCTGTGAGATACATTCAGTTCCAGGTGACTTTTCCTTTCAGGAAGCTGAATTAAACCCAGCTTGGAGAGCTGGCAAGAGATCCTCCTCCTCGCAGAGACCTTGTGAGAAACCCCTGCTGCCGGAGAAGGGCTCAGCGTGTGCCAGCAATGCCACGTGCCACCTTCAGGATCTGTCCTTCTGCAAAGGGTGCAGGCAGTGGTGTCCTCAGCACCAAATGCAGAGAAGAGGTATGGAGTCTGCTGTGCTTTAGAGGCTAGGTCTCGCTATAGACCTATACAACTGCTTCAGCTGCTGCTTTTGTGACCAGCTCAACAAGAAAGATCTGGAGTGCCTGCATGGTCAGCAAGCACAAGCAGTTTTATGGCACAGGGCGGGAGTTCCCAGCACCGCTGCTTAAGCCTAAGGCCAGAGAAAGAAATACCAACTGTTCCCACCCGCACAGGAAACGACAGTGTTAACACTCTGTAAGGCAAAAGTCTCACTGAAATGGAAGGATGCTTTTAAACTGCAAATTTCCTGAAGCCACAAAGACATTAGGCCAATGCATGTGTCCAGCTTGCAGGTCATAAACATCACTCTCAGGGACCAAGGTCTGATGCATTAATCAGAGATCCCCTACCAGCCCTCTTTCCTGAAGTCAGCATCCATACCAGGAAAGGGAAACAACAGCTTTCCCTGGGGAGGGGGAGATGCTCCCTGCGGAGCACCATGCCCCACTGATGTCCTCACAGATGCAGATGGTGTTGAAGTCCAGGGGTATGATGCCAAGGGCCAGCGGCTGGCTGGAAAGCAGAGGACAAACTAACGCACGCAGCAGCGAGATGGCACAAATGCTTGATGCAGCCCCAAGCAAGACGATAAACGTAGCCACAGCTCCATCGCTGCAGTTATTATTGAGCTGAAAGCATTTCTGGCTGCTCCAGTGCTCGGGCAGGTTGGGGATGCTGCAGTCACGAAGCAGAACATCTGCACCAGGGCTCAGCAGCTCTCCTCTGGCTGCAGACCCAAGCAGAAGAAGAGTGGGGGGGGTGGGTCTGGCCCTGGCACACCAGGCAGGATGCTTTAGGGGACAGCTCAAGCTTTCGCCCTGCCTGGAGAGCTGCCAGGAAAGTGCAGACCAGGCTGTGCTGACTTAAAGCAAACCAGGCAAAAACAGCCTGGGAAACAGCCCCACATTTCTGCCGTCTAACCCTTCCCCAACTACTGACCTACACCCTAACCCCATGGCCTGAGCTCTGCCACCCAATTCAACAGGCACTGCTAGTTTTGGTGCTCAGAAGTAGTCACCAATGTGCCTGAGCTGCCTGGCTCAGAGCTGCTCCCACAGCTGCGGGTGTCCTGCCCGACAGCACAAGATGAATGCAGCAAGTAAACTACAACAGAGTTCAAGGCCAAAGTCTTTCTCTGGAAAAACAGTCTGAAAGATTTAGGATAAACTGGTTTGGTCGTGCCAGGTGTCCCATTGTTTCTGCTGTTCTTTCTCACTCCATAGCCACGAACAGTCCCAAGTCTTGGCAAAGCAAAGCAGCTATCCAGTTACAGCTTAAATTCCCCAAAAGCTATCAGGAAAGGTGATTCACCTCTATATGCACTGGAGCAGACAAGCATCTTCTGGCTCCAGTTCTGGTGCATATTCCCTACACTGGTCCAACTCCTTTTAAAGATATTTCCTGTCTCAGAGGCAGCTAACTTACTGCAATGGCAAGTCCATGTTCTCCTGCCCTCTTAGAGGCAAAGCACAGGCTTTGGCCTAAACAGGACATCAGGACCAGGAAACGTGTATTTAGAGCTGCATAGCTGAACTGCCACTCTCAGAAATAAAGCTCATGAGAGCAAGGCCTCCTGCAGTAACTGGTCCTGACAGAAGAAGTCTCCCATGCAAACAGTTCCTGTCAATGGGGACATTGGATGCTATGTGCAGCTTCCAGGAGCAACACAGTGCATGGCTTTCAGGGTCTTGAGGCTAACCTAGGTCCGTAGTTCTTTCTTGTTCAAGGAAAACACTGCTCAGATGGCCCACGGAAATGCACACAAAAGAAACAAGCTCCAGAACTGGGTCTTCAAGGATTGCAGCTGGAGGTTTTACATGCTGGAAACAGCATGGTTGCCGTCCTGAGACCTTTGAAGACTTTCTCTTCTGAAACCCCAACGTGTATATATAACGGCATGCGATACACACATAAGGGCCAGCAAGGCCCTAACCAAAGCAGAAGCTGAAAAATGGCACCATTTCGGCACTACGCTCAGGTAGCCCAGGCAGCCTGCCGTGACACACCAGCAGGGTCATCGTAACAGCTTCCACACTCCCTCTCTGCTGCTGCTGTCGAAAACATTTGAGTTTGGGGAATATTTTGAGAAGCTCCGTGACTCCCTGACCCTGAGAAATGAGCCAGAAACCGGTCTGGGGTGCAAAGCGCAGCCACGCAAACTGTTTTGTTTCAGTCAAGATAAATCTAGGGACGGAAAGGAACCTCGGTGGACGACTGAAAATATCACCGCAAACTTGCAGTCTGGCAATGTGCCTAATTGGGCATTGCCCTCACTGGGAGGAGATATTCCTGTGAAAACCTGATGCTGGGTAGCTCATGGCCAGGCTGCAGGTGGGAGCTCACACAAACACCTGCCCCTGGAAAAACAGGAGGGGAAACGTAAGGGGAAGCAGCAGGAGGTGTGTATATGTAATTTTCTCTTTCTCTGATTGAGCGTGCTGAAGAATAGCTTGCCCATGTTGAGAGAGAGTGCGAAAACCGCTTTGTCAATATATAGAAATCCTGAGGCTGTTGTGCCAGTCAGGGCAAGAGGTTTTATTTCTAGACCATCAGGGGAGACATAGTTCTTTAGAAAATCAATGAAATTTAAATGAGGACATAGGAATGGCTGTTCTAGCCCCAAAGGTCCATATAGCCAAGTACTGCGCTTCCAGCACAGTATGTCCTTCATCAGGAAAACATAGTTGTGCAGTTCCCAGGAGCACCACAAACATGAGAAACGTGTGGAGATGTGAACCACAACATGAGGGACTGCCAGTCACCCACCTCCTCCCATCTCCCCCATCTGACCTCAAAATCAGGCTGTCTGGGTAGTTCTGCTGGTGGACTTGAGGGCCTGGCAACCTCAATTCGAGGTCTTTCTTGGCCAATACCTTGGCTGGTATGTCCAGGGGGGACCACGGTCTCATCAGCAGAGCCAGATAGGAGTCAGCCTGGCAGGGAGCCGCTGCCTGGGGGTGGGTCACACCCCAGCCTGCACAACTGGATGCCAAAGAGCTTAACTGTCCCCAGAGAGCGGCCTGGATCACATCAGTTTGTCTGGAGGGCTCAGTCACACTCTGCCACCCTTCCTGAACACAAGCGTCAGCAAAATCTGTGCCTGGCCATGGGGAAAGTAGTGAAGCGTCTGGTGTGCTCTGCCCATTTACAAGGACCCTAATTAAGTATCAAGAGAACCTGTTTTTCTGTGGTCAGCTCGAGATTTCACCCGCAGAGCTGGCTCTGGCCATGTCTGACTCTGTAGCTCTGGTACTGAATCTTTCCAAAACGCTATCAACAGCTGTGCCATCTCTCTACTATCATGGCAATAACTACAAGTTAACTCACTATTAGAAAACAAAGCTTGAAGGAGCCTAGGGAGGCCATAGCGTAACCGGCTGTATCTGCTAATTTTCCAGTTTCTTTCAAAGGCAAAAACCATTTCCCAGCTTCTGTGTCTTTTTGGTTTGGCTTATGTTCATGACATCTTCTCCTGGCTATGAGAGACAGAAAGGAAAAAGCATCTTCTTCCTCCTCCCTGTCGCTTTCTGCACATATGAAGAGCTTCACACTCCTCCTCTTTTACCTCATTCTTCAGTAAACCATTTTCTTTCTTTCCATCTCTCCTGCTAGATTGGATTTTCTCTCTCTCTCCCGAACTCCTACAGTTGTCCTCTACTCTTACCCTAATCCAAACGTGAAATCCATTGCTGAATGTTAGGGTAGGCTCCATCGAGTTGTTTCCACTGGCCTTCTCGTAGGAGGCTTTGACCTGGAAATTGATTATTCAGAGCGGTTCTTTGGCATTTCAGCTTCACTGACACACCACACAGCACCAACCATTTCACCTCCACAGCTCCCAAAGTCCATCAAACTTTGCTCTCGCTCACAGCTGCTCTTTTCACACCCCAAAAGCCCACACGGCTCCCCAAAGCCTCACATCAAGCCCTGGTGACTTCTGGCTCTTCCAGCTCTAACAGCGCGGACCTCAACTTCCAAGGCTGACAACGTCTCTGCGAGGAAGGCACGAGAACGTCTGCCCTCCTGCTCTCTAGCTGCTGTCCTTGCCCCACTGCAGGTCTGGGAAGTTAGCGCTGTAACATGGTCCTGCATTTCTAGTGTCTAAATATTTTCTAAACTTTTTTTTTTTTCCCCTTCTTAAGAACATTAAAACTAGGCCAAAAAAAAAAAAAAACTGGGATATTTAAGAATCAGATTTGCCTTTGGCTTTTTTGATCAAGAATGCTTTTAATGGGCTCAGCTATCAACATCAGGACTGACTTTCATAATAAATGCCTGACATTTCAGTCATTATTCTTCAGAATTTTTATACCTCCCCCAGTGCCTTCCTGTTTACTTACGGATTCACCAGTGCTGGTGTTTCCATTACAGGCCCAGGCTAAGAGGGGAATTAAGCTCTTTGTAAATAGCCAGCAGTCTCCTACAGTCAGCTAGTCCTTGGGGATCAGATGGCAGCGGGTACAGAGCGCGAGAGGATGCCCGGGAGGGCAGCGCTGGGGTCAGCGCTGCTCCGCAGGAGGCAGAAGCAACCAACGGCGTTGCTCGTGCAGAGACGATGACTTTCTGCACTTCTGCAGAGTCCCGTCCAACCGCAGGGCTGTTTGTTTTGCTGTTTCTTTTTGGCCAAAGGGGCAAACCTGCCCTGCAGAGAAACTCCAGCTCAAGAAGTTGTCAGCTGGGTTTTAGCGGCGCTGGCCAAGGCTCCTGCAGCGTCACACTGGAGATGGGGGACACCGGGGGGGACAGCCACAGCCCCATCTCTTGCACGCTGGGAGGTCACAACACGTGGAAACGGAGAGCCAGTGCTAGGCCATCGGCATGCATCAAGCACGCAGTAACTGCTCAGGTTTTTTAAACTTTACTCACATAGAGCTCAACGCGCTCTATGTTTAGGGGATTTTTTTCTTTTTATGTAGCATGTGGCAGCCTAATTACAGTCATTACATTGCCCCGAACTATTTAAAAGAAGTTGCTACATATAATTACGTGCATGTAAGTGAGAATAATGCCATGGCGAACACCGCGGCACTCGCGCGCGCTGGAGCGAGCTGTCCACGCTCCCTAGCACAGGGCCAAAAGGGCAACGACCGCAGCTCGCTCCCAGGCCAAAGTGCTTTTCCAGCAGAGTATCGGGTCAGTTGTCCATTGCCTCCATCCCACAATATGCGTCACGACCTTTGCATTGTTTGCTATATTTAGCAAATCCAGAACAATTCTTCCTGCCGTGCAATTTTAGCAGGTAACCACCCCCCCAAAAGCCACCACAGACCAATTTCCAGCAGACCCTCGGCATGCGCATTATCCATTCAAGAGATTCCAAAGAGCTAAATTCCTGGAAGTGTTTATTACGATTGGCGGCTCTCACCGATCTCACAGCAGCCTAACAGGCTCCCGCCGTTTCTAATGAAAATCAAATCAAATCACACGTTGGCACGGCTCACACCCAGCCGCTCCCCGGGGAGCCCACGCGGCTGGCAGCGCGCAGCGGTGCAGAACACGCTTTCCCTGGGTCAGCCCGGCACAGCCAGTTTGCGGTAACTTCAGCTTGTTTATTTGGCTGCTCGAGATGCGAAGCCAGCAGGGAAGGGTCTGCGTGCCCTGCAGCCGTCATGGCCACACCGCGCACACAAGGGAGATGGGGGTCCTTGGGGAGGAGGGTGCAGCCGGTTTAAGGGTAAGGACAGGGGTGTGCTCAGCCCAAGGTAACTCAGGAAAACTCCTTCCTCTTAGTTCTGGGACCAAGATCATCTTCTTATGAGAGAGACTTAAGGGCCAAATCCTATTTTCATGGCCACGAGCACTGTCCCGTTGCTTTCCCGCTCCACCCCTCCATCTATTCAACAAACCGCAGCAGGGACTCGCTGCCTCCACAGCCGCTTTGCTGCTGCATGCCCTGCTGAAGGAGTACGCTGCTTTGTTACACAAAACAGTACAAAGAGTCCCTTCCGTGCAGCAGCAAGCAACACAAACATTTCCTAAATGAGACCAGCCAAACCCAGAGGCAGATACTGGTTCGATCTATAGGGAGACAGAAATTATTCCACTGCACGCTTGGCTGCCAGGAGGAGTTTTGCAAATGCTTTAATGAAGTCTGGACTGCACCAAGATGAGGATGTCAAATTAATTCCTGATGATCTCTGGTACAAAAGGAGCTCTTCATCTATCTTTCCATCCAAGTTTCTTGCTTTAGTTCTTTTCTCTTTAGGAATTAAGTAAGCAATTACATGGAGAGAAGTAAAACTAGCAGAAAGAGTGCAAGAAAAAACACCTCCAGCAGCGATGGAAGCTGAGGAGAGTGACAGCTGTACGAAGGCTGCTGCCCCACGCAGCCGCGACTCCCAGGGCAGAGTTTGGTCAATTAGAGTTTTACCAGCAGCAGACTGACTTAGCAAAAACACATACACCAGCCGGCCCTGAAATTCGTTTTCCTTGTCTACCCTTCACTGACAAACACAAACCATTTTCATGTAGCTTAGGGAAAGCTCATGCTCTGCAAGCCACTAATTTATGTGATTACGGCTTTTTCTGTTGAATGTCACATGTGCAAAGGCCATCGCTGGAGACGGAAAAGTAGCTTCTGTTCCCAGAAGAGGCAAGCAGACATGCCACGTTTGCTGGAATAAGAAACATCTATGTCCTGTCGCTGGTGGGATGTAGGCCCCCTCCCAAGCAGCCAGCAGCTGCATCTGGCTGTCTGCTTCGGTGGGCCTCACGCTGGGGCTGCGAAACAGGATGCTGCTGAAGAAAGCTGCTTGCACCGTGTAGCCGCACGCCTGGCACCTGCAAACAGCACCTCAGCTCCAGCAGCCCAGCCCTTACACAGCAGCCGCTGGAACGGAGCAGGTCCCCTGGACTCCTGGGGACCTTGGCAGCCCAGCCTGGAACCAAAGGGTGAGCATACTCGGGATTCCTTATTGGTACTTGCACCAGCTTTGGATGAAAATCCCCACTGCAAATCAGGACAAAAGTCCTGATGTGGGAAAACACCAAAATCAACCAAGCAAGCAATCAAAAATAAAAGCACAAAGACCAGCTCTTTGGGATCGTGTTTTTGTAGCTCAAGGGACGGGCAGGTGAGAGCTGGCTGGACCGCAGGAGCATGGTGCCAGGTCTTCCCCTCGTGCTGGGCACTGACCAGGGGAAGCCCAAGCCCCAGCAGCCAAGGAAGTGCCAAGCAGATACAGCTGCTTTCAGAGCTTTGCCTGCTGCAGAGGGACTGCCCGTTCTCCGGGGGCACATCCTGCCAGGGCCGTACCCCTTTCCTCTCGTTTAGTGCTGTCAGTGTATCACAAAACAGGTAGAAGTCTCTCTGCTCCGAGAGACTCAAATGAGCTGTGCCTAATAGACCATCCATCTCATTGCCATTTGTTTTGGCATCTTTGCTCTAAATCCCACTTAGAGCTGTGTAACAAGCAAGATTACACCAGTCACAACTGCCATGCAAACATCTGTATTAGTATCTCTGCACTGGTAACATGGCTTTTTTTTTTTTTTTTTTCCTCCTTTCCTTTTGCTAACGCAACACTAGCAGCAAATTGCACCGAGGCAGGAGTGTAGGGTGTGACGATAATTATGTTGTCCAAGCCCAAGGTATGACACCAATATCGCCTGCTGGTACAAGACGCTGTGGAAACCTGTGCAGGCTTGTAGCACTCAGGCATACTGAGCAGGATCCACAGGTGCCCGATTTAATAGCTATTGCTCGGTGCTGCTGTCCAATTCTCCTCTGAATAATCAGACAGGCTTGGCTGGTGCCAGGCAAAACAGACATCGCCTCTAATACCAGACCCTGCTGAGAGCAGCTCGGGAAGCGTGCAGCCTTCCCATGTGAGCACAGGGCCCAAATGGTGAAGCAAAGTGTCCAAAGGGATTTTGACAAGATGACATCTAAACAACAGCTCAAAATTCATCCAAGCCTCATCTGGTTGCTGCCAGTCTCTGGCGGCTTCCAGTCCTCTAGATGCACATGTTGCCAAAAAGGGCATGGAAGGGTTTCAAGACACAAAATTTAGGGCTGTGATTTATGTCAGTTCAGTTGACTCACCAAGGAAGGCATCACCTTCCAGAAGTCCCTCTGCCTGCTTTGCATATCCCTTCCCAGAAAATTCCCTGCCGCACATCTTTCCACAGGAAAAGCTGTTTTGTGAAATGGAATTTTTATATAGAAATGCTTCAAGTCTGATGACTTCTCCAACCCCCCACCCCACCCCCCCAAAATTTCTAATTTTCTTCTCTGGAAGTTTATGAAAACAGTTCCTTTGAACCATCCAGGAACATCCAGGATTTCCTTTTCCAGAACTTCATAGGAACTTCTAAACTGTGACATTTCCTACCCTTTTTCTTTGCACCAGATACATGCTGATATCCCTGACCTCCTACCAGAAGGTGCCCAAGATCCTCCACTGCTCTGCCACAACGCAGTCCTCATGTTGCTCCATTTCTGCATGTCCCAGGGCACTTCTGAAAGCATTTGCCCTGCACACATAGGACATGTAGCTTTTGGAGCACTCTCTCTATGCACAGCATTTCCCACTTAACTGCTTACATTGAAGAAGGCGAAATGACGCAATGATCCCAAAACCTGTTCCTGCAGCCCTTACTTGTGTACAGTGCTGCAGAGCATTCATGCAGCTTGGCCTTGCTTGCATTTTAAGAGCCTTCAAACACTAGCTGAGAGGAAAAACAGATTGTGCAAATACACACCAAAATCACCCGGCATGGGATGCCCTGCCAGATCTCCCAAACCCTCCCGAGACACCTGAGTGGGGACAGCTGGAGCAAGCAGGCTCCTTGGTATCTTGCTGCTGTGCAAGGAATCAGGTGAAGTACTATTTCTAAAGCCAGCAAAGAACAAATGACCCTAAAGACAGAATATCTCAGAGTCCTGGAAAACCAAGGCAGAAGGGCCCGGAACAAACATACAGCTTTTCCTGCAGCAAAGAGCTGAGCAAAACGGCTCTGGAAGTGAGACCACAGAGAGAGGGAAACATGGGCTGGGTTGCAGCACCTCTGTGCAGGGACGAAGCCAGACAGCATCCACCCACCGGCCAGCGGGTGCTCAGGGGTGCCCAGCAAAAGGCTGCCGGCTGCCTGTGCCCCACGCTGCCGTCCCCGCGCACCAGCCAGCCCTGCAGCCTGCCGAACCGCTGCAGAGCCCAGGGAAGCAGGAGATGTACCTGGGCATGGTGGGGAGCAGAGCGTGTAGTTCAGCTCCCAGATCGTGCCACCTGCACCTGGCCCAGAGCGTACACCGTGCTAGTTTTCCAGCAAACGTGCTGGAGCGTGCAAACTTGGCTCCAAACCCCCTCAAACCAATCAAGTAGGGCCCGTGCACTCTGCCTTTACTGACATTACTGACAGCACAGGTTCAGACCTCAGGAGCCAGCATGAGGCTTACAGCACACCCGCGGCTCTTTTTTCCCCGATATTCACTTTAAAAAAGCTCCATCCTTTTCATGCATCAGCTTGCTCTGTATTTTTTTTCACCTACAGTCAGTACAGCAGTTCTATCAGTTGTGCTCCCAACAGTTTGTTTAGTGCAAAATACAGAAGGAAGCATTTGTTTCTCCAGCCTCACCCAGCACTGGCCACCTTCTTGGTTTCACAGCAGCCGCAGCACAAGATTGGGCCATTTTAGACCCTCCATGCTCCTGGGGACCAAATGCCACCTGCCAAACCCAGGCCTTCCAGAAAGCTGCTGCTGAAACATCTCAGCCAGCGCCCGTGCACTCATTTCCAGCACAGGTAGAGGCTGGGATGTAGAAAACCAGCAGCAAGCTCCATGCCTCTCTGCAGCCCCTTTTGGTGGCACAGCTCCCAGAAAGCGCAGGAAGCCCTCGCCAAGTTCCCAGATACATCCGTCTCTTCCAGCGATCAGATGCCTGATGCGTGACATTCGATGAGCTCCATGTGACTGGCTCAAGTGCAGCCATCCATGAGCAGCCAGGAAAGGATACTGGGAACTTCAAGCGCTCAGCAACCCTGCAGTCAGCAGCGCTGTCACCGGCACAAAATGTGCCGGGGTTTGGTCAAATTTCAAGGAATGCTTTTTCCCTTAAGACTCAAACACTGAATGTGAGGAACTGAGCTTTTCTTCTGAAATTCAAGCAATCCTGAGGCTCCTAGCCCTGCCATTGTAGAAAAAAGCTTATCCTACAGTAGTCCTAGGTCTGGCTGCATCCCTGCCCCGATGGATGGACAGCGATCTTTCTTCTCTTTGCAAACCTCACTTGCACCTTGAGAAACACACACACCATTTGAAATAGCTGGCATCCTAGGAAGATGCTGAAGCTGAAATAATGCCATGCTCTTACAGCCAGCCCAGCTCGCAGGGACCGGAGCACCAGTCATGCATCGAACCATCGCTGCCTGCCCCGCTGCTCCACACACACTTGTACCTGGGCTCAGCCCTGGGGCTGCTCGGGCCCCAGCAAGGACCAGCAGCATCTCTTAGGTAAACAGAGCAAGGACAGGTTCCCTGGCCCACCCTCCTCACCTCCAGCTTCCAGCAGTGTCAGGACTGCAGCCCAACCAGCAAAGAGCAGCTTTCCAGCCTCCCACCTGCATCTTGCTGCAGATTATTACCACCGAGGCCACCAGGAGCTCTTCTCCCCCTCTACCATCCCCATCCCTAGTAAGTGCCTAAAAACACAGCAGCAAATGCTGTGGCACGTTCTCAAGAGATTATTTTGTATGTGTAATGCACTGGTCCCCTCCTGGACATTACGCGTGGGGCGATGGGGTCCCTCAGCCCAAGCCATGCACACAAGTCCAGGTTCTGCAGTCACTGCCCTGGGCTGTGGGAGGGACGGGCTTTATTTCTTTTCCCAAGAAGTGTTTGGGGTTTTGTTTTGTTTTTTTTTGTTTTGTTGGGTTTTTAGGGGTTTTTTTGGCCATAAGAGGCTTCAATGACAGCATCTCTCAAAAAGCCATCACTACCACAAGAACTCAGCCTGCTCCTCACTTTGGTCTCTGTAAGAAGGAAACAAGATCTGATAACACGATCACTGTGTTTACTTGCTTTTAAGTCCACAAAAGCAGGGGACATATGCCTGCACACAATGCCAGTGCTGTACAAGAGCCATTTCCAAGTCATCTGCTTGCATGTTTTTTTCCAAAGTATGTGTGGTTTGATTTTTTTTTTTGTGGGGGCTTGAAGTAAAGATGCTTTCAAAATATGCCCATGCATCCCCATGGAGGGAGGTTGCACAGTGGGTTGTTCAGACGCATTATAGGAACTGTACCCAAAAGTGTAGGAGAAAAGAGCCAGAATTAGGATCTTCAAGCCAAGGAACAGCAGAACCCCACAGCTTTTCTGCCTCGGTCTCTGCGAAGGCTTCACAACCCACCTCACTCTGCAGCATGGTGGAAGGTGTTTTCCATGACGCCGCAGCAGGAGCCCACGTGGTTATGCAGCTCAGGTGCGCTCACGCATAGAAGAAAGCCAGCATCTGTAAGCAGAGGATCTGTATGAGAAAAGCAGCACACATTGCTCTGAGGTAGGGGCTGAAGGACTGCTGGTGGCATGTTTTGGGGGACATGACCCAAAAGACCTGGACAAAGGGGACCCTATGGCTCCTGTACCCAGGTCGCACAGTTGCAGGTGGCTGCAGAGTAGATGTTGGGTGATGATGGGCCCCCAGGCACCTGCTCTGCACAGCACCAGGCATGCCTTGCACCTTCATGGCCAGGATCCTCAGCGCTATGAAAGCAGCTTAAAAATTTTGCATGCCACAAAAGCAGCTTAAAGTCTTGATGTGCAAGCCCCTGCTGCTGCAGGAAGCTCTCAAGGTTAAAAAGTGGGAAACAAAACAAACAAAAAAAACCCTACAGCAACAACAACAAAGCGAGCTACAACAAAGCTTTCTCCTTAAGATGAATTCCTTCAAACCCTTTTATCACAGTTTCTTTCAGCCAAGGTGGGGGGAAGATTACATTATTTTAAGGACACAACTTGCTGGTTCTCTCACAGCCAGGAAAGGTCCCAGCAGCAAGGGTGAATTGCTCCTCAAAGCTGCATTTTCATTCTACCTCTGGTCTATCAACCTCCCAAACTATACTTATTCCCAGCACCACCAAGAGGAGTGCCTCATCTGCACCTCAACCCAGTCCAGGCAGAAGCAGATAGCTGCCCTAAGAAATCACCACCAGNTAACTTCAAAGATTCCATTAATCCCTGCCTAAAAAAAAAAAAAAAAACAACAACAACACCAGCAGAAAAGTGTAATTTTGCAGCTGGAACTCTTGATTCTCTCCCCAAGTAGCATTAATCCACCTCACCTTCCTATGCTCCACCAGGAAATAGCTGCAAGGAAGGGGTGGAGGAGGAAAGAGAACCACTTATGAAGCATCAGCTGCAGCCTAATTAGAGCTATTAGCAAGCTTTTAGTGGTGTATATTAGCCATTCCCAATATTGCTGAATGAAGCAATCCTGACATCAGCCTTCTGGCTTGGAAAGCTGTGTGCCAGCTCCAGCTTGAGGAAGGGAAGTGTTTGGAAAGGTCAGGTTGGTTATAATCACAGCTGCAGCTCTCCTAGCCATCTCTGAGCTTGTTCTGAGTTTATAGAAACCAGCCCCAGACAGGCGGATGTGCTCTGCATGGGAGAGAAAGCAGATCTTGCAGTCAGAGGACCTGATAGTCCATCACGATGGGCTATGTCCCTCTGAGTTGTGGCTTTTGAGTCATCGACTCATCTTGAGTTGATGTCTGCCCGTTGCCTTCAGTTTTCTGAGAGCCTGAGGCTGCAGGAAAGGGGGAGTTTTGCTCCCAGCTGTACGGCAGGAAACCATGCCACCATCCTGGGTGGGGGTCCCGCGGCCACCCCTCTCCCCACCTGCATTTCTCCCTGCACCCCAGGCCCTCGTGGGGCAGAGCTGGGGCTCACCAGGGAGCCCTCCGTGCACACAGAGCAGGTGATCACCACCCGCCTGCCCCGGCGATCAGGGTGACGTGCACTCAGGGGACAAGGCACCAAGTCCCCAGACTGGCTTGGGACAAGCTGGCCATGAGGCAGGCAGGATTAAAGTATGATTTACATCTTCTAATGCATGAAGCGTTTATCATTCACTGCTGTTGGATGTCTTCAGCCTATGAACAGTTTGTCTAACATGACATGTTTCTTAAACAGCATGTCATGCCTTTCAAAGGACGTGCAGCCAAAAGCTGCAGCCAAAAGCTCGAACACGGCTAATCTCCCTGGAGTCACTTACAGTACCATATTTCAAGGGTATTTATCATACAGAAGAGACGTTTAAAAATATACAAGTGTATGTAATAAATCATGGCTTCTGCTGGCATCAAACACCTGCTACCTGGGAAGGAGCAGGAAGAAGAAACCTTTGTGATTTAACAAACCCTTAGAAATAACTCAAAGTTAAAAAAAGCAAATTTGCATGGAGGGAGCCCAGCTATGGGCTTGCCACAGCTCGTGAAGGTGAGTGCAGCAGGGCCAAAACCACACAATCAGCCACAATAAATCAAAGCACCTGACAAATTCAGAGCATCCCTAGCCAAAGGAAACACTGAATTCAGAAGGATCTTTCTCAAGCGCATACGTAGTCAGGTGAGATCTTTCACGTCTCTGTGCCAGACGAGCTGCTCTGCTTTCATGGTCTAGCTGCCACAGTTCACAATCTGTACAACAATTTCCTTTTCAGATAAGCAGAAGCAGATCTCTGCCATCTCAATGGATGGGGCTGCCTGAGGTGCCACAGATGGAAGAAACCCAACAGAAAGCTTTAACTTTCACTTACCCATCCAAGTGCCAGCTCAGTACCTGAAAAGCCGAGCATCCTCTGAGTCCTGGCTCATGCCAGTTGTGCTCAACACCCAGCTGCTGCAGTCACAAGGGTTTGAAAAGCGGAGATGTATCTTTCAGAGTCTGTGAAAGTTACAAATAAATGCAGCCTGCTCCTGCTATTGCTCTGCAGGTGAGTGTTGGTGGATGCTACCTCTGAGACATAGCCGATGTGACCACCGACTGTGGTTTGTTGGCTGAGTCGTGCCTTAGCCACCCAAAATAACAAAACTTGCAACAGTATCAGCACAATTTCCCCTCTTGATGAGCAAACTGCACACCCTGAAGGTGTTGCTGCAACCACAACCACCTACAAGCAGCAGCATGAGCAGCTCTTTTGGAAGACACAATGTGATGAAAAGAAACTTTAATTTCATCCTTGTTACAGCTCAGACTCCTGACTTCAAAAAAACAGTCACGCCTAGCAGAGACAGCCCGCATCCATGCTTTGCTCTTACCATCTGCGTTTCCTTACACATCCCTCAGCATCCCGGTTACCTTTAGGTGTCTGGCCACAGTGCTGGAAGGTGGGTCCAGGTGGCATAAGCCACCAAACAGCCCCAGCCCGCACCCATGGGAGGGAGAAGCTGCTGCCGTGCTCCCCACCCATGGCTCTTCTGCTGATCCATCCCAAGCACCTTGGAGGGGGGACACTGCAGTCCCCTCTCCAGAGACGCTGGGGAGGGTGAGCCACCAGGAAGGAAAGCGAGTTGTCCGTGAGGAAATCTTGTCCCGCCCTTGGGTACCTCCGCGGAGGTCTCAGACCGCCCCGTCCTGCCCAGCCCCAGCCCGAGCAGGCAGCTCCTTTCCTGCGACCGCCGCAGCCCTGCCCACGGTGCCAGCTGGCTTCCCCTGCCCTGCGAGGAAACGCGCCTTGTGAAAAGTGAATAAAGAAAGCATTCAGCACAGAAAAAGTAGCGATCCCTTTGGGATCTTCCCAGTTTATAAGCAATTATGGCAAGCAGCTAAAGAGGAGGAGTGCTCGGCATCCTCTGGAGTAAAGCCCCACAGCTCCCAGAAGCAGCAAGCGATGCAAAGCCGTGCTGGCACTTGAGGATGCATATGATCTTGTGGTCTGCGTATGTCAGGACATCTGCTCCTGTGACCCCATACAGCTAAAGCTACCTCTGCATTCACCTGCGGCTGCTGATGCGGGTGCAGTGTGGAGTAACTCACTGAGCTGTGCCTCACACAGGGGATTCCGCTCCTTCATGCCAATTTACAGCCAATTCAGGATTTCAGCAACTATTATTTATCACTGGGGCTCCCTGCTAACAGTTACCATGTCAGTGAGGAGTTACTCAAAATGAGTTTCCAAATTAGCACCTCTGCATTCATTCCTTTTATGTTTGCTTCAGTTTATGAGGAATGTCAGCAAATCACAGGATCCCACTCAGGGTAAATTACCTGGGGATTTTCTGCATAAGCGTTCCGCTGAGCTGCAAAGGCGGCATGGCAGCAAGCTCGTCGTGCTGTTCGCAGAGCCGAAGGTGCCAGGGGGAAGGAGCCCAGCTGCTTCCAAAGGATGATCGAGTTGGAAAGATGCTTAAAACATCTTGCGAGCATGGATGAGACTTCCATGTGCAGCCTAGAGCACGCCTGGGCCAGGCAGCCGGCTGCCAGCCCCTGCAAGATGATTCCCCCCCAGTTTATCGTTACTGAGTGAGAGAGGAAACCAGGGGCTGCTCGCTTTCTTCCTGATTTTATTTTCTGAGACAAAAGCTTTTCTCCCTGGTGGAAAGCAAACTGGGGTGAGTTTTCTCTAGAAGCAGAGAAATACCAGGGCTTGACTCCATGGATTTCTGGCAACAGTTATGCCTTGGTAAAACAGTTGTGTTGGAAGCAAAGTGAAAGAATCCTGTTTACTGGAGGCCTTGGATGTTTCTCCTAATCCCGAGCAGATGGAGCACATCTCCTACCCCGCGGTGCTCCAGCAATGGCTGCTCCAGCATCCCTGCGCTGAGTCAGAGCAGCCTCAGCATCAGGGCTGGGGTCAGGCAGCAGACCTGAAGATGCTGAGGGATGTCAGTCCTCCCTGCAGAGCCGGAGGAACAGGAGGGCCAGGGGGGCCGTGCTGAGGGCTGGGAGCTCCATCACGTCAGGGTGGCACCAGTCATATCAGGGTGGCACCAGTCTCATCATGGCGGCACCAGTCACATCCTTCTCATGCAGCAGTGTGGGGGTGTTTTAAAACTGGGCTATGAAGGACAACGGCTGAGACACAATGCAGAGACACAAGGCAGAAGCACCAGAAGCAGACATTTGCTCCAGATGACATAGGCTGAAATGAAATTGTCCATGATAATGGCTTTCGTGATGGCCAAAGAGGAGCCGGCAGTGGGAGCAGCAGTGGGACATCTCTGGCCGTAGGGTGGTGCCGCTGGAGGAGCTCTGCAGCCTGGTCCTTCCCAGGGCTCCAGGACCAGAAGGGACCATCCCAGAGAGTCCTCTCCAGCCTGAGCTCTATTTCTGCAGGTGATGGAGGCCCCACAGTCCCTCAGCACATCGCTGTCCAGACCCAGCTGCCAGAGGGCAAAGGACAAAGTCCCCTCCGGCAGCCACAGCCGGACCCATCTGATCTCACTCCAGAAGGGGACACTGCAGCAGCACTGCTGCTCCCTGCTGCACATCCAACCCAGCGAGGGCTCTTAGAGAAGCCCCTGATGCTCTCTGGACATTAACAGGAATGTTCTGTCCTCTGGCTGCAGAGAAATGATCCCCAGAAATTTGCTAATGAACTGGGTAGGACACAGCTCCAAATTCCAGAGCTGGAGTGCCCAAAACTCTGCTGGGGTTTGGACAAAGCCTTTGGGTTTGTAGCTTGCTTTGTTTTTCTTTCTTTCTTTTTTTTTTTTTTTAGCATATGGCCAAAGAAAACAGTGCTGTCCAGCTGACTTCAGCCTTGCATTACCATTCCTTCCCTAATGAATCTTCTGGGACCCATGTGCCCTGAATCCTGCACAACTCCCATGCTCTCTCTCTGCCCTGCAAGATGGACAAGGCTGATTTTCATGCTAGATTGCCCAGCTTGGAAACCAGGCAGCAAGAGGAGGGGAAGGTGATGTTTCTTTCTGTTCCCCCCTTTGATGTAACAGCAAGCCAATGCTCGCAGAGGAACCAGAGCAGAACAGCTGCCAAGCATCAATCCATACATGGTGGCTCCCCAGAATCAGAAGAGAATGAGATAAAAATAGACCGCTGGGACCATATCAAATCTCAGTCCTCGGGAGCACGGAACTTCCTTCCCTGTGGTCCTGCTTCTGCCCCCACGCCGCTGCTCGGCCCCTGGCCCCCGGCCAGCAATGTGCTGTGCTGTAGGCTGCCCACCCGATGTGCTCTGCCCTAAGTACAAAAACAGGTGGGCAGCAGGTCTGGGGACTTGTACCAGGAGTGGTCTGGAGCCTCCTTTAGTGGTTTTGCACCTTTGATCTCTGGAACATGTGTTTCAAGCCCAGGAAAGGCTTTTGTGCTGGCCAAGGAAATAACTACATAGAAGGATGGAGAGAGCTGATAAGGAAGGGGATAAAAGGATTGTGCTGCAAAGGAAAAAGGCAGCCCACCCCTATGTCTTGAAACGCCCAGGACATACAGTGAGAACTGGCAAAGGTCAGGCTGAATTGGCTTTTGCAGAGGATACCAAGAAAAATAGCAAGAGAAGTTTTAGCTGTATACATCAGAGGAAAGGAAGGAAAGAAGAAATGGAGCTGCAGTACAGAAAGGATGGGGCATAGATTAAAGTTAGTCTGAGTGTGATCCAAAACTAATGCATGCTCTTTCAAACATCCTGTCAGTGTGCAGAGGAGTGACGGGATGGAAGTGGGAGATGTCACATCCTCTGGGATCAAGAGTCAGAGGGCAGCAAGCTCAGGTCATGGGCCGTGGTTTGGGGCAGGTTTTCACAAATGATGCCTTCAGCATACGTGTGAGCGCTAACTCTCCATCCCATAACTGCAGCACTCAACCTGCCATCTGATTTCTAGACACTTCTGGGAAAATCCTCATCTCCGCTAAGCAGAAAGTCGAGCCTACAACACGCCTAATCAGCTATGCTAATTGAACGCTGCCACGCAGAGTCAGAGCACGCGGCCCCCACCACTGACAGGCTCTTCCTGCACACCCCAGCAGCAGCGCTGTTTCGCTGATTTGCAGCGATTTACCCTTGAATTTGCCCCCTCCTGCCAAGCAGCCTGCACCTCACAGCAGGAACGGCCCCGCCGCCCCCCAGTGCCCCTCCAGCTTCGGGGCTGGCTGGGAAGAGCCCAGCGCTGGCGGGGCTCGGTGTGCAGAAGGGGCCGCAGGGGAGTGGTGGAACCAGCACAGCTCTAATTCAATTTCTACCCATTTTCCCTTTTGCCTTCACTTCATTACAGATTATTATTTTTTAAACTGAAGCAAACAGAGTTGATTCTGTTTCCAATTGAATTGCCCGGGGGCTGGCTCCTCTCCTCCAGCCGGCTGATGCGATCTCTGCAGCAAGCTCCTTCTCCACGGACCTGCAGCCAGAGGACATGATGCCTCACTTTGGGAGAGTCCCTCGTCCTGTAAGGAAAGCAGCATCTAATTTCCAGTTAGTGGCTATTTCGTGCAGCATTTAAACTAGACAAAAAATGACTTCTATGCATGGACTTAAAGTAATTCCCAGCTTGAACTGGGACAAGACGTTGGGATATTTTGCAGGTGAGGCATTTCAGAGCAGTGACAGGAAGGGTTCTCACTTCCATTTCCAGCCTAATCTACAGACCAACCTACTTGTTATGCTGCGCAAATGATGAGCACAAATTTCTAAATAAGTTTTTTCAAAGCAAAAAAAAAAAAAGAACCATTCTCCTTTGAAAAGTGTCAATGCGAGACTTCACAAAGATTTCTAAATATAGCTACTTCAAAAGCACAAGTGCAACAAGGAGACCGGTCAAAACGTACCCTTTGCCACGCAGGCTGTCGGCTTTGAAGAACGCATGGTTTTTGCTGGGAAGATGCTAAGCGGGAAGCGCTGCCTGGGCAGGTCCCTGTGTGACCCCAGCCCCGCCAGCAGCCGCCTGTCCCATGCAGGGGCTGCACCGGTCCTGTCCCAGCTGCGGGCAGAGCCGCCAGCTGCGGGTGACAGCTGCCAGCCTTGCCCCGACAGTCGCGTCCCTGTTCCACCTTCTTCACCATCACCTCGCGCTTTGGGGCTGCTGTGGGGCACACACAGCCTGGTGCCGTGCAAGGGAAAGAAAAGGTCTCACTCTAGAAATCCGGGGACAGTCCTGCCTTTTCTGAGCAAGTCCAGCTGAATTTCACTAAAAGATTTTTCAAGCATATTCATAACGATTTGAATTGTTCCTGAGAACTTCCTGCAGGCTCCAGCCAGGTTTCAGGGGGAGCGTGCCCTTCTGAGAGCACTGTTTCCTATTTTTGTCAGCACATTGAACATAGCCTCTAAATTAAAATCTTCTATTTCTAGTCTATTTCGATCAACTCCGCTTCCTTCAGTTTAAAAGATACAATAAGAATAGATGAGCTCCTGCAAATTAAAAGCCTCTCTTGCTTAACAAATTGTCTCTCTGCAATAATTAATTGTCTGGAGAGAGATTCCAGCCCTAGGTTTTTGGCCTCATTCCAGGCTGTGTAAGGGAAAAAATATACATATTTGGGAATGTGCTGCCTCTCAGCCCCGGCTGTGCCCCTCCTGTGCACGGAGGGATTGGTCTGACCCATTTGCCCGTCGCTGGCACAGCGGTGTCCCTGCTGGTGCGGCTGTCACCAGGTGAGTGCTCCGGGCACGCCTCACCGTGGGCTTTTACTTGCCTCTGGGTAGATCCCTGCCAGCCAGCAGGTCTCTCGCCCTGAGCTGCTCCGGCCGTTCCCATGCTGGTGGCTGCCAGGAGCCCCCGGTGCACGTGGGCTGGGCGCACGGAGAGTGATGCGCAGGCGATGCCGGGTGCTGCAGCTCCAGCCTGACTTTGGGACTTTGTCCAACCTAAACTTCCTTAAGAAATTCCTTCCAGCACATGACTGTACTTATGATGAGTGAGTTTAAATTAATCTTCGTTTTTGCGGTCTAAGCCCTTGGCTGCTTCTCCTCTCAGAGGTGGGGAGGCTCCTGTCCCTGGCGAAAATGGAAATAGATGCAGGTTATGGTGTCAGCTCCTGCAAAACCCTGTCAAGCTTTCTTCAGGGGACACATCCTCCAGGCCTCTACCCTGTGTGCTCCTCACCCATGGAGCTCTTCAGACTTCCCTGACCCATCAAGAGAAGGGTTGTAGTTGGCTTTGCTTGCTGCAGTAGATGCTCCAGGTTCTCCTGCACACAGGAGGTGAGGAGGAGGCTGGTATCAGCCAACATCAAGCCTGGGACTGCGAGAAGCCCCACCTGCAGCAGAGGACATTCACACATGGGTGAGGGTGGAAAAATCCTCCACTTTTTC
The DNA here is from genome assembly GCA_013399475.1 of Chauna torquata. NCBI lineage: Eukaryota > Metazoa > Chordata > Aves > Anseriformes > Anhimidae > Chauna > Chauna torquata. The sequence goes on along the minus strand of VXAL01013276.1, from coordinate 15,910 downwards.
ACCCCCTCCCACACGCAGCAGCAGCTCCATCGCGAGCCAGGGTGCAGCACCGCGCTGCCACAGCCCCCGTTGTCACAAAGACCCCTGCAGAGGGATGCAAGATGGAGGTCGCAGCAGCCTGGCACAGGGAGGGCATCGCAGCCCCTGCCCTGCCTGGCTGAGCTTGGCACACCACTGCGAGGAGCAGCTGGATAAGCGGTGCTGCTCCCTGCCCCGGGTGTAATTTATGAGCAGCTGCATTCAGATGAATTCAGGACCCTCCCTAGCCCGTGGAGATGCTGGAAAACACGTGAACCTGCAGGATGCTTAATGCTAACGTGAAGCAAGCCAGCACCCTCCAGTCCTCGTTAGAGCTTGAAGAGCTTTGTGTAACACAAACAGACCAGCAAACTGGAAATAAACCTCTAGCATCCTCTCCCTGCACTAAGAGAAGCTATTGAAATATGTCACAGACTGTGTCTCTAGTCTGACACTCTATCACAGCAGATGGGATCCCGCTAAGTCTGATTGGGATCAGCACTGTAGCACTCAAGAGGGTGGGAAAGGCTTGAGCACCCTTTTCTTCTCCAGTTCCAGCAAAGCAAAGGTGCCCGGGAACAGAGATGTTCCTGGAACAGCCAGGCTTAGTGGCGTGCGAAATACATAGCCTCAAGTAGGTTGTTCCGGCAGGATACTGCTCTGGAGCTCAGCCACCGAGGGGCACGGCTCTGCTGCCAGCGCCGCTCCCTCCCACACTGGCTGGGCCCCGGGCCCTGGTGTCACACTCCCTGCCACTCTTATACGTTTCCTTCCCTTGCAGTACCCATTTCCCACAAGTGTGCTTCAGCTAACACATCCCCCAGCAGGGAAAATCTGTTGTAGTTTACCTTTTTATCCTCAGCAGAATTTTACTGGAATGTATTTGTTGGGAAAACAAGCAAACAAAAACTAAAATAAATAAAAAATAAACACTTAACACATCTGGGAGATCCCCCTCCGTTAGTTTTACTGTATGTTCTAATGATTCGAGTGAGCTACTGGCCTGTCCCATCCATCCAGGAAGAGCAACGCCCTAGCACTGGGTCAGGACCTTTCCACAGATTTCAGTTAGGACACAGCTCGGCATGAGTCCCGTTTCCCCAGCGCAGGCTCTTCTGGCAGTGGCTGGAACCCAGCGGGATGCCCCTGGTCGCCCCAGAGCCCGGCTGCCATGGCTGACCTCCTCCGTCGGCCACCGCCCTCCGGGCACAACTCTTCTCTCGGAGGCTTTGCGGGAGCTCACGTTTGCCAAATGACACATCCCTATTCCTGGAGTCCCAGACTTTCCCTGGCTTCTCTTGCACTTTCCCAGCACCCCAGCATTGCTGTAGCCTTTAATAAGCTGCTGCTTTAAACACGCGCAGGGTGCCGGAAAACCTCTCCTTTCCATTTCCTGACCCATTGCGCGCTGCAGCTCCGCACATCCCATTTGGGGAAAGTCCCAGCTCGTGAGTTTCTCTCGTGGCTGCATGCTCTTGGCAAGCCCTGGTGCCCTCAGTGGCACGGCGGTGGCTCAGCCGTTGGCTCTGATGGCCCCGGCAGCCTGGGGCTGCTCCGGCGCCGCGCTGCCAGCATCCTGCCCACAGCCTCCTTCTGCAGCCTGCGGGGCTGGCGGAGCCACGTGAGGGTTTGAACCCTCCAAGCTCCCCAAGGGAAGATGGAGCACACTCAGCCCTGAGCCCACGTGGCTTTCCTGACCCCCAGGCAGGGGGGACCTTGTGTTGGGAGGGATTGGGGCTACGGGGCTGGGGGGGGATCCTGCCCCAGTTGCCAGAGCCCTTTATTCCTACAGGGCACTTCCCGTCCTGAGACTTCCAGACCAAAAAAATCCCTCCTAGAGCAGAGCCAAGGGACAGAAGTCAACACCCTAGCAACTTTGGCTGAATAACATTCCTGAGAGGATTTGAACCTTGTTTCACAGCAGGATTCCCTCTGCGCCACGTGGCAGCCGCTCTGCGTCCCTGTTGCACCACAGCACTGCCAGTCAGTGGGAAAACTCCGGAGCTCCAGCAGACCACCAGCTTATTGAAGATAGATCCGTGCTTGGGTCTGCAGAGATAAATATATCCAAGGCATTTCGCTGCATGTGCCAGGGCTGCCGGTGTCCCTCTTTGGCTGGGATGGAGGCAGGGATGTTTTTGGCACTGGGGTTTGCAGCCCTGCTGGTGGAGGAGCCAGATCCAGCTCCGTCCAGCTTGGGGAGCCCAGGACCGCATCCAGCCCGCAATGTGACATGTCAGTCCCTGGCTACTTGCTTGGGGGCACTGAAGCAGTCAGCATAGCTTCCCCTGGCCACACGGAGCCATCCAGGCAGCCAGACTTGGCTGGAGCTCTGCTGACAGCCCAGCCCCAGGGGGAGAGCTGAAAGGGGAAGCAGCTCCTCACACAGCTGTCCCAGCAGATAATATTTGCACAAGGCTTTGAAACCCACAAATGAAAGAACTGAGATGCAGGAAAGGCTGCCACTGCCTGTTTGTCGCTTGGAATGCTCCCCCCGCCATCGCACAGTCAGGGGAGGGTTTCCGGCAGAGCCTGGTGCAGCCCCAGGGGCAATGCCCAGCCTGGAGCATCCCCGCTGCTGGCCAAGCACTTGCAGCCTCTGTCAGGCACCGGCACGGCAGCATGGGCTCCTCCTGCTGCTTCGAGAAAAGCTGCACCCCATCGGCTGGGCAGCAGCTCCCCACTCCCACGTTGCAGATTTCTGTCCCTTTTTCCTCTCTTCCCCATGCAACCAGAGAGCCTTGATGCTCCCCGCAGCCTCTGAGCCACCTCAGACGCCTGAGCTGCAGTGAGCCTGCATTTGTGGGCTCATGCCGATCGCAAAGCCAGGTTTGCACCGAGAGCTCCAGCGTCAGACCTCTGGGCAGCAGGCAAGCTGCCGCCTGCAGCAGGGAGCTGCTCGAGGGGAGGCAGCGGGTGCCTGGCCCCTCGCTGCGCCTGGCACGGTGCGGGGCAGCCGCGTGCCCGGAGCTCAGCTCCTTTCAGCATTTCAAATTTTGCCGGATGATAACCTCGATGTCTGAGTTCAAGGCTCTGATCCCACCCACTTGTGATCTGACTCACGTCGCAGCCACCGTGCTGCCTGGATATTGGTAGGCGAGGAGGAGGGAGGGGAGCAGGCAGCCACCGCTCGCACGCACGCTGCTCCCCGCACAAACTGAGCCGCACACGCCCGGGGAAACTTGGGGCTCTCACCTGCTGCAGGGGCTCTGGGAAACCGACACCGTTCCCAGGTAAAGCTTTTGCCTGTTTTTTTTCTCTTGGTTGTTACTCTAATAAAGGGCTTTCTGGGTGAGAGCTCAGGGGGGCCCGTGGGTTGGGGGGTGCTGAGCACCCCACGCTGGGCTGCTCGGCTCGGAGCAAGAGGGTGGTGCTGCTCCTCACCCTCGCGCCGTCTCCATCACGCCCTGCCCGGAGCGGAGGGCAGTCTGGGGATTTCTGCTGGTGGGGACCGACGGAAGGGAGACCATCAGGGTTAGAGAGGAGACACGAGTACAGCATGCCCAGGGCACAGAGGCCCCACGAGGTTTGCTCCTAAGCCAACTTCTTGCACTGAGCTGCCCGAGCCCTTTCTCCAAGCAACCCAGCCCCTCCAGCCAGCCCTGACACAGCTGGCTCTGGTATCTGGGACTGGCACCCAGGCAAAGAAGGGGGATGTTGCCCCCGGGACCTCAACCTGGCTGTGGGTTTTGGGCAGGAGGCTGGATCCAGGCTTCTGTGCTGTGACACGTGCTGCTAAAGGCATGTCTGTGAGCCCAGCACCCCTGTTTTCAGTTTCACCTCTCTCATGCAGACACTGCAGAGCAAACTTTTCAAATGCTGGCTGCTCTCTGCCTGTTTCCGCATGCCTCTTCGGGCTTTCTGCATTCAGGGGTCCTGAACACTCTTACCTGCAGAGCCCCAGCCCTGCCGGAGAGCAGGAAGGAGGGCTGGCAGCCGTGATGGGGAGGGGGATCTCGTCCTGCCTCCCCAGCCCCTCTGCTCACACCGTAGGCAGCAGTTGGCTCTGTGTATCAGTCGGCGTTCACGCTGGAATGGGGCACAGAGGGCACTGGGCGGCAGAGGAAACCAAGGAGCAGGGAGAAAAGTGCCAGGGGATGCAGCCAGTGGGACCCCAGTGTGCTCGCCCCAGCCCCAGGGGTGCAGAGAGGTTGCAAAGGGGCTCGGCAAAAGCCGAGGCTGCGACCATCAGTGTGCGCCCGTCAGAGCGGGCGTGCGCAGGGGGGAGATGGAGGCGCGGGCACCGGGACGGAGGATGCTACGGAGGCAGCGCCGCAGGGAAGAGCACGGCCCTTCCAAAAAGGCTGCTCAGGCGTGAACCAGGAACAACCCTGCGCCCTCAGCAGATCCCTCGGCGGGCAGCAGGGCAAGCTAGCTTCCGTGACACTCTCACCTTGCCTTCGAGACCCAGTTCTGTCAAATTTGCTCTCCTCCCTTTGTGAGACAGGCTCTCAGCTCCAGAGCAGGATGGGAACAGCCCTTTGCCAGGGTTCCTGCAGCACCTGTCCCTGCCTGCTCGCCACCACCAAGCCTCAAACATCCTCTAAGACCAGCAGAAATCCCCACACCCCTCCCTGCCATGCAGCCTTGTCAGAAGCACCTCTCAGTGCACCCAGATGTTTAATCTCTTGATTAAACACTTGAGCACAGTTCTGGGAAAAGCTGTGACACCCTGCTGTGAGCTCTGCAGGGTGGAGGAATTTGCTTTGCTCCTGAGTGACTTGTGCCAGCGCCTTGCTCAGAGGCAAACCAATGCAGAAGGCAGAGATCTTTCAGGTCTGGGGGACCTGTAAGTGCTCCTCAAAACAGGCTGCCATGTCCAGGCACTCGCCAAGTGCTCCCTGCTGCCCATCTATTTGCTTTTAACCTAGGCTTTTTACAGATTTGCAATAAAACTATCAAGCCAGAAGTAGAAACACACGAATGGAGAGCAGCAAACGTATTACTGACACTGCAGAAACAGGCGCCATGTCCCATTAGCCTCACTGTAAAAGTGCACAAAGTGCTGGAGCAAACAATGCCAAAGGAAAGGACACTGAAAAGCATGGGAGGAGGAGTAAAAGGGGGGAAGTGCAAGAGAAATTTCCCATAGATAAATCACAGCCCCCTCCCTAGAGGAGATACATGACATTTTAAATGGGAATGCAGTGGGTCAAATGTACATGGGCTTTCACAGAGCAGAAAATATCCATTCAGGCAGGAGGAGGTAGGAATTACTACAAGAACTGTAAGAAGGTTAAAGAGCTGGCTAATGGGGAAGATGGTAGTATGTTGCAATGGGAGGATCGGTAATGCTCTGGAGAAGGCTCTTAATAGAGTTCCTTAAAAATCAGTCTAGAGATGAATTTTATTTAATGGTTTTCATTAGTGATCTTGGCTCAGAAAATGGAAGTCCTCCAAGAAAATATACTGGTGAGAAACTTAGGAGAACTTGTGAACCAGACAAGGGACTTAAAGTGCTGCAGGAAAAGAACCAAAGGTTCCGAAGATCAACAGAAACAAAACGGGCTGGCACAAGTTCATACGCTTAGGGACTAATGGCAAAAGTCACTTCTCTAAGCAGTGAAAAGAGCATAGGAGAAGTATCTGGCTTTTAGGGAACCCCAGGATGTCTGTAGGAAAACAGCTGCAGCCAGAGCAGGTCTCACAGCAGCGATAGTGTCCGTGAGAGCCCCAGTGCCACTGGGAAAGGCACTACAAGGACAACCCAGCAGCGATGCCCTACTCTGCTCCCTCGCTGGCTGGAGGGAGATTTTTGACCAAGAACATGTCCAGGCCATGGTAACAGGGACAATCAGGTACATGGAAAACCTGCCTGATCAGACAGGGCTGGCAGGGGATGATTTATGCCGTCTATTGCCAGAAAGGCTGCCATGGGAAACAGCCACTCCGCGCGTACGTCGAGGAGGAAACAAATTCACTCTGCCAAAATACAGCTGAAACAGAGGACCCATGTGTTAGAGGAGGCTGAGAGCTGGGCAGACACGGAGTGGCAGGGGGACGATGCTGCAGGAGAGCTCCCCGAGCTGGGCACATTGCCCCGGGCACCGCGCGGTGCCATACGCAGCAGCCGCAGCCTGACCCCACCGCCTCCGCACCAGCGCTCCAGCCTGCTCCTCCTGCAGGCAAGGAGGCTGCGGTCACCTGGGGAACGTTTCCATGAGGTAAACTGGAGTATGGGGCAGTCTCCCAACCCCCCCACAGTTCAGAGTTTGCCTTTGCAAGCACCATGCCAGGAACCAGCCCAAGGTGCAACACCCCGCGTCCGCCCCAGTGGGTCCTGCCCCATACCGTGGAGGAGCAAAGGCTCCTGGCAGCTGGGCGGAGATGGGATGCTCCGTCCCCACGGCTCAGCAGCTCCATATCGCTCTTGGAAATGCTTCCTAATCCCTGCCCAAGGAAAACAAAGTGGCTGCTTCTCGCCCTGAGCTAATCAGAGAAGCAGTAAGAAACAAAACTCCTCCTGGCCCAGTCTGCAGAAGCAGCTGCCCAGCAGCACCACCTGCACGGAGGGACTTGAAACACAAATGGGGAAGGAGCAGACCATGCCATGCGGGTCTCATGCAGCACCACTGAGCACAGGCAGCATAACCGGGCTCCAGGAAAGCTGCACAGTCCCTGCCCCGCGGTGGGTGCCGAGCCGCCGGCACAGCCCAAGCTGAGCCCACGTGGGCTGGCGGCAGGAGCGGGTTGTTGGTGTGCGGTGCAGCAGCCACACAGGAGGCTGTGATCCACCCACAGCATTTTCTAAGTGTGCTACTCCCCCTATAATTTATCCTGCCATTTCCAGCACGTTAGGAGCAATGAAAAAAAAACATCCCTTTCGCTTGGAAACACCCTTCTCTGAGAACAACCTATTCTCCTCGTTGCCATCAGCAGGCAGGCAGCGCTCAGCTTGTTCCACGCTCCTTTTGTGCGCGAACAAAGAGCTTTCCAAGGAGAGAGCCCGCGCTGCAGCAGGAGAGGAGGAACCGCTCCGCACGCCACCACCGCAGCTGAAAGTGCCGCATCCACCTCCCGGCAGCCTTCATCCCAGCGCTCAAATTCAGGGGACCCCCTGTCTAGCAGTGGGCTTGCTCCACGCAGCAGAAGGCCTCCCACGAGCCGGTTCATCACTTCACACTCACTCTCAATTCCCTCAGAAGCAGCAGGGCTGCAGGTGTCACCTCTGATCACCGCGCTGCTCCCAGCGCTCATTTACCCACGCGCTCGCTCCCAAACGCTGCCTCCCTCGGTTCGCCTGCCTTTAACCTTGAGTCAAAGACACAAATCAACCGAAGAGTAGTCCAGCCCGCTCCATGTCATTATCTTTTTCCGGCAGTGAGTGTAAAGTTATTATCTCACTTCTGTCCTCTCCCAGGACCTTCTCCTCTCCTGGAGTTTCTTCGGTTTGCCCCATCTCTGCACCCTGCAGAGAACCAGCCCCTTCCTCCTCCGCCTGCTCCCGGCCCCTCTTGCTCATCCCTGCGGTGCCTCAGTTTTCCTTCAAGCACCTTCCCAACATGCATGCAGCTTGCGGTCACCCAGGAGCTGGCACCCCAGTGAATCTACAGTGACATGGTCCTGGAGACCACCATAATGGGTTGCTAGAAGCCCTTTTGCAGGGTAGAGGGGTTTGCTGTGTTCCTGCCCTTGAAAACAACACCTCATCATTATTTACAGCCAGGCAGAAAGTAGTCATAAAAAGCAAGTCTGCAGGGGGTGTTCCCCACCCCGAGTCCCTGCCCCGCAGCAGGAGCAACTTCATCCAAACACTCCCTGAACCTCTTGGCTGCCTTTCAGCTGCTGGGAATGGCAGCCGACAGAGCCCTTCCCAGCCGGCTCCTGCCGGGACCCTGCAGCACCCGGGGGGCTCCCTGTTCCTCCTGGGGTCCGAGCGGAGCAATCTCCTCTCTGAGCTGCTTGAGCCAGCACAGCTGCTGACAGCAGGGACCAGCACAAGGCACGGGACCATCCGAAGTGCAGCTACAGACACAATTTAACAAGTTCAGCTGTGAAACTTCGTGTCATGCAGTGATGACTAATTTTACTAGATTGCATAAATTGAAAGCACTGCTTTCTCAGGAAAACTCTTTCCTCTTTTCATCTCAGTCCGCCTTTTATCACAAGCCTGTAGGAACTCATTGCCTCCAAAACCCCTGCTCACCATCTCTATGCTACCTGGATGCCCCAGGGCTGGGAGTGGCTGGCAGGGACGGTGTCCCAAGGGACTCTCCAGTTCAGGTCTAAATGGGCTGGAGTGCCCAGGGAGGTGCAGATGTCCCATTTTTGGAGGGGTTGGAGAGGGACAGCTCAAGGGACCATTGCCCCCTGCGGCTCTGACTTGGTGCTGTCTTTGCAGGTTGTCCTCAAGAAGTGGTGAAGCTCTGTCCCTGCTGAGCACTGCTGGCCGCTATCTCCGACCCGAGCACATAGAGCAACACAGGCGTGAGACCCTGTGGGACCCGACCTCACTGGGTTCTCTGAGGAGAGGAGAAGGGAGCAGCTGAGACCCACCAGCAGCTGCCACAGGGGATCAGCTCCAGCACCAGATGGGCCGGTTCACACAAGCAAGTTGCAGGGCCACATCTTTCCTAGACCACGTCACTCCCAGCAGACAAGGCTGAACACATGGAGGTGACTCTGCAATGTTCTCCAAGGCCACTCTAGGCCCAAAATTAGTTTGAAAAGGGCTCTAGGGCTGCCTGGCAGAAGCTCATTCCAAGCATCTTCAGAGCTGGTGAGAGCAGGACTGCTCCATCCATGTGACTGCACTATGGATCCGTGTAACAACCTCACAAATCCTACAGAAACCATGGACTTCCCCCTGCAGCTGCTGGTTGGGTCCTGCCTCACCATCCTCATCATGTTCACTCTCTGCGGTAACATTATCGTCTGCCTGGCTGTCACCCTCGACCGCCGGCTCCGCAGCCTGACAAACTGCATCATCGTCTCCTTGGCCATCACCGACCTGCTGCTGGCCCTCCTGGTGCTGCCCTTCTCCGCCTTCTACGAACTCACCAGTGAGTGGCCCTTCGGCAGCACTTTGTGCAATATCTACTCCAGCCTGGACGTCATGCTGTGCACGGCCTCCATCCTCAACCTCTTCATGATCAGCCTGGACCGCTACTTTGCCGTCACCACGCCATTGCGCTACAGTCAGGTGGTCACTCCCTCCCGGGTGGCCGTGGGCTTGGTCATTATTTGGGCAGTTTCCCTGATGGTGTCCTTCCTACCCATCCACCTGGGCTGGAACACCAACGGCACAGCGGTCCAGAACACAGCCTCCAACTGCACCAAGGAGTGCAAGCTGGAGGTGAACCCTGTGTATGGGCTAGTGGATGCCCTGCTCACCTTCTACATCCCTCTGGTCATCATGTGCATCACCTACTATCGGATATTCAAGATAGCAAGGGAGCAAGCCAAGAGGATAAACCACACGTGGTGCTGCAGCAACAACACCCCCATGCCACCCATGGTGAAAGAGCACAAAGCCACCGTGACGCTGGCGGTGGTGTTGGGAGCGTTCATCGTGTGCTGGTTCCCCTATTTCACGGTGTTCACGTACCGAGGGGTATGGGGGGACACCAGCGTGAAAGGAACACCCATGTCCATCGTCCTCTGGCTGGGCTACGCCAACTCAGCACTGAACCCCATCCTCTATGGCACGCTCAACAGGGATTTTCGGGTGGCATACCAGCACTTGCTCCGCTGCTGGAGGACAAGGGGCCCCAGGAGCTCCCGCCTGCCGCCCCCCCAGAAGGGGCGGCCCAGGGGCAGGAGCTGCAGGCAGGGCCTGGACAGGCAGGAGGGGAACCCCTTGAAGCTGGAGATGAGGAACGGGAAGGGGACCTTGCTGGCTGATGGAGCCCTCCAGAGGTAAGAGCCTTCTCACCTGCAGCACTCTGGTGGTCTCTCCATCCCTGAGAGGGGGGCAGAGGTACGCACCTCATTATCCAGACCTTTCTTTAGCATGCGAACTGTTAAGCATTGAGCTGGGTGCCCAGCAGCAGATCCTTGCCCGGGCACCCCTTGCTCCAGCCAAACAGGAATTCAGCAGCGCCGATGGGGACTGTGCCTCCCTCCGTGCTGGCAGCACAGGACCGGCTATGCCAGCTTTGCGCGTGGCTGGGCACCACCATGATCACACAGTGTCCCTGGCTTTTCTGGTTAACGGGGACAGTTTTGCCATCAGAATTTGTTCGCGCAACGTGGAGGTGCAGCCATTATTTACAGCTGCTCTCAGAAGCCGGCTGTGCCCTGCTGTCCGGGGGGCGGGCGGCCAGCACAGCTGGAGATGCTCGGCAAAGGTCACACCGCCTGTCACAGCGGGGCAAGGGGGTGTTGTCCCTGGGGGACAGAGCATCAGGGCACCTGCAGTCACGCTGCGAGTCCCTGCAGGAGCTGAGTTCCACGTCCCCGTCCTGGCTCTGCGGGTTCCCCTCTCAGCTCAGACATGCACCCCAGTGTCGCGGCTCTCGGTCTGCATCGGCAGCAAGTTCAGCCAACATCAAGCTCCATTTCCATCTCTGGAAAGGAGCAAGAGTAGCCAAAATTAGGTTGGAAAACATTTTTAGGAATACAAACAGCTACGCAAAGTCAAAGCCAAAAATTCCCCCAGCACCACCCTGAGCACATCCCGGGGACAGGTCCCTCGCATGGGTGCAGTGAGGGAGCAGAGACAGGCACGATGTGGGCACGCCCTGTGGCACCGATCCCTGCCCGGGCACCCTCACCCCCATGGGGTCAGCCCGCACCTCCTTCGCCCACCTGAGCACAAGGAGAGCAGAGACACATGCTGTCTGCTACAGTGCAAGCTGCTGCTCCCAGACTTTAATCTAACCTCTAGGCAGTGACTGATAACTTTCTGATAGCCCAGAAACTTTCCATCCTGTAGATAAGCTGTCCTTTCACTCTCTGTCCCCAGCGTGCCTGCAAAGAAGCCATGCTTGTGCTCTCCGGCAGCACATGCCCTTGGTTCCGTCCCCAGAACGCAGTCTAAAGCCACAGGAAGGAGAAAGCGGGGAGGTGAAGCAGAGAGCAGACAGGCTCAGCCTGCATCACGCTTCCCCTGCACACTCAGGCACAGCTTCACCCAAGGCAAAGGGGCAGCTTGGGGCAGGGGAGGCTGCCCCAGGAGACACAGAGGGGCGGAGGAGTCCGAACAAATACAAACTGCAACTCTTTTTCACCTTCCGTGTAAATAATGAGAGTAAAGGTACAATATTTGGCAAACATAGTTGCAGGTGTATATAAAAACATACAGACAGCATGCACCTGGCATGGTAGAGGTGCTTCTGCAGACATACAGAAAGGGCTGTGCTGTTTACTCACACAAAGCACAGCCCCTGAACAAACTGGGAGCTCGTGCACCGGAGCTCTGTATGAGGAGGATCTTGATAAGCCACAGAGAGACAGAAAAGCACAGGGAAAACAATTAGCAAGAGGAGCTACCATCCAGGGGATTCTTCCTGCCAGGATGGGTCCCTGGCCAGGGCCCCATCCCACCACGCACAGGCACACCTGCAGTGGTCAGCAGGAAACCCAGTGCTGGGCCGCGAGGCGAGCAAGCCAGCTGCAACTGCACTAGAAGCAGTTAATGGTTTAAGGAGACCTATGCTGTTCCTGTAGAGCACCAGCTGGGATTTTATTTATTAACTAAATATTTCTTGTAATGCAAAACAGCAGCTGTTTGCTGCACAGGGGTTATGGTCAAAAACCCAAGGGGAGGTCAGAGGACACCTCCAGCACCAGCAGCTCAGACAGTGTCAGGGCAACCCCAGCAGTGGGCTGGATCATGCCCCATGGCTTGGACAGTTGTGCAGATTTGGCTCCTTCCTGTCACTCAAGTGGATTTGAATGAGACCCATGAGAAAGTGAGCAGCTCCCACATCCTTCCAGCGAGAGAAGTAAACCTCTTTCCCATCAGGATTTGCTCCCAGGAGAGCAGGATATTCAAGGGAAGAGGGTGAGTGGCAGCCAGTGCTGCAGCAGTGCACACATGCAAGGCCCAGGCATCGCGGGGAAGGGACGGGAAGACCCAACCAAAGGGATGTTTCTTGACCTTTGAGAATCCAGAGGGCTCTTTCCCATACTACCCAGCATCGCTGCTGTGGTTTCTGCTTGCAATCAGATATAAGCTATCTTGAGGGCTGAATGATCTGTTATTGTTTTCACTTTCTCTATTGCTTTTACTCACCTGCCTGGAAATGATGCAGAAGGATTGCGTGGGGCCCTCCAACCCCTTCCCCCCAGCCAGCAATACAGACACTGGGTGCTCGCCCCGCTGCTGGCAGGCATCCTGGCTCCACCAGGACCAGGCCGGGCAGGTGGCCACAGGAACTACCTGAACACCCAAACCCAGGCAACCAATTTCACCCCGAGCTCAAACAGACCTGGTTCCTCTGCCCCAGCCACATTAACAGAAAACACCGAGATGAATCAATTCACAAACCCATAACCCCCTCCAAATAAGAGACCAGAGCTCAGAAGAACTCTGCTTGGAGCAGCCACATGGGGTTATTCAGGAGAAAGGATTTTGAAATGTTGCCCTTAATAACAATGTTCTTTCCTGTTATGAGATACAGAGAAAAGATCAGCAAACAATAGCGGGAATACTGGAGAAGTGCAAGTGGTCTCAGGGGTGTCAGGAACACGGACAGGGGGACAGCCCTATGACTTCTCTGGAAAACAAGAGGTGCACCGCAGCCATCGTGGCACAAGAGGCATTTCCGTGGGTCAGGACCAGGTAGGGTAGAGTGTGCAGGGCTGCGAGGGAGGACAGCTGCTCCTAGCTCCCTGCTGTGCACTAAACAGGGAAGGCAACACACACAAAACCAGTAAAGGAAAGCAGAGATGCCAGTTCCCGTGGGAAAGGACCTGTCCCAGCCACCACATCCTGCCCCAGGCTGCTCTGTCCAGGGGACCGGGCAGGACAGACCCCGTGCAGGCAGCATCTGGTGTGCACACAGCAAAGCTGGGAGCCCACAGGCTCATCCAGGCTGGCACCAACCCAACTGCTCTCCCTCTTTTCTTTATGTATTTATGTGCAATTTAAACCTTTCCAGCGCCAGAGCTTCCCCGTGAGTCTCAGCGAGCCCGCTGCCCTCAGACACGTCTCCCAGCCTCCACTCCTGGCTGCCCTCTTCCAGCATCCTGCAAGGCTGAAAGGACAAAGCTAGACTTCCCTCAGAGAGAAACTCGACAGCAGAAGTGAGGGCTGCAGGGTGAGTATGGGGCTGGGGTTTCCGGGTGCAAGTAACGGGAGGGGGCACGCAGGTCCAGCCATCCCATCCTGCTGGTACATGGTGCAGAGAGTGGTGCCACCAGAGGTGCACCCTCACCCCTCCCTCCTGCAGCATTTGCTCTCCAAGCCCAGGGGAGGTGCCCAGGGCTGACCTCTCCATATCCCCCAGCTGCCCTGGGGATACAAAACCATCCCCTGATGCCCTCAAGATGCCAGCTTCCCTGCCTGGCTGCCAGCTCCCCTCGTCCCTGCAGGCTGCTGGGGAGCTGCCTCCGCGTGCTGCAGAGGCAGCTGCACTCAGACTGCAGGTTTCCAGCATGCTTCATTTTCATGCAAGCCTACACCAGTGCCACACAAATCACCACCAGCTTTCGTAGGGACTGGCCAGGCTCCTGGAGCTGGGGGCTGACACCGTGCATCCCCAGCAGTGCTGGGCTGGAGGATGTGGCCATTCACTGCCGTGCGTGGGGATGCCTCCAAGCTCCTGAGAGCCACGTTGTGCAGCCCTTCTCTGGAACAGCCAGGCAAGGACGCCCCGACCTCCACACTCTCCCTCAAACACTGCATGCTGATAATGTGAGCTCTCCTGTATTGACTGTGCCCTGGGGGCAGAAAATAAGGTCACCTGCACGCTGCAGGCTAGGTGAGCACGTCCCTGCTGCACGCCGAGCGCTGCTAACCTGAGCCAAGGTCAAGCTGATGGCCCCCCTGCGCTGCGAGTCCCTGGGTGTGACATGTGGAGGTGCCAGCATGGCTCAGCAGGGAGGTCACAGCGCAAGGGGTGCTCCCTGGGGTCGCATCACCACTGCCCCCAGCCTCTGCCCAAGGCAGGGAACAGAATGAGCCCCCACGCCAGCGGGGGCAGAGGGAAAGCCACTTCTAGTTTTGCTGCTTCGTGCTTTCCCTCTGTGTGGCACACACCTTCCGAATGACATTTACTTTCCATGAGGTAGAGGCAAAATACCAGCTTCCCCCAAAAGATCACTAATCTAATCAGCAGAGTGAAGCAAAGTCAATCTAGGGAGAGGTTTGTAGGAGATCTGAGGTCCTGCTGTGGCCACAGGTTTCCTCTCTGTGACATGGGGGTGGGGACAGGAAATGTCACCTCACGTGGGAACCCATCCGAAAGAGTCCCCAGCAGGAGCCAGCCGAAGCCCCCCAGCACCCGCACACAAAGTCAGGGAGGGGAAACACCCAGGAGCAGAGCACCGCGGACCCCGGGGCACCTACAGGGTCTCTCTGACCCAGTTATTTTGCAGAGGTGACGATCCAGCCACTGCTGGCTGGCCCACGCAGAGGGGAAGAACAGTCAGAGAAAGCCACAAAGCAAAGTGCTGCTTCTCAAGGGGACGTCAGATGATGAGTCTTGGGCGACGTGAGCCTGCTGAGCTCTGCCCCACTGGCAGCACTCAGTGTACAGCCATGCTCTGCTGAGAGCATCCTCACTGCATCACGCCATGGTCCCTCCCAGCCACAGCAGGTGCTTAATGCTGTATTCCTTATGCTTGGGAGCAGGAAAGTGGGACAAGGGAACCACCTGCACCCTGTGAATCCTTCACACCCCTTCTGTTCCCCTGCAGGATCCCTGCACTGGCACACGGCACTTGCTCCCGCCACAAACACTGCTGGAGAGGCTTCTGCCTGCCCAAGTTTCTTCCCAGGAAGGCGGTTTGTTTGAAGAACCATCAGAAGAGCTGCAAAGAGCCTCTCCCCTGCACTGTCAGGGCTGTGACACCTCCAGCATTGAGCCCCACACCAGCAGACAGTGGTGCCCGAGGAGCTCTGTTGAGAACCAGTGTGTGTCCCCAGCAGGGCTGGGATGAAGGGGCCCTCCCCAGGGCAGGGGGTCGGGCTGAGTGGGCACAGGGTGGGGAAAAGGGTCTATGGCCTTGGTACCCTCCCTGGTGCCCTGTCTGAGGGCCACATCCATCCCTCGGAGGGGCAGGGTCCCAAGCAGAGGGGTGGGTGATGTACCAGGAGTGCCACCATGGTGGTGGCTGACAGCCATGAGCGCCAGGTGCCCGTGCACAGGACACCCAGCCTCACGGGGGCAAAACGGAATTCCACCTTGGGGAGGTTTTGGCATCGTCGGGGCTGCCACTGCTCTCCATGTCAGCTTCATACCCCCAGCCCCACCACTAGAAGGAGAGGGGCCCTGGAGCCCGCTGTGCCACGGGGAGCCACCAAGTCGCTGGGGTCTGTCCCCAGGTCTGCCTTCCCTGGCAGTTCAACACTAAGACTGCAAAAACAGGATGTCTGTGACTGAGCCTGGGCAGAAGTCAGTGGTATAAAAACCTATTTAACACAGAGGGAAAGCGAGATGATTGGTTTCTTCGGGCACACTCTGCCTGGAGAAGAGCCTCCCCGTCCCCCTGTACCCCACCATCCCATCCCCGTCCCTCCGCCAGGCACACATGGCACAACCCCCTGGGACCCGGCTGCAGCCCCCCCCGGGAGCACCGTGCCCGGCAGGACCAGCCAGGCGATCCCACCCGGTCCTGGAGCCGGTGGGAAGAGGGAGACCGCAGAGGGGGGACGGGGGGACACCGACACCGGCTCCGTCCCGCCCCGGGCGGTGCCGCAGCTCCGCAGGGCGCCGTGCCCAGCTCCGGGCCCCCCCGAGGAGCGGGGCCGGCGGCAGCGCAGGCTCGGAGCTCCCCCTGCTTG
>VXAL01013275.1:194473-234197 GCA_013399475.1 Chauna torquata | reverse complement strand
GCCTTACCACCTAAGCAAACTCACTTCAACTCTGGCCATTATTTTACTTCTTTTGCCTCCTTGGTCTGTGTGTGTATAGGTATTTGTTACTCCTGTTGTTGTTATTTTTATTACAATAGCAACTACATGTCCTCTCCGCAAATGACTGTCTTACTGTATTAGTCATTGCACAGGTTTTTACCAGCTTTACTAGTGCTTAGTTAAATCTCCATTAAAATAAGTAGACTTTTTTTCAGAGCCAAGGACCACTAAGAATGAGGAAGTTGCAGAGTGTGCACAGTCCAGCTTAGAGATATCCGATCAGTCTCCACTGGGATCACTTCTGGCATTTTAAAACCTCTCCAGAGCATCAAACAGCTGCCATTTTCTAGATTTTAACAGCTGCCATTTTCTTTCTTTTCTTTTAAACTAAGCTTTTAAAGAAGCATTTCCTCTTCTCACACTGTAAAATGTGATTTTCTTGCCCTAAATTACATTGATCCAAGATATAGGATGGGGAACTGGAATTTGAAACCAGTAACTATTTTCTTATTGAAGTCTATAACTTATTGGTACTAGATGTGGAAGCTTTATATTATTATAAAAACCACATCCAGCTTTTCCAACAGGACAAACTGTATGATTAAAAAGTTGAATGATAAGTTTCCTATATAAGACACCTAAATCTGAAAAATTTTGCTCTCCCTTTTGTTGATGGTAAAACCTTTGCTATCAAGTGGGAAATGATCTTCTTCCTTTTTTTTCTATTTTTTAAAAAAATTATTTAACTTTCTTACAGTCTGTAAAGTATTATTTTCCCCTCCAGACTCATATAATTGAATTTCTTGTACAGAGGGAGTCTTGTTTTATGTATGGAAGTGTACCAAGAATAATACTGTTAAAAAGGTTTAAAAGATTTCCTAAACACTTTCAAAATACGTTACTTGTCCTGGAAAAGACAGAGCATATAGGATATATGCTAGCATAATTTAGTGCTGTATAAAGAGTTTGCTAGTCAGTGTTTTAATTTCCTAGATGCATGCTCATCACTTTGTCATACCACACTGCATATATGAAATTACTTTGCATGTAACTTCAGGTGTGTTATGAAAGTACATAAGCATAGAAATTGCAATTCAGTGGACACCTTGTGACCATCTAAATGATTATAAAAAAATTGTCCATCACAATAATGTCTGAATGTAAGGAAACTGAATTTGAGTTTTCTTTGTGCAACTATTCTCATATTTACACTAGCTGCTGACAAATCTTATCTTGGGGTTATTCTCTGTATCTTTCTACATTTAGTAAGTGTGTGTGTGTGTGTGTGTGTGTGTGTGTAAATTCTCACCACCTCTTAATTAGCAGAAATATTCTCGATTCACCACAAGAAATGAGGCTGGAGACTGCGTCAAATCTAAAGCCATGATCTTTTAAGTACCCTCTGGGCAAAGATGTATGTCAATACAAGGAGTACTGTCGAACTACACCATAACTGATTCAATACCTGTTGTTCACAGGGTATTTTGGGGACCAGTGTCATTGCAGAAGTCAGGTAATGCTAACAGTAACAATGTTTATGCATTCTTTGACTTACTTTTGTATGCTTTGGACAAATGCCTGTGTGGTTCAGGTAGGGATACTCACAGTTGAACATAGAAATGCTTCTCACAGACTAATTCATATTTTTAAGTAAACAGCCTGTATTTTGGTGACCACCACTTAAAAGCCTGGATAAGGGAGTGAGATGGTTAACAGATGTCTGTTTCTCTTTCAGACCCTGTCAGAGAATGTATAGACGAGGAAGGAAACAAAAAGAAAGTAAGTGTATTGCCTGTATCATCCTACTGGTTTTCAAATTATAAAGTTCATGCAGGACCATGAATATCTGCATAGATGCTCTGAAACAAGAAGTCATGTTGGGCAATATTAAGTGATTGTTTTCAAGAATGATTTTTGAGGAGGAAAATGATGGCTTTTGAACTGATGGGATTGCTCTGCATGCAATGGAGAGTTCCTTCAACGACACTCCATCTTGCAGTGTGTTGAATGAGATTGAAGGCATTGTAGAACCAAAAAACTATGCCAGTGTTCGTCTTCCCTGACGAAGAAAAGCGTAATTCCATCACCTGGTAAGAGAACTTCTGGGAAAGCTAGACGTGGCCAGAATAAAGGTGTGTGTATAGGGGAAGGCAACACTACCCTCTACTTTTGCAAAAAATGCAAGTACCTTCTCCCTATGAAAATTTTATCAAAAGATAATCATTGCGTGATAGTTATCTCTCTAGGGAAAACCCACCATCTAAAGTCATGGAATTTTTAGTATTTGTTTGCAGAAAAGCTTTTATTAATTCTGAGAAAATTATCAGAAATGTTAGTAAACCTGTCTGATCTCTTGAAAGTGATCCTCTTTAGGGAATGATGTAGATGTTATAAATGGTTCAGATCCTTCTATCTCAGGTGAAATGCCAAAGTTATTGAGTGTATATGATACTCATACATTTTAAGATATCAGCATAAGCTTGTTACAGTTTTTATATGTTTTTAGTAGGGGTCAATTATGAGTTCTACTCTATGACTTATCTTGAATTTTCAGTATGTTAAAAATATCCCTTTGATTTTTCCCTCGTGAAGATACGACTGTAAGGAAGGATGTGGCTAATAAGGAAATACTTATGAATTGTCTAGACACAGGAAATTTAAGGCAAATCTGATATAAATACATATAATGTTGACCTCAGTGAGCTAGTCAGACAACTGAATAGTTAAGCTTCAGTTGGATTAGACACTAAGTATAACCTGGTGGCTGTGAGGTTTGTCACCTAATTAAGAAAAAAAAACAACAAAACAACATGAAACAAAAGCTAAAGTTGAAGAACTCTTTCAACAGAAAGAAAGAAAGAAAGAAAGAAAGAAAGAAAGAAAGAAAGAAAGAAAGAAAGGAAGGAAGAAAGAAAGAACAAAAAAGATCAGCTCTCACAAGTGAAATTCCAAATTCCTGTTATTTGTTCATTTGAACCACATGCACCCAGGCCTCTGGGCTCCTAGCAGCAGACAGAGGTATATGTGCGTACGTACTGGGAAGCCTGAACTTGAATTTCAAACATGCCAGGTTTCCTTTTTTTTGGTGATAAACTTAAAGCACAATTTCTGTATTCGGTAAAATGCTTTTGCAATGAAAGAAACCAGGCTACAGTCCATATAAAAATGATCCATACTTTATAGTGGTAGCATTTTGGGGGACTTTGTGTTATGTCTTCTGTAACCACCAAAAATTGGGTTTTAGAAGACACTGCAAACACAGTAGCTGGTACCTTTTGGAGCAGGCTGTTGAGCATCTCGTGGTGCCTGACACAGGAGAAGTGTTTTGCCTCTGGTGTTCAATACCCTGAATTCCACTGCTGATTCAGGGGTAGTAACATGCCATAATTGGCTTGTTACCTCTTCCAGTGTAGTCTGCAAAACCAATGGGATGAAGAATTGATGTTCTTTCCCAATTCAGAAAACACAGGCTTTTACACTGAATCCACAATATTTCAGATGTTACTTAAAGTTACTGCAGGAGACTCAGCTCCCCAAGTGGGACATCCTTCATGCACACACAGATTGTGGGAACTGACATATTGCAGTTTGCATGGCAATCAGAGTTCTCAGAATCAAAAAATCTCGGCTTAAGTCCAATCTAATATCAGGAGTGATATGATTCATTACATTTTTCTGTTATTACCTTCTACCCGGGAAATGACAGTTGAAAGAAATTTCATGGTTAAGGTCACTATTAGTAGCACAAGGACAGAAGATTAAATATGCTAGGTCAGGTCAAAAATTTTTCCAACCCCCTGTATTATGTAGCCAAAACTAGAAGTCGGAAGAATGTAAGTAAGTATTTATGATACTTCCCAGAACTTTCCTAGCCTTGAACAGTTTTTGATTCAGGCACACCCTGAACTGCAAGTGGTGCTTTTTTTTTTTTTTTTTTTTTGTGTTATGCGGGTTTTTAGTACTCATTATGTCCTCATTATTATGTGGTGAGGAGTTCAAATAGCTCTAAGTGCAGGGCTGTGTAAAGGGCCACTGTTTTAATATGATTTGAACTTGCCACATGACAGAATATGAGAATGATTATGATAGATTAAGTTTTTTTTGATGTAGTTAATTCTTATTGGCAGTCTTGCTTTGATGCTTTTAAACAGGCATGCGGGTGATAACAGAAGTGTAGATATTTGTCTTATAATTGTAGGACTTGATGAAGTGATCTGTGTCTATGATCGCTAGATCTGTGCTATCTTCTGCATTTCTGGTGTACATATGGCAGTAGAAATCACATTCCTAAACTAGCAGTTGCGAAAACAGAACATTAATAGTGTTGTTCAGCACTTGGTTTTGAGAAGAACAACCAACCAAACGAAATGCTGACTAAATTAAAAGCTGCCAGCTGATGAATCCAGTCCAGGCATATGGCTCTTTCCTGTGGATCCACAGTAATAGAAAGAGTGCACAAGTCTAGGTCTGTAGATTCAGAGCTCCCTCAGAGAGGAAGTCTGAGTCTTCCTCTGGTGTGCTGACAGGCCCATCTGTTTTAGCAGACTTATCCTTCACTATTCAGAAATCTCTGCTGTTGCTTTCCTTTCTATCTTACTTTTACTCCTACGATTTCATACCAGTTGGGATTTAGGATTTTTTTTTGTCTTCAGATTCCCTCAGTTTTCCTGTGCACTAGAATTCCTGGCTTTGTTTGGATCCTTCCAAAATGAAAACTGATATTTTCATTTTAATGTGGTGTGCTTTGCTTTTCTTGTCCAGCTCTTACATGTTTTCCAATAGATGTCCTATAAAGGACTGAAATAAAAACAAATATGTAAGGAAGCCAGAGAGTCCTTTGCCAGACTTGCACAGCTGTATATGTACCCTTCCAGGTGCTCCACTTTCAGTCAGTTGTAGGCGAGACAACTATAATTAAAAAACATTCAATTTCTTCCTATCTAAATATTTTTTCCATACTTAAAGGTCCTCACTTTACTTTTTCACAGCTTCCTCTGGGCTCACAAGCCTGAAAAGTGTTCAGTCACTCTTAGGACAAGTTCCCTTCTCAAATCCTAAAATGTACAAAGCATGCATAGCAAATTAAGTCATATTTAATATGTACATTTTCGTGGCCGCAAATCTGGCATTTCTCTTTTAGACCTGACATTATCATGTATATCAGAGCTACAGAGCATGATTTTTACATCACTATTCTTGGTCTGCACAATAATGAAGAATAGACTGTGAATTATGTTATCTATCTAGATATTTTATCACTTTGTTCTTCTCTTTCATGGGAGTGAGAGAGAAGCTGAAGAGGAGAGGATGGGAGACAACCTCACCCACTAGCAATCATCTTTTCTTCCCCACATACTTCTGCTTGTGAATATCAAGAAAAGTTATCCAATGCACAGAACTTCTGTCTCACTTCATACTAGTGCTTCTGAACTCACCTCTGTAGAGACAGATAGGTCTGAAAAGGGCTGTTTCCCACACTTGGAAATACTCTTGAAAGTGCAGACCACAGGGATGAACACTGTTTTGAAATTCAATGAGCCTATTTATGGGCTCTAGAGGTCTGTGGGACTGGGGCCAGAGAGCTCAGCTTTTTGCAGATATGAATCTTGAGCTCTTCCATATTGTGACCATATCTATTCCTCTGTCATTTAGTAGTATGTAATCCTTCTGCCTTAAAATTTAGGCTATCCTAAAGGACAGTCTTCTAAAGAAGATGAAGGTGTATTTTACATATTATTTTTAATTTTACAAGAATACCTTGTATATCTAATAGCATTAATCCAGTAAACAAACAATTTCGCTATGGGAAGGGAGGAACAGTTTTAAAGTTTTCGAGCTGTGGATAAAATAACTAGAGTATTCCACGCCTTTCTAGCTTGAACTGAATATTGTTAATTCCTGCTGTGCCATGACCATCTGTGCTCAGAGCTCTTTCTAAAATAATTTTACAGCTTATGAAAACTAAAGGCTTTGACATTTAAAGAAACACCAAGGGGAATTCTTTATTGACTATGTTATCCATGCATGCTGTAGGATGGCTGAGCTAACAATAGATGGAGTACCAAATCTTCATTCTGTTGTAACAAAACATCTCCTATTCTAGACTATTATCTTTTGTTTGGAATTTCAGAGTCTATTTCTTGCAATGGTGCTACATTTAACTTTCTCATGCTCATCAAGTCCTTAATACGCTGCATTCTATTATTTAGTTATTCAAAGCTAATTTGAGTAGCACTGCTGTCAGTGTCACTTTACATGCTAGCTGGAGGTTGTAGAATGGAGTGTGGTAGAAGCCAAGTTTTGCATCTTTCTCCCTTCAACCCCCTTCAGACCCCCAATGAGTTCTCTTCAATTGTTAAATATTCATGTCTCCTTATCTAGCCTGGTGACAAATGGACATTACCAGATCAGTGCCACACTGTGACATGCTTTCCAGGTGATTACACAGTTCTGGAGAGTCACCAAATTAACTGTGAGAGGATGCCAAAACCTGTATGTCACAGCAATCTTCCTGCTGTTAAGGTTGAAGAAACTTGTGGCTGCCGATGGATGTGTCCATGTGAGTATCTATTTTTGTATGTATCCTCCCTCCCCATCCCTTGAAGCATTTATTAGAAAGGTAATGCTGAATTCAGTAAAGAGATGCTAAGTCATTGTACAAATCAAAGATGACTAAGGTGGGAGGAACTGATGATGTACACCACTTAAAGACCTACATCCATGAGGGTCTCACTGATGCCTGGAATGTGTGGTAGTATTTGCAAGTTCAGAGCCATTATACACACATTTTTACATTAGGATAGCTACAGTGCTTAATGTGAGAATCCTACAATCACTTTCCAAAGCTGTCTGAACCAGAGATGAGGATGCATGGGACAAAACAGAAATTTATCTGAGCAAACTGTAAGCTAATGAGGTATTCTTCGTCCATCCCTAGGCTTTAAGGTTTGACCTGACCTCAGTCAAGCACGTGTATTAAAGAAACAAAAACAGAAAACTCTCCTGCTGACATACTGAGTATGTGAGCAGAAACAGTGAACAGCATGCAATTAGTGCCTTGGCTGAAATGGCAGGAACAACAATTAGGTGCACCCACTTGCATTTATAGAGTGGAGGGATTCAACACTGAGGCTGGTGCTTCAGTTATTAAAAAACAGAGATTCTTTAGGACAATCCTACATATGTGACAGGAAGGCTTGAGGCACGAATATAAGAAGAGAATGATGATTTCAAGCAAAAGAATGAGCCAGAGCCTCCAGATCGCCTTGGTACACAGACAGATGCTCTGACAACTGTTGAAATGGTAGCAGTTGATGGTAAAGGGGGCAGTGATGTGTGGCTGCATGTGGCGTGGCACGGAGCATTGCTCCACAGCATGACAGAGAAGAGTATTTCATGGTGGAATGAGGGGTCTTTTGGTCTATCTCAGTCTGGATTTGAGGACTGAGCCTCACCACCTCTCCATGGGAAATGCTCAATTTCCAAAGAAATTAGTCAAGACATTTATTTTGAATTAAATGTCCATAATATCAAATCTGGTAACTTTTAAAGGCTATATCTATATAGAAGATTGCATTTCTACAGTCCAGTCATGCTACTACATGCATGCTATTACAGCTAAAATTATTCCTCAAAAACTGGAATCTGTAGATGTTTTCTATGGCATTTTCATCCAGTTCAGAGCCTGAATCTCTCTGGCTTGATGTATCTCATTGGCTTTGATGGAGCTTAAAGAAGTGTACTCCTCAACTCCTCAACAATTCTGAAAATTGCATTTATATCTCAAGTCATAGGATTACTTTTTAAAGTAAATCAGAACCCCATATATACTTTCTCTTTATAATGCATAATCTCAGTTTAAAAACATCCTCTCAGTCTAAAACATCCTCTGCAGAACTGGCTGTTTTAAGAACAATTTCTTGTTCATTTTATCTTTCAGAGACAACATTTCTGTTTTGATGTAAATACTCCAAAAAAGCAGAAAGACTTCACTTGAAACATGATAAATATTTTACAGTGTTTAAAAGAATTTATAATCTTATAATCAGTGTTTTATAATCTTATAATCAGTGTTTATAATCTTCTTGATCCTAACTACATTAACAGCAACATTGAAGACATTACTCTTGGCATTCAAAAAGTCTTCATAAAGAATTTTTGAAGGTTTGAAATGAAAATTACAATTCCTATCATTATTCAATTATCATGAAGAGACTGATAGTTCACTTGAGATTGCTGCTGCTTAACACGAGATAACATTTGTTTAGCTCTTTATGAATTTAATAAGCCACGATACCCAAAATTTAACTAAATTTCCCAAGATCATACAGCTTCTGAGGGAAAAGTGGTAAATTTTCAGATGTTAGGAGAAAAGAAAAAACAAACAACTTCATCCACTTTATCAAAAACCCACGGGTAAAGTACACTTGTTTCAATGACTGCCTAGCAAAAGCAGGTTGATGCCATTATACCAACAATTTTGCTACCGTCAGCAGTAGAGCCCAAACTCACAGCAATCTGTAAGCTTTACAGGTGGGCATGGCGTGCTTTAGTGAGTTAGCATCTCTGTGGTTTTGGATGGAGTCTGGCTAGGCAATCTGTGCTGCAGGAGCATAGCAGTGCACGTTTAATTGACTCTGAGATTTGGTGAGGTAGTGCTTAGTTATTTAAAGAGCAAGTGCCCTTTCAACCAATTGCTTGACAGCACAGCAATAGAAGTAATTTCTTCTGTTCTAATTCTGTAAAAATCCCTGTAAATGTAATTTCATAGAATCATAGAATGGTTTGAGTTGGAAGGGATCTTAAAGATCATCTAGTTCCAATCCCCCTGCAATGGGCAGGGATGCCGTCCATTAGATCAGGTTGCCCAAAGCCCCATCCAGCTTGGTCTTAAACACTTCCATGGCTGGGACATTCACAACTTCTCTGAGGAACCTGTTCCAGTGCCTTACCACACTCTGAATAAAGAATTTCTTCCTAATGTCTAACCCAAATCTACCCTCTTTTTGTTTACAACCACTACCCCTTGTCCTATCACCACACTCCCTGATGAAGAGTTTTTCCCCATCTTTCTTGTAGGCCCCCCTTAAGCACAGGAAGGCTGCTGTAAGGTCTCCCCAGAACTTTCTCTTCTGTAGGCTAGATAACCTCAACTTTCTTAGCCTCTCTTCATAGGAGAGGTGCTCCAGCCCTATGATCATCCTCGTGGCCCTCCTCTGGACTCGCTCCAAGATGTCCGTGTCCTTCTTACGTTGGGGGCCCCAGAGCTGAATGCAGTACTCCAGGTTGGGTCTCACAGGAGCACAGCAGAGGGGGAGAATCATCTCCCTCAACCTGCTGGCCATGTTTCTTTTGATGCAGCCCAGGATATAGTTGACTTTCTGAGCTGCAAGTGCACATTACCAGCTTATGTCGAGCTTTTCATCCCCCCAGTACCTGCAAGTCCGTCTCCACAGGGCTGCTCTCAGTCCATTCTCTGCCCAACCTGTATTTGTGCTTAGAATTGCCTCAACCCAGGTGCAGGACCTTGCACTTGGCCTTGCTGAATTTCATGAGGTTTATATGGGCCCACCTCTCAAGCCTGTCAAGGTCTCTCTGGATGGCATTCCTTCCCTCCAGCATGTTGACTGCACCACACAGGTTGGTGACATCAGCAGACTTGCTGAGGGTACACTCAATTCTGCTGTCCGTGTCACCAACAAAGATGTTAAATAATACCAGACCGAGTACAAACCCCTGAGAAACACCATTTGTCACTGGTCTCCCACTAGACATTGAGCTGTGGACTGCAACTCTTTGAGTGCAACCATCCAGCCAATTCCTTATCGACCGACCAGTCCATCCATCAAATCCATGTCTCTCCAGTTTAAAGACAAGGATGTCATGCGGGACAGTGTCAAATGCTTTGCACAGGTTCAGGTAGATGACATCAGTTTCTCTTCCGTTATCCACCAATGCTGTAACCCCATCATAGAAAGCCACCAAATTTGTCTGGCATGATAAGTCCTTAGTGAAACCATATTGGTTGTCACCAGTCACCTCTCTATATTCCATATGCCTTAGCACAGTTTCCAGGAGGATTTGCTCCATGATCTTGCTGGGCACAAAGGTGAGACTGACTGACCTGTAGTTACCCAGGTCTTCCTTTATTTCCCTATTTAAAAATGGGGGTTATATTTCCCCTTTTCCAGTCACTGGGAACTTCACTGGACTGCCACGATTTCCCAAATGTGATGGGTAGTGGCTTAGCAACTTCATCCAACAGTTCCCTCAGGACCCTCGGATGCATCTCATCAGGTCCCATGGACTTGCGCACATTCAGGTTCCTTGCAAAATGTCTTGAAATGTTGTTCGTCCAAAACTGACATCAAAGCTCTACTGGAAGTTATGATATAGCTAAAATGATTCTTCATTTATAAACATAAGTGATTTAAAGCCTGTCTCTGTACCTGAAGAAATAATAGCATAAGAATTTGAAATGTCCCTTTCTTTTATTCACCATTCTGTTTCTTTTCTTTCTACCTTTACCTTCTTATCTCATTGAATTATTTTAATAAATTTAGGAAGAAAATGTAGTGTTTCTTGCAAAAATGTCTACCTACTGTATGTGCATCTGACTCCTAAAATATTGACAAATGCTTTTGCAAAGAGGAAGTACTTGAAAAAGTGTTTTTATTATGTCATATAACTGAATTGAGAGGATCAGGAGTTACACCATAAAGCTGCTTGCTTGCTGTACTAGTTATAAATATTATAGCAACATGATTTCCAATGTGTCATTCAGGGCTCTTGGGTATTTGTGGACTACATTTAAATGGATTGCATTCATACATTTTGTGCTACGGAATACCTACGAGAAATTTAAAAGGATTCCCATTATCCTTAGAATTTTTTTAGATGTCCATGAATAAAAAAATGTTGAGAAACTTTGTTTTATTGCTAACTTGTTTTGTTGTTGATTATACAAGAAACTTTATAAGCCAGTTCAGCTGGGAAATGCGGTTTGAAGGTCAAGGAATGGGAAACAAATTATTCTCAATTCTCAATTAGAAGCCAACTTGCTGAGTTATTAACAATGAGAATTTTCTTCCTACGTGTTTAGCTGACACTTCTTTTATTGCCCTTATTGTCTTTAAGCAAAAGGTTTGAAAACGCATGGGTCCAAATCATCCTTTTGTGCAGGTTTTGTTTAGGTACTTGTGGTATTATAATCCTCTTTGTTTTCCAGTTTGTGAAGAAAGACGAGGAAGTGTTTATGGCCTAATGACCAGAATATTGAGCTGTCAGTTGGCTATTAGTTGATTCTGTAAACATTATTTCTCTTCTCTTTTCCTCTGTTTCCTATCTGAAAAAAATAAAAAATGTCCCTTTGAATCCACTTTTGACATGTTTGATAAAAATGAAATACTATTGTTTGAAACAAAATAACACTGTACAGAATGAAATGCGATATCATAATAAAGATATAGTGAGATTAAAAAATAAGTATGTTACAGCCTTTCTACAGATAGGGAATGAAAGTGGTTTCCTTGCTTTTATTTTTATTAAATTTATTAGTAGATTACATTCAGTGTGAGGGAGCTTCACTCTGAGGGATTTTGTATAAGTTTATCCAAATATTTTGTAGTACTAATTGCTCCAGACAAAGCTACTTAAAAAATTGTGATTTTTTAAGTGATTAAATGATTTCATGATTAAGTATTAATGAAAGTTTCTTGTCAATGATTTGCTGCAGCATTTGTAATTCATTAACTTCCTTGCTTTCTCAAGTAACTCCACATGCCCATGATGATTGTGAAGTAATAGTCTAATTTGAAGGAAAGCAAATGCTTACGTGGCTTTTTTTGTTGTTGTTGTTGATTTGCAGGTGTCTGTATGGGAAGTTCATCTCGACATATTGTCACCTTTGATGGGCTGAATTTTAAGCTGACTGGCAATTGCTCCTACAGCTTGTTTCAAGATATGCAACATGATGTTGAAGTTCTCCTCCATGAAGGACCATGCAGAGCAACATTGAAGATGAACTGTATGGATTCCATTGAAGTGAAACATCATGGCATATCTGTTCAGCTTTTCAGTGACATGACAGTAAGCTAAACGCAGTGAAGTGATCTGTGCATTGTCTGCTCATGCTGTAGAATTTTAGGTTAGGAGGACAGATTTGTTCCCTTTATCTAGTTTCTGCTCCCCTTGCAGCCTCTTTTTAGTCATCTAAGCAAATGCCTCATTTAAATTTCATGATGCATTCTACATTCGCATAATAAGCCAGACATGTTTCTCTTCTTGTTCTCCCCACTATGCTGGGGTGACAAACAATGTCAAGGACGTGGAATTTGGCAATGTCTCTCAGACACTTCTGCCAGAAAGGCAGGGATAGTAGACAGGACGTAGTGCACTCTGATTCTCCTTTGTTGGCAGAGGTTCTTTATGCAACATTATTGTTTAGTGTGTGGGAGAGCTGTTTCTATTCTTCACAAACCTGTGCAAGACTGTGGCTATCTGAAGAGTTAGAAAGTCAGTTCTTCCCTTGTGTGCTGATGGACCCCAGCCTCAGAAGAAAGGCCGGCTTATAGTATGTATTACATCTATTTTATAGACAGAGAAGTATTAAAATTCTGTATGACACATTTGCAGTCTCTGGCTTCCTCAGACATACAGGAGTCAGCTAGCCTGCGAAGGTGATCTCTTCTAACTCATGCAGTAAAATAAGATGGACAACAACACTTGTGACCAGTCCTGTATGGTGGTGGATAGCCTTGACTTTCACTGAGGTTTAATGATTCTCAGGGCCTGGAGGTAACATTTTGGCTTCATGGCATTAGGTCACTGGTCTGTATATATGTGATGCTGAAGGAATGCGCTCATATGGAAAAACGTTGAAGAAGTTGTTCATATAATACACAGAATGTAGGTCAAGTAATCCTGTGCATTTTTAGACCCAATAGAAAGTTTCAGATTGCAAAATTAGTTCTTATGTACAGATTCAAGTAAAAATGTCTCAACTGTAAATTGGATTGATTTTAACTGCTTGTCACGATTGATGTTATGATCTTGCCTTTGTGAAAACAGGTGGCTGTTGATGGTGAAAGCGTTCATATTCCCTATTCTAGCAGTTTGTTTGAAGTCACTGTCTATGGAGCAATAATGCATGAAATCAAGTTCTCCCATCTTGGCCATAATCTCACATTTACTCCAAGAAACAATGAATTTATTCTTAAACTTAATCCAAAGAGGTTTTCTTCAGGAACGCAAGGGCTTTGTGGTAAGTTTGAAAGTTAGTGATTTTAACAGCTTCCTACTTGGGCTTGAACTTTTATTAATGTTGGAGTTTGTGTGGTCCTGAACCTTGTAAACTCTCCGAGCTGATCCCCTGTTGCTGGCACATCGCTAATCTGTGCTGCTTTTTCTACTATGGCCATCAATTTAATAGCTCATTGGCTCCCAGTAATACCTTAAAAAGAGCAAGGCTAGGCATCTGTCATGTTTTACTTATTTCACATTATCTATTCAAGGATATATATATATTTTAAATGAGGCTTTAACTTTAAGTTCTTGCCTATACACGTGCATTTATGTGAGAGGCACATCCTATGACTGGAGTGAAGGTGAAGGGTTTGTGGGGGATACCTCTACCTGGGAGAGTCGATTCTATGGTTAATTCTACAATAGGTTAGACATCTATGGCATAATCTGTGTCTCCTTTACTAAGGAAACAAAACTCAGGGTCTTTATGCCTACTTTGATAACTGATATAAAAAATATCATTGACTCATTGACCCTTGGTGTTCACTGAGCAGCCCCAACCAGCTCTGTCTTGTGCCTGTTTTCTCTAAGTTTGTTTTACTGCTGACTGTATTCAGACTGTTTCTTTTCCTTTTACTCACCCTCCTAGGAGTGTGTGACCAGAACCACGCCAATGACTTCACATTACGTAATGGCTCTGTCACTCCTGACAGTGGCGTATTTATTCAGGACTGGACATTGAAAGAGCCGGGGAAGATCTGTGAAATCCGGAGAGAAGATAGATGTGCTGAGCATGCCACAAGCCACTGCCACCTTCTGCTCTCCGATCGTTTTGCAGAGTGCCACAGAAAAATCCCCCCAAACATGTTCTATGAATCCTGTGAAGAGAGCAGCTGCTATGAGGATGAAGCCTGCGAGATGATAACTTCTTACGCTCACATCTGCAGGGAAAATGGGATCTGCGTAGACTGGAGAACGCCAGAGTTCTGTCGTAAGGGGTTTACCATACATTAAAACTGATACAGAAACTGTCTGACTCATGATGATGGTGACAACGGCCATCTTGTCAGTGCAATATTACTTTTTGAATACCATGTAATGGGGCAGAGATTGCAGATAGAACTTTTTGTATATGTGGTATTACTGATCTGGTAACTGGTTTGTCATCTGCTAAAATGCATATTGTGGAAAAAATGTTTCTTAATAAAACGCTAACTAGTGAAATGCAGGGTAGTTATGCAAGCCTAGAGGAAATACCTATGAAATAAAAAATACTATGAAAGCCATGCACAGGCAAATGCAGCTATGTGATAGTACCTGACTCTGCAGCCACCAAACTGTCATGGTGCCAGGTTTGGATTGTTCTGATTCTGCCAGGCAGTTTTAGCTGCAGATATCATTGCTTTGGTACAGACATAGGAGGATCTGTACAAGGCAGAAAAGGGACTCATAGTTTGGACTGGCAGAATTGCTTCTTGGCCTGTAACTGCCATAACTGCTAATAGTACAAAAGACTTTTCTGAATTCTCTGTTTTTGCACATATTTGTGTGGGCAGTTGTTTCTGTGAATTCTCTACACTCCAACCACAGCCTGAAGCTTTCAGGCTCTGATGGAAGAGCCAGGGTGATTTTAAGCTCCTACTGCACTAAAAAATGGGGAAATGGCCATGTGCTGTGGGGTTTTCTTTCCAAGGCGTGCCAGCTATGCTGCCCAAGCCAGCTGTAATTTACTTTGCAAACCTGGTTCTCCTTCTGGCTGCGTTTTCCTTCTGTGTTGAAGGTGAGGATTTTGTTAAGTCCTGTGAGAAAGTAATATAACAGGATGTGAGCCTTGCAAATGCCCAGAGCCTAATAGAAGTGCTAGTGCTAAATTCAGCCAGTTGTTTTGTGTACTTACTCCCCTAAATTCTTATAGATCTAAGAATTTCTGCCCTATCTTCCTGTTTTTTCTTCCTCCTTTTTTTTTTTTTTCCCTTTCCTGACAGCCCTATTATGAAAGATCTGCCAAAAATGCAACATGCAATGAAGTACAAATAAGTAACTCTTGAGGTGGCTTATTCTGCACCTTGTGCTCTTTGTCTGCAGTCATGGTTACAAACATTCAGTTATTCACTTACAGCGTTTCTGGTTTAGTCAGGTACCTGGGATACGTATGTATGTAGGCAGCTCCCAGCTAACCCCTCATGTAGTGTCTTGATATCCCAGTTGTTTTTTGCATCTTCTGCCTCTGTTTTTTTCTGGGTGCCTGTAGTCAGTTCTTGTTGCCTTGTTTCCTTTTCCTTATGCTCCCAGATACTTTTTACTTCAGAAGTGGAGAACCAGCATCCTAAAAGCATGATACCACAAAAATCCAGTGTGTTTTGGTTTTGTTCATGTTTTAAACTCAGATTGAGGGAATTAATGAATGTGAATGTGAATTTGGCCCATGTCTCCAGTTAATGTCTCAAATATCTTTCCAGGATAGGTTATTGCAAAACATGTTACTGTTGCAGACTGGTTCTTTTAAGAAACAACGCCATCTGTTTGAAATGTAGACCTAGAAAAGAGAGGGAGAATATTGCCTACAATTTTCCAAATTTAGTGCTTCAGTCAGACTTTGCAAATTGTAATGTCCAAGGCTGAATGTCAGTGGAGTTAATAACTCTCTGCAGCCTTCAAATTCCCGTCTTTGTTGCACAGCATGTACCAGGATAGCCAAAGAGTTGCCCATTTTAACACTAGTCACATAAAGAAGTTGTTAGTTTCCTAACAATAGCACCATATTTTTACTTCATGCAGGTGCATATGTGCAACTGCCAAAAATAAAATTGCCAATTACAGGGACATTATACAGGATACATTAATGACTAAATAGGCAGTACAACTTAATCACTCTACCACTACTTGTTTAATAACAACGGCATGGTTCTGGAGTAGCTTGGTTTATTTCTTTTTCCCCTTCCAGTAAATTCCTGTCAGTTTTGTAGTTTGACTGGATTTTTGGTATGCCATGCTGGGACATTTCAAGCAGCACAAGTCCTTCCTAACTGCTCTGCCTGGATGGGTAAATATACTTGCTGGAATATCCCATAAAGACAGAGCCTGTTCTCCATTCTGTGCTTGTTCAGTTCCACTGCCTGAGCTTTCCTTGCTCCTTTTTGGGAGGTTGTATACATTGAGTGGCATCTGGTAGACTTCCAGCTTTGTGTCAGTGGATGGGAATGTGCAGCGAGGGAGATTCCCTCTGCCCCAGCCCCACACTTAACAGACTTGTGCTGCAGCAGCCTGTAGCCTCCACTGATATCAATGTAACTCAGACATAGAATGTGCACCCCTTGAGTGGGCTCACCCTCACAGTGAATGCCTGCTGAATAAGGTTTCTACCAGTAGCAGTACAGGCTTTATATCATAGGGATTGCTAACAAGTCACTGCATTAGCAAAGTTGACACATGTTGGGATTCAGCTTTGGGTGGAGAGGAAGCTTTATTCACCTGGAAATATGTTTGTTTGTATAGCAATTAATGAATGGATTGAGGTACATTTATTCTGCAGTTACAAAACAGGTGGCAGCTCATGTGGGGGTGACCTAGTCAGCTTTGAGCTGTGTAGCTTAAGTAACGATAGTAGTTAGCAAATTTTGCTCAGAAAGCAGAAATACTCAGAAGATAAATGACAGCAGAGTGCTTTTCAGCAGCTTTTCCAGCTCATTTATATACAATATGGACATATCCTGTAGGTACTTGCCAATACTACCTTGCACATGAATTGCATTTGGATAGTAGTTAATCCTTGCATGGTGTATGAAACAAAGAGCTAGTTGGTACAGCTCAGGAAAGTTGTGGTTCTTGAAGCAGGAAGCTGGTCGCACTCAGCAGCAGGGTTTCCTTGAAAAATATTTTGATTGGAAACAGTATCTTTCATTAGCCATTCTGTTTTTCAGAGGGTTTTGTGTTTTGTTTTTTGTTGGGTTGTTTTGCAGGCCCAAATTAGAAAGCAAATGCCTGTCTCTGCCTTGCTCAACAGAGGGGCAGTGACATCTGACAGAGAAGCAAGGGTCAGGAGGAGGAGGAGTGAGAAGCAATGGGTAACAAGAATCCTTTAACCACCTCTGCTAATGAAGGATTTGTGTAGTGGAGCTACCCTCAGATTATCTGCTGC
Organism: Chauna torquata; assembly: GCA_013399475.1. Taxonomy (NCBI): domain Eukaryota; kingdom Metazoa; phylum Chordata; class Aves; order Anseriformes; family Anhimidae; genus Chauna; species Chauna torquata. The sequence goes on along the minus strand of VXAL01013275.1, from coordinate 216,796 downwards.
TGTTCATCCTCTGAATAAGCAGGACAAACTGGCAATGACCATAACAGCTGAAGAATTTAAACCATGATCTGTAATCAATGGTATGGGGGTGGCTTTATGACTGCCTTCAGCTGATCTCAGCCCAGAAGGCCAGTTCTTCTCTTCCATCTCCAGCTGTGCATTCCCACTCTTTTTGCTGTGCTGGCAGTAGTCCTCATGTGCTTCCTGGTGAGCTCTGAAAACTCGCGGCAAAGGGAAAAATGCGCCAGCAGGAAAGAGCAGCTGGGGTGAGTAAATTAAGGAAGAGAGGCGACTGCCCCTTCTGATGGCAGCCCTGGTCTAAATAGGCTTAATGTGACCTTGAAACCACTCCCAGAAACACTGCAAAACCCCTCCCAAATATGTTGCTTTGGGTAAAGACCAGTTAAGGGAGGTTTAAGAAAGCTGTGCCTGAGCAGCTCAAGGAGGTTGACTGGCAGGTGAAGAACTATTGGACCTGGTGTATTACTCATTCCAGCTTCCTCAGCCCTGGGGTTTTAGCTGTCCTTTTTGCTGTGTATGACAGCACATACACAGTAAGGCAAAAGCCAAGCCAGCAGTATGTGACATCAGGAGTTAGCTAGTTGCTAAACTTGTGCTAAATTATACTACTGATAAGGAAGGAGTGGCATTATCACCCGAAAGGAACTGTGCCTTTCCTCATATACCACAGGACTGAAAAACAACTACCCCTCCAACTCTCCATTTAGTACTTCAGGCAAGGATGCCCTATCTCATCTGATCTGAACCACAAAGTCCAAGTGAATACCAGTACAAACTATCACTCTAGATGTTTCACTATGAACTTGATAAGTGGTCTATTTTATTTTGATGAACTTTCACTTTATGTAGATCTTCATAAAGGTTATTTTCTCCCCTACTAGGAATGGCTACTGTAATTCAAAGACAAAACAGCCAGCTGAAGAGATGTCAGTACTTAAATCTGCCAGATGAGTCTTTGAAATGTGCTTTCATAGGTTTACAGGAAACTGGTGTTCTCCCCACCTCCTCTCGCTTTTCTTTTACTATTCTTTTCCCTGTTTGAAAGAAAAAAAAATCTTGTTTTAATGGAGCCAACCAACTAAGAATACAATATCAATGCATGATTATAGTAGCATCATACAAGCTAGTATTCGAGGTAGATTTCATTTGAAACTAATTTGGCAGAAGAATTACTCTTCTAATGACTTGGTTTTCAGCCTTATTTTTCCCTTTCGCTAGTACCTGCAGTCATTTCCTTTTTATTCAGAAGCAATAAGCACTGAAATAGCCAGCCAGGAGGATGGCTTGTTGAAATACTTTTTTCTGAGGCTGACTGTGGGGGGTCCTTAATGCCTCCTTACCTTACGTATTGCTGGCAGAATTTTCCATACAAAATGGTAACCTGTGAATCAGGTAGGACCTGGCCAGATCTCTGGAGCATAAGGGCAGTAATGTATCTGAGGTGGCTTTCTACAATCACCTGGTTGTTATTGTGCCAGTAGGATGCAAAAATGTTTAAGAGTGATTTTTCCAGACATTGATAATGTTTATCCAATCTCCTGACGCTGCTTATGTGCATTTCACTCCCATGTGCCCAAGGCCAGAGGCCAGTTTGAAACGAGGGCACTCACATGAACTCTTCTATACTTTGCAAAACATAACCACCTCATTTCTTCCCTACTTGGAAAACCATTGCCATTTTACACAGGCCCACAGGCTTTTTAATAGCATATCTAGAGTCAGGTTTGTGGTTCCTCATTGCATGTTTCACACACCTGCTTCTTTCATGCCAGCCATAGAGGGGGAAGGAGAAGGGGCTACATTGCATGAAGTATGTTACAGGCTTAAGCGTTGGTATTGATTTTTCTTAGGAGCTGTCCAGGTTCTAAGCTGATGAGCATCAGCATTAAATTCTAAAACAAATTGACCTGATTTTGTGCAGAGAAGGTTTACTAGATTTGCTCTAGGGCTATTGATAGGTAAGCAAGATGAAAGCCAGTGTGCTGACGCTGGAATAAAAATGTAGATGACATGCTACCTTAACAGGTGCTGTGGATGTATTTTCACACAAATTCGTCAGAATTGAGGCATCACAGGCAATAAGCATCAGTGCTTACCGCAGTTGCCTTGTTTGCAGAATTTTTGGGGGGAATGAGTTTTTCTGGAAAGCGAAATATAGTCTAGGTAGCTGCTAGACAGGTTTTTAAGCAGGCAATTTCTCCTATTTTACATAGATAGACCTTTTGTATTTTCAGAATCCAGCCAAAGCATTTCATAATGGGATTGGACTCTCTGTCAAGTTCCTGTGGCTTTTCAAGATCAGCTGTGCATGCTGGACTATGATACATGTCCACAAGTGCAACCACAGACTCCAACACATCGGAAAGAATTGGATTTAGCATTGCTTGAAACAGAAAAGTGCTAATTTTAAAGGCATTTTTTTCCTGTTTCCTTTGGTGAAGAAGCATGTGTGTGTGTAGGCAGTTCATCTGATGAATGCTTGTTTGGTTGGGTGCTCAGGTCTTCATTCAGTAATTTTCTTTCAGTGTCTTTTGTTAGGGGACTGAAAAAAAGGTTTTATAAACCTCACAGCAGTGACAGACTGAGAAATATGCTGTAGAGAAAAATAAAGTAGTCTTAAGGGAGTACACAGTATTGAAGCAATGTCCATAGGTTTCTCAAATAGCTATAGCCTTAGTTTTATGATTGCTTTTAAAGTCAATACCCTCAGTGCTGTGAATTCATCAGCAATAAATTTTATGAGTTGGCTTAGGGGGAACACAACTTTCCTTGACTTAGGGCAATTCAATTAATATGGTGCAGGTATCCAACAGATTCAGTGTTGAAGTACCAAAATATTCTGTTCATTAGCTTTCTTTAGTTGCTTGGGAATATTACTGCCTCTCAAGTCATCAAAATCTCTTTATTCAATGCTGTTGTCTGTCCTGGATCTGTCCTAACCCTGCACTGTTATCAGTGCTTCCCTAGCGTGTAAAGATGGTTCCAAATTCTTATGTCTCTTATCCAGTGTTAAGCCATTATATCTTTCTTAGGGTAAGTTGTGCTATGTTTATTCATGCGACGTGAAAATGTCGCTCTATGAATTTTTCCATGGACTGTAACTTAAGCATATGCCTTCAATCACTTTCTACTACAGATTTTGTTATTCTTAAAGATGTATTTTCAAAGATATTAATGGCTGCAGAGGACAAAATATGTTCATCAGATGACGGCTTTCAAAAAACAGAATTCTAAAGTGTGAATGGAAACATCACTCTGCATTTCAAATATCTATCTAAAGAGGTTTTTTTTTTTTTTTGTCTTCCCCAGCAATGAAATGTCCCACATATTTGATATATGATCACTGCCACAAAGCCTGCATAAAGCACTGTGAGAATAGTACCAAACTCAGTGTCTGCAAGGATTATCCCACAGAGGGCTGCTTCTGTCCAGACGGACAGGTGATTTTTAATGACAGCTGTGTTGGTGAAGAAGTCTGCACGCAATGCATCAGTGAAGATGGCACGCACCATCAGGTAACTATATACTTAGCAGGTTACCTTTGTAAGTGGTTGGGGTTTGTACTTTTGTACAATCTGTCCTGTAAGTCTAAATGCTTTTCCCTTTGGATGCTTTATTTTCTAGCTCAGTTCCTTGTAACCAGCCGGCTGTCAGCCCCATGTAGCTCCCCTAGTGTGAAATTGGCTGGGATGGATATAAAATTCACAGCTGGGACTGTACACACCCGGAAATGCATGACAAATTTATGTGGAGGGAGGGCTAGAGGGAAGAGGGGAGGGATGGTGTAAGTCAACATTTACCAAGATAAACACTTCCGTTCAGCAGGCTTTTACCAGTAAAGACAATTTAATCACTAATCTGGAACGCTTGCTTAAATGTATAGTATTGCCTCTGCTCTGCAAAGCTTACTGAAATATTTTCAGTGGTTGGTGTGGAACCATGAGACCAAGACGACCTTATGGCAAGTCATATTATCCCACCTCCTTTTTTTATTTAACATAAAATACATGCAGATGAGGATCATTCCTTTGATGAAATTCATCATTTTATTTTTACTGAAAATCCGCTTTCCTCAGCTAAGTCAGACCTCTCTGTGGCAGAATGGGATGGGGAAGAGCTACAAGTGCTGGGTGCCAGACTGCAGTGAAAGAGACTGTTGATTTCCCATTCAGCATCACACAACCGGGTGCACAACCATCTCCTTACATCCCCTGTTATGGGGATGTTCCTTGTCACCCACAGCTACCCAACTCCGAGAGTTTTCGTCTAAGTCAGACAGACCTCTTAAATCTTCAGTTTTGTTGTGGGATTTTAAGAAGGCTTTAATTTCACTGTTTTATGGGCTTTGGATTCTTACGAGTTTTTTTTTTGATGGTCTTATCGTACTCACCAAACCTGCTGTCAAAGACAGTCATTTTTGTAACATAGATTTTCTGTAAATAACAGGTCTGTGTGTATGTGTGTAGTCTATTCTTTCAGTAAAAAAAAAAAGGTGAATTTTAAACTGTGAATGCACTCTGAATAATTTCGTTATACGTACAGAGATTTAGACTCACATTTAGTTCAGCACTAAATGTGTTATAAGCATTTACAGTTAACCCAAAAAGAAGAAAAGGCTATTTGTGGCCACAACACCTCTTTTGAATACGGTTTGCATTGATTAGCATAAGGACAAATGCATCTAACTTAGCAGCACGAACGCTCTTTTTTAGCTGATAGGGCAGTAGCAAGCAATGCACTTGACTTAGTGAAGCAAGTGCTAGGAGCACTCCTCTGCCAGTGCAGGAGTCACTCTCGTTCCGGGAATCCCGCGAGTGCCCGTGCCACCTGCGCTCGCCCGGCGCCGATCACCAGCGCGGCGCCCGGCCACGCTGCGTGCCTCAGTGCCACCTGCTGGAGCCGCCGAGCACAGCACAGCCCAGGCGAGGAGTGCTGCCGTAAAGGGGGTTTTGAGGGTTTCCCACTGATGGGCAAGGGGCCGCTACAGGAACGTGACAGCATTGACGTGAACGTGACACACATACACTGTGGAGTTTGACAGTGAGAGGGAACGCATAGGGAGAGTGTGTTCTTGCATTCCACAACTGTGTTAACGTAATGATATTTTTCAAAATAAAAGGTTATTATTATTATTTTTTTTCCCTGAAGGATTCAGCATATGTAGCTTGTACTAGCTTTTATTTTAAGATTACAGTATCTCCGTATGTGTAGCCATAATATTTGTGTGTTCTGTTATGGATCTTTGTTTTAAACAGTATCACTGGATTTTTGTAGTGCTGATAGAGCTGGTAAAATTGAAGAAAAAAAAGTAATTTTTTTTGTGATAAAAGGAATTAAAGAAATATTATTTCTTTTGAAGGAAAAAAAAATAGCTTGCAACGTATATAATCACTACCCTAAACACAGATCACCTGTGCACAACTCCCAGTGAGCATGAGAACACTTGTTATTATATTATGATTCCATATGAAATAGTTATTGCAAATGTAGATTAAAGCCTAGGATCTGTATGCTTTAAATCTCTGAATCCTCAGGCAATGCTATACATTTTGAATAACTGCTTCAAGCCCTCTTGGAGAAAAGCTCTGTGCACATCTTGAGAATAATGTCTGCAGTGATATCTGCTTGTTTCTGCAGAAATTCCAAAATTCATGTGGGTTGTCACATACCCATAATGGGGTCTTAACTCTGAAAACCTCTGGTCTGTACCCCGACGGCAAGGCTTAGATGCAGCTGCTGTGTGGATGGGGAGGTGGCAGGCGGGAGGGGGGGGGATCATCTCACACAGCCGTTTTGTGTCTCCACCATTGCAGGATTAGCCATGTGAGCAATACATCAGGCAGTGCAACTGGTGGTGGGTTATGATTTCCTTAACCCCCATCTTTCCTTCTGGTGCTCTTTCCTCTGTTCCTTTCTACCCGAGCTGGTGCTTGGGCTTATTGGTTTCTCAATACCAATACCTGTTTAGAGCTCTACTAACACCATGCTATCTCTTGTCATCTCATCTGACAAGATGAGATATTAGAAAATATTAGAAAGAGACTCTTATTTATGCCGAGGAAAACCTGTTCAAAAAATTGAGGCTGAAGAAAATGTTAGAGTAAAAGTTGTGATTTTCTCTGTGTCCTGAAATGTCAAAATGCTTTTCACATCACCACTTGCAAATGTAGACATTCTCTATCAGCTGCCTTCTCAGGACTTTCTAGCCCTGAATCCATTGAAAGCTCTGGTGGAGGGCTTTGAGTGGCTTTCCCAAGCCCTGAGATAATATCCTTTACTAGCAATATATCAATACAAGCTTTTCTTGACTAAAATAGATTTCTTACGGATTAACCAACCCTATGTGATATGGTTTCTAAGCTTGGTAAAACCTCTGGTTGGCTTATTCTAGCATGCCTCCTGTCTTATCCTTGCCATGCTGTTAGCTTTTGGAAGTAAAACACAACTTTTATTGTCCTTTCAGATTCCTGCAATGGCTTAAAGTACATAGATGTTTCTAGGTGCAGGTGGTAGTATGTTTCCTTTTTTTTTTTTTTTTTTTATTTTTTTATTATTGAGGGCCTCAGCAGGCTGTTATTTTAAAATGCATTTCAGAGATTTCTGGATGACACCTTTTCCCTTAGTGACATCCTAACCTATACTCTACATGTTCTCACCCAGAACTTGGATTGACTGTGCAAATTAACTTTATTATCCTATAGTGCATCCTTTCACTATTCCCATGGGTGTTAAATGTAGATAGCTCTTTTAGGTAACTACATCTTTAAAATCAATGATTTTTCCTCTCTCTAATGAGAGAGACCATTGGCTGAATAATGATATACTTTACCGGCAATTTCTGAATATGCTTATTACCTCCCGGTAGTTAGCACAGGAATGATTGTTTCAGATCTGGGCTTGCTATAGTGTTTTTCCAGCCTGTGAAACACTGGGAAATCAAGTGATGAGACCCCACATACTCTTGATCAAAAATATGCACTGTTTATTTCTCTTTATTTAAGTACCACTAATTTGGGAAGGAAGCCACTTCTATGTATTTCCCCAAACATCATTGGTTCCTTTATTATCACTTAACATCCATCATGATAAGTAGTTCCATGAGTCCACTGTTATTCTCACAATAGCCTGTGATTGCATTTATAACATCTGAGCATTTTTTGTGCATAAAATGATAGTAATTCCTCATCCCATTCATGCATTCTTTACACGTTTTGCTAAATTGGTACACTACAGTCATTTCAGAATTACGCATCTCCTTAGGTTCTTACTGTTAACAGAGCAACCAACTAATCCCTCATGTATTCTTGTTTTCCACATTAATTTTGCTCTCACCCACTCCCATCGCCAATATACCAGTGATCAGAATATTAGATTTCTTTCTAAAAATCTGTGGGATTTTTTTTTTAAATTTTGCTTTGTTTTGTTTTGTTTTTCATGCAGCACATGGAAACATGGATTCCCTCCAATGAGCCTTGCAAGATCTGCACATGTCTTGACAACAAGAAAGTAAACTGCACTCTCCGACCTTGCACTACTACCAAACGTAAGTTGGTTTAGCTCTGAGTATGACTGGACTGATTTTTGTTGCCTAGTTTTTTAGTTCTTATCCAAGCTTATTTTGTGAATGTTTTCTTCTCGCTCCAGCTGTTCAGTGTGGTCCCTGTGAAGTACCTCGTCTACGCAGGGATCCCAGCCAGTGCTGCCCCGAGTACGAGTGTGGTAGGTTCTCGTAAACTGTTGGATTCTTCTTGGTACATGTTTTTCCAGATGCTTCAAAGCTCTGCATCTTTATTCAACACAATATTGTGTTTTTTAAACCACTGAATGATCGAGTTATCATCTTTGTGGAAAAATAAAAACAAATCCTGAGGAAAGTTCAAACTTGACTTTGCTCCTTTGTAAGAGATGAAGAAAGGAACAGAGCAATTTGTTTTTGCCTAAATGACACTAAAAGTGTTTTTTTTTCAAGTACCCATTTTTGTGTGATGTTTGCACATTAAGTACAGTTAGAACTTTAATCCTCATAACCCAAACTTGAACTGTTCCCTAAGCTATATTTGAAAATGAACAATAACCTACTGAACTCTAACTTGCTTCATATTTTAGGATAGCAATTGAGTTTAGGGAACAAATATAACAGGGATGTACCTGCATGTATGCTTGTCTTTCCTAGAATACTAAATAGTCGGGTATGGTCTTAAACACTCTCTCAATTTCTCTTTTTAGTCTGTGATCTAGTTTCCTGTGATTTGCCTCCTGTCCCTGCCTGTGAGTTTGGCCTGCAGCTTGCACTGACCAACCCTGGAGAGTGCAGACCAAATTATACGTGTGGTAAGACGTGTGTGTGTGTGTGTGTGTGTGTGTGTGTGTATTTAGCACTGAGTGATATTGGAGCACTGCATTTGAACAACACTGACAATGTCCTTTATACGCTACATTTTCTGTCTGAAAGGTTTTCTTTGGGAGCCAATGGACATGTAATGATTTCACAGACTTGGAAGAAGGTTGTTGTTGGCATTTCTGAGTATGCTTATTAATTAAGAAAAAGACAAACACTGTACTCTTGGATTTGTATGCTCTGACCCTTATGGTTATTTTATAAATCTTTTTGTATATGAGAGAAGTTATTTATTTATTTATTGTCAGGATAGGAATTTCTGAACCTGCAGTAAAGTCTTTGACCTGGGTCTTTTATATCTGCATTACTCCTTAGTCTTTTAAGTAGATGTATAACAGTTTGCGGTAGCAATTAGTGCCTTGCTGCCAGAGAACTGTCCTTGTTCATTTCCAGTGCTCTGAAATGCTCTGTGCTTAACCTTTTTCTGCTAGCTTGTAACAGAGAAGCATGCAGTTTAATTCAAAGACCTTTCTGTCCACCACATCGGGAGCTGACTGTTAAGAAGACAGAGTGCTGTGATAAATATGAGTGTACCTGCAGCTGTACTAACTCAACAGTGAGCTGCCCTACTGGATATTTATCCAGATCTCTCACCAACGACTGTGGCTGCATATCTACTACCTGTGTTCCAGGCACGGTAAGGGGGATGAACGTATAAGATTACATTTTATGCACAGGGTGACTGCACCAAAGTAAGTGGGTAGATAGATATAAACAAACCCCCTAACAGACTACCTGAAAATGATACATAGGCATTTTTAATTTACGTGTGTGAGAAAAATGCACCTTTGCAACATACTGTGCTTGTTTCATTGCAGTCATTTTATTCTGATGTAACCAACCCATTTTTCATGACTTTGAGATATTGAGATGTTATATATATATAAACTTTTGAAACTTCAAGGTCATTCAGACATTTGGAATTTCAGAGGTCATTTTGCAATTTTTATTTTTATTTTTTTTCTGGATAACGTGTGTGCTTTTGGATCAGTACAATTACTGTGTTTTAGAATTGCATACTTTCAATCCTATACTAGCTTTATTGACATATTTGGGACACCTTGTACTTAAACTCCTTCTGTCCCTTGATTACCTTTGCCTCTACCTGAGGAGATATTGTATCTGGTGTAAACTATATTGCCACTTTTAATTTTTTTCCATACTGGTACCCAACTCTGTTAAAGCTTCACCAGGATGATTTTTCCTAATTTTACCAACCTTTTATTAAGTTATTATGCTAGGTTAACCTTTAAGATAAGGTTGCTTAAGGAAGAGGTTACAGGGCAGTGTAACCTGTTCACTGAAGCAACCTTGCCTAGCAGCTTAATATAGGGTTACACTGTCTGGCAGCTCAGGAGATCTAGGCTTTATTTCTGCTCCTAAGTATCTCATGACCTCGCATAAGTCATTTTATTTCTCTGTGACTCACTTTCTACATCTATGAAATTAACAGATAATCATCTCTTTAATAACATGCTGTAAAATTTACTAATAGAGAGTGCAATGTAAAAGATGGTACTACTTTTGTGGTAAATGTGGTGACCTAAGTATACAAGAGAATGAGTGCTTGTAGCTCAAAGTAGTATATTTTCAGATCAGCTGATATAGCTGGCAGAAGTTTTGTGTGCATGGCTCCTACTACAGGACTCACTGTTTATCATCTCTAAATATTGGGTTGCATTATACTTCCAGTGAAACTGAATCAGACCCTGGGCATTTCCACTGAATGCATATAAAAATCTCCAATTCATTCTTTATAAAGCAGCAGAATTGGCTACGCTTACTTTCCTCTCCTCAACAGAGCAGCCACAATTTAATCTCCTGTAGCATTTCCAGTGGCTTCAAAATATTGCATAAAAATTATGGTAGGTTTCATGTCTTAAAAAGCAGCCTTTTGGAGCCAGCAGTGTGTCCTTACAGCAGCAGTATATTCTTTCATGTATAAATTGTTGTATTCCGTAGGTGTGTGTGCACAACAACATTGTCTACCCCATCGGGAAAACCTGGGAAGATGGTTGCAGAGAATGCTCTTGCACTAGTATGAGAGATGACGTTACGGGACTTCAGATAATGGAATGTCGTGACAAAATGTGTAACACGTTCTGCTCTCGGGTCAGTAACACTTAAATCAGTGCATTAGCCAGCAGAGTTATGATAGGGAACTAAAATGATTGTTTTTAAACCTGCATTTTTAGAGAAACTAGAGAAAAATAGAAAATAAATATTGTAGCAATGAATTATCTTGGGAACAGAGCCTAGGAGGGCCTGAGTATTACTAACTTTATTTTAGGGTTATTGTTATTGTTGTTGGGGTTATTGTTATTGTTGATATTGTTGTTTAGGGTTATTGTTATTGTTAATCAGATCCTGCTGCCAAGAAAATCAAAGACAACCTTATTTTATATTTCAGTTATAGGACGCTGCACCCTGAAGTGTCCATCATTTACACCTCTTGCACAATAAGTATTCATAATGCCTGAAGTTCAATTTCAAATGACTTCATTCTAGCTGAAGTTCACTTTCTGAAGAGAATGTTTCAGATCTTTCTATTGTTCAGCTCAGTCCATTATAGCAGTAATAACACCACATGTTGTGGCCTTTCTTGTGCTCAGACATCTGCCACATGCTATAAAATGATGTGATCTACTTCTGGAAGCCCACAAAAAGGAAGTGTGAGATGCTTTGGTATATTGACTTAACTGGTCAAGCAGGAGGAGACAGATATTCAGTACAAAAAGTCGGCAGAAGAATTCTAGAAGAGTTGAAGGAACTGGTTAGAAGTCATCAGCACTTGCCAGTGTCATAGATTAACAGACTTAGGGCATAACATGATTCATGCAAAGAAAAGTTCAAAATGTCTTTTTTTTTTTTTCCTTGCTGCCTTTAAACTACCCAATTTGTGCTCTTAACATTCCTGACCTTTACATAATGTGGAGAATAAGCAGGTAAAAATCACTGTAAAATTAAGTGTGATGCCCTAGAGTTACATTCTTCTTTGGCATCTAGAACCTTGTGCCCATATTCCCTGAGCATTCCCATGTCTTTGCTTCACGAGGTTAGCTTGGATGGGGCAGTCAGTAAGGACAGTGGAAATACACAGCTCAGGTGTCCAGAAAAAGCAGATAACAGAAGTGTTGCCCTGCCCACCCACATGCCTACAACCTACACCCCTTACCAGTCAACATGTGGCCAGAAGAGAGGTTATGCTGCAAATGTCAGCCACCACCACAAATGCATTTTGCCTTTCTAAAGCTTTCGTATACACAGATTAATTGAGATTGTGCTTGATGGTAGTAGCCAATTCCATGCAGGAAAAGGCATATCTGACTTTAAGAAGCTCCTCCCTACTCCAGTGGTCCAGTGTTCACAACCTGTGAGTTCAGAAGGGTTGCAACCCTCCATGTGGAGCAACAAGACGGCCATGTGGGATTCAGAATATTCTCTGCAAATCTTTTGCTGACCCAGGGCTTTTCCCATGGGTTTTCTCTCCCCTGAACCGTGAAGTGAAGTCCAGAGGAGGCTTTTTTTTTTTTTTTTTTTTCTCAGTGCAGACACAAAGATGAGCTAGTTAATGCTATGCAAATATTCAAGTTGCTTTTTTTTAAATCTTTATATTGGGCTGTATGTTATATTAGCCTAGGAAAACTTGATGAGTTGACCAAGCAGCAAGTGTTCCAGATACGTGTTGTAACATCAGTGCTTTCAGTGAACTGGTGGCTGGTAAGTCTGCATGTTGGCCTGTGACTCAACAGACTGCCCCTAGTGTCATTATAGGTGGCAGGTTAGCTTACTCCCAATTCAATGAATATATATATCAAGGGCCACAGAATTTCTGTAATCTAGTTTGAATTGACCCTAATACTTATTTTTCAGTTCAGATTAGATGACATTGAATGTTGTGTTGACATTAAAGACATAGTTTATTTGTGCATCATTACTAAGATGATGTTTAAGCTCCCTGCTGCTTACTAACTCCATTGTTGGGTTTTAAATTTGTGAAGTATCTTTGTTGTCTGTGTCATCTTACTACTGTGAAAATAGCTAACAGTTTTTTACTTAGTGATACAAAAACAAAACAAAACAAAACAAAGTCAGCACAAATCAAACACCCGCCCCCAACAACAACAAAAAAAAACCCAACAACTTAATACATAAACTAGCTTCTTCATCCTGATGAGTGAATGGTGCTACTGTTCTCCCGAGCATGACAAAATCAAATGCAAATCTGATGTGTTATTTTAGAACATAAAGAAACACTGTAGAAAAACAATGGATGTTTCATTAAAATGAACCAATCCCAAAGTTCTTTAAAGATACTTAAATTAACAGCAAATACAACCTTCTCATTTGCAAACCAGATGTGGATTTGTCTCATTATATGTCACAGCCCTCTCACTTTTTCTGTTGTCTTCTATATTTCTCTTATCAAAATTTTAAGAAAGCAAGCAGATAATTGTTGTAATTATTACATCTACCACAAGGAGGAGTGGTGTCTTCTTCAGTAATGGTTTCTCTGAGAGTACATCAAAATGCATCCCTTCAGAGAATCATGGTGATAAAATGGGTAACACGTTTCAAAACACCTTAAAAGCCATAGTGTACTAATGTGAAGGGAGCGCTTTCTTCCTTAATTTCTATCAATGTTCTTGAAGTTGGATACTTAGTAAGTGATATAAAAGATTGTAGTTTAAAGTATTGGATAATTTAAAATATTGCATGGTTATGAGAAGAGTGAAGCATAATTTTCTGAGATAAGTGTTAAGACAAAGCCATTTGGCTAAGTGTGTGTAAATTAATTAGTGTAGATATTCAAGCCTTTTGAAGACTGTGTTAAATTAAAATAAAAACATTTGTACCCTACATGCAAAGGCATAGCGAATGATAGCTGTAATAGATGCTGACTACAAAATCTGTCTTTAATCTCCAATATTGCAAACTGATATTTTCCTTTGAAGTAGCAGAATTTGAGTTCTACATGTAAAGCATAGGAGTAAATGTCTTAGTAGTGTGTATTAAAGAGGTCAAAGAAATTAATTTCAAAGGAAGACTGTTGTTTGAGGATTAGATATGCAGGATCCTATTTAAAAACTGTGAAAGTCTTGGGAAGTAATTTCAAACATCCTACCTGCATTTTCAAGCATACTTTATTATGGAAATTAGGAAATGATACCTTAATGTTATAGAGACTTTTAGATAGAGAGTTAAGTCCTCACCTGATGTAAATGAGCTTAGCTCCAGGGATATCTCTAGAATTGTGCCGATTCATCGCCACTGAAGATTTGAAGATTTTGCTTTCAGCATTTCAAGTTCATTTATATCCACCCTATTTTGTTTTTCTTAGTCTCTTGTTCTTTTCATTCTCTTTGGTTCCTCCGGTGCTCTCTAGGGACTGTCTTGATATGTAAAAGGCAAATACTGAAGTCTTCTTAAAAATATTGTGTGTTGAGTAAAACTCTCCATTCTTTCTTTCCTACTTTGTTGGCCAGAAGGCAGCTGACAGTTTTCTGGCCAGAAGCTTAGCATCCATGAAAAGATTAACTATGCATCCTGAGCAACACTGGAATGAAAGAGAGGAGCACACAAATACACCAAATCATAGCCTATGCAGATTCCTCTGATAGTCTTGAGTGGGTGATGAAACCAAAATGTGTGTTCTCTGAACGCTACAGAATTAAATCATGTTCCTTTTCTATTTGTCGCAACCCAAGCCCCAGTTCAAAAGCAGGCAAAATTCCACCTCCTGTGTAGAATAATGTCTTAATCTGTATGCTTTCACCTTTCATGCAGTAGAGCCATTTTATCTCTACATTTGTGTGTGATAAAACAGACTGATCTGGTGGCAAAGCTGAACACTTGCAAATTCTCCCTAGCAGCTGCTTGTTATCACTGGCAAGTCAGCCACGGGCACCTGCTCAAATACAAAGTGTGGCTGGTATTGCCTTATACCTTGCCTCCCAGGGCACAGGAATTTTGTAGTCCTGTAGACAGGGAGCTCCATGTCTCTGTGACAGACAGTTAGACACTTACGGAGGGTTTCTTCTGAGTATTAATTCCCTGTTTGAAGTTTGAACTCCATGTTTAAAAAAAAAAAAAAGGCAAGTCATAGAGGTGAAGTAAAGCAGCAGATCCAGTCCAGAAAAAGCAGGGGATGAGCAGAATATTGGCTAAAGGCAGTAAATGGATCCTTGGACAAACAGGAGCAAGCACAGCATCTCTGTAGCGTCTATATGCTAGAAAAGGAAAGATGTTAATGGAAAAGATAAGATGGAAAATGCCTACTCTGCCTAGTCTGATCTGCATTCTAACATGGTTTTCATTAGCACAGTATGCAGACCTGTCAGATGTTCATAGATGGTGCAGCTCAGGAATGACCCTGGTAACAAGTAGTCTTTGTACATGGGTCATCTAACTTAAAATACAACACAAGAACAAACAATAACAACAACAACAAAAAAACAACCCTTAAAATACACAATAAATTTTCCTTTTCTTAGATCTAACCTTAAATGTTACCACCTTTACAATTAATCATAAAATAAAGCTATTTTTAGTCCTGTGGGCCCAAATTTTCAAAATGTAAGTGCAAAAGGTAGGGTTTTCTGATGAGTACTATTGTGGTTTAACCCAGTAGGCAGGTTTAACTAAGCACCACACAGATGTTCGCTTAGTCCTGCCACCCCACCCTCCGCAGTGGGATGGGGGAGAGAATCAGAAGAAAAAAAAGTAAAAGCTCGTGGGCTGAGATAAAGACAGTTTAATAGGACAGAAAAGGAAGGGAAAATAATAATAATAATAAAAGAGTATACAAAGTAAGCGATGTACAATGCAATTGCTCACCATCCTCTGACTGAAGCCCAGCCCGTCCCCAAACAGCAGCCCCCCCTACCCTGGCCAGCCACCCCACCTTTTATTGTTCAGCATGACATCATATGGTGTGGGATATCCCTTTGGCCACTATGTGTCTGCTCTCCTGGTTCTGTCCCCTCCCAGCTCCTTGTGCACCCCCAGCCTCCTCGCTGGCACGCAGCACGAGAAGCTGAAAAGTCCTTGACTCTGTGTAAACACTGCTCTGCAGCGACTGAAAAATCACCACTATTTTCATCCAAAATCCAAAACACAGCATTGCGTGAGCCTCTGCAAAGAAAACTAACTCTATCCCAGACAAAGTATTTCTAAAGCTGTGGAGGACGTGTGACAGCAGGGAATCACTGTCCACCTTCCTCCTTGTGTACCAGTGGATGCTCTGCATTTTGAGGAGCTCATGGACTGCTGCAGTTTGCAGGTTTTGTCTTCTGATACAGGTTTGTACTCTGTGGTGGTTCAGGGACTGCCTTAGGAGGAGCTCAGCAGATGCTGAATTCAGGAACTCAGACCTCCTGTGTTTCTTCCCCTGAGCAGTCAAAGCCCTCAGATCTTGAACCCACTGAGCACCAAAAGGGCCGCTCAGATAGGTTAATCTGTGTGAAACCCACATCTTTGGTGGTGCCTTTCTGGTATGGATCACATGTAGAGTCTGCTGCATGGCATCTTGTTTTGTTTGCCCTTTAGAGGGCTCTGTTTGTTCACACAGGCTTCATGAAATTTGAATCCTGCAGCTGGGTTTTGCCTAGTCAGGATGCTGAGTTTATTCTGGGCACAAACAACTCCTGGATTTTTATTTCCCTGAGTTTGCCGCACAAACAAAAATTTGTATCCCATACTTCAGATGCTTCACACACACCTTTAGCAGATAAAGTTTCGTATCAAACAAAATGCTCAACAGCACTTTATCCACAAAGCCAGGTCAATCTCTGGTATTACATTCCATGACCCTATACAAAGTGCTCTTCAATGTGAAAGTCTGCTGATTATAGAGGCTTGCTAATGTGCTCCATATAGCAAATCAAGGATAGTTCATGAAGGGAGGTATTGGTTGGGAATATTTAAGCAATTTCAGTTCAAAGGTGTTGTCTGAAACAGAAATGATACTTATTTTTGTTGGCATTTTTCACGTGAACAATATTTTCTATGACAGAACAACTGTTTCCTTTCAAACTTGTATTGAAATCAGAGTTATATTTTGCCTCTTGGAGACTGCCTACCTGTTAAATATCGCATGCAGTTTTTCTAATTAGATAAAGTTCCTTGTTTTCTTTCCCTTAGATACTCCAGTGTTTGAATGTTTGGCTAGTTGCTTCAGAAGATGAAAGGATAAAATGATCAGTTAAAACTGGTCACCAGGCTACATGTCTGACCAGCCCCTTCCCTCTGCTTCAGCACAAGCACAGTCATATGTCTGAGTGTACTCAGACTGAGTCCTAACCTTGAAGTCTCAGGGATGGGGTGGAGAGTTGTGAGTGTTGCTTAACATCTAAGATGGCACTAGAGCAATTTTTACCTTTTATTTTCTTTAGTGTAATAGTATTATGTTTTAAACAAAGACTTTTAAATACAAATAGTTCTTACAGTTACATATCACTCATATGTAAAAACAGATGTTTTCATGTAGTGATTATCAAAGTGTTTTTTTTTCCCCTCAGCCTGCATTCTTAGCCTTCCCATACAGTTTTCTTTCAGAAAAAATCTACCAAGTAGCATGGCAGTTGTGACAGTCACCCTTAGAAGTGATCTTCTTTTTCCTTTTGCACTTCTTTGTAGGACCATATTATCAGAAAGGCTTATTCTTTACAATTTGCTAATGCATAAAATGAACTGCTAATATTCAGAAATTACTGCTGTTTTTGTTTTGTTGTTGAAACACTTCAGTGTCCTCCAAAAGCATGTTTTACCTCTTCCCTTTCCATTTCTGCCTGTTTACGTCATTGTTGTTTTCTGTTTTGTGACAAATCTTTCTGCTATTACATGTTTGAGCAGCTCCTAAGAAAAGAAAGAGGTTTCTGGGTGATTTCAGACTTACAATTGTAGAATCATAGAATATATCAAGTTGGAAGGGACCCACAAGGATCATAAAGTCCAACTCTTTTTTTAAAAATGTTAGGTATCATCAGCATTTTCTGAACTCCAAGGAAGGGTGGTTCACACCACACAAGAGAAGCTGATGCCCACACAAGACTGGGCCACTAGTAAGGATTGACATGATCAGGAGAAGGATTAGGACCTAGAATTAGTTAATGTACCTGAAGTGAATGTGTCTTCAAAATATATATTAAGCAGCAGCTAATGAAACAATAAGGATTTTTACTCCTAATGTTTATGCTTTTTGATTTTTTTTTTTTTCCTGACAGGTAATGTTAACCATTTAACAGGATGCTGAACACTTATTTAAAATAGCCATTCATGGCCTTACAGTTATGTTTTCAAAATCCCCTTTCCGTAAAAAGTTGCTAACGTTAAGCGTTTATCCCAGTGTTTTCTTTTTGCATTAGTCTTCTCATTTGTCTTCTCTTCCTCAATCAATCAGTCATTTTCTTTTCTCCCTCAGGGATATAAGTATATCATCCAAGATGGGGAGTGCTGTGGGAGATGCCAGAAGACTGCCTGTGAGGAGCAGCTGTTCTGGTCTCGGGGAGATGCAGCTCCTCGTTTACACGAGGTGAGATGACAGTGGTGTGGACACTTCCTCTTCTAGCAGAAGTGCCATGGAATTAGTCTGTGTTCCACAGAAGGAGAAAAAGAACATATGAGTTATTTCTCTTATAAGTCAAACAGCACTAAGAAACAATGTTTTTTGGTTCTCTGGCTTACCCGCTTCATTCTGCGAACAAACAAACCCTCCCCTCTCATTTCAGGCTCTAAGGAAGCAATCTTTGTATGTAAAATTAATAATTTCACAAAAGATATCTCAAAACAATGTTAGTGGGAAATTACACTTCTCTGAATGTAGGCAATTTGTTTAAATTATCCTAATTAATTTGTATTAGTGTATGGGTGGCGGGCAGATTGGATATTCGATTGCTTGAATTGCATGGTCCTGTTCAAATAGGATATCTTATTTGATATGTATTGAAACATCAGGAACTGAATGAGGATAGAAACATGTAGTGCCCTCTGTTTGTTAAAGATGAAGGCTGCATGTCAGATCAGGCTGCAGTGGTCTACACCACACTTGTTCTCTGCTCAAAATAACAGTTTACTTTCAGCAGTGTGTCTCTTCCAAAGATCCCAATGGGAAGTGAGTGTGTGGAATGAACCATTCAAAGTGTGCTGCAGGCACCCTACCACGCTGGAAAACTAGGTCGATATAGGTTTCCTTCCTTGCCCACATTTTAAATTCCTTCAGGCTATTCAGTTTGTTCTGTCCCTAATCCAACTGGTCTTGGCAAGCCTTTGCCTACCCCAGTAGCATTAAATTGCTTAATCCTATGCAGAAGTTTGGATTTAGCAAAGAAAGGCAGGAACTGTAAGTTAAATAGGTTTAAAATAATAGACCTTCTCCCCATCTTTTATTTCCTAAGTGTTATTCATTACAGTGTGTCTGCACTTACATCTACATCTCACTTTCACATATTCGGTATTAACTTTTTAATTGCTTCTTTTACAAAGACAGTCTGCTGCTGTCTTTTTAAAAATGTAAAAGTATCATTTCACAACCTGCTTCTTCCCTGATTTCACCAAGGTCATTTCTTAATGTGGATCAATATTTTTCTGTTTCATAAATCAAGCATTCAGAAGGCCTATTTTAATGTCCCACCATGTCTTACTGATTTCTGTTGTCCTAATGGAGTAATAGATCCTTATACTCTGCTGTCTCTTTCTTTCTGCATCCTCTTTCAGCTCCTCTGTCACTAACAAAGAACTAACTAATGAACATGAGAAAAGTATTCATTAACTTTCTGAGCAAAGAAGTTTGACCCCTTGGGAGGGATCTGATCCTCATTTTCACTGTTCTTGAAGTGTATTCAAAGTGCATTAAAAGGGGAGGCATCCTGCTTCAAAGTAGTGATCAGCTCCTCCTGGCATTGAAATGTGGCAGCATCTTTCTGGCCTGTGCTGATGTCTCTTCCCAAAGTAGCACTTGAAGTTCCCACCTTGTCTGACCCATGAGTGATAGTAACCTCTGGGGGACATCAACAGGATCCGGTCTCTACTACATTTGCAAGTCTTTTCTCCTCAAGAGCTTATTGCCAAAGCCTCCTTTGGGCTTAGTAAAGCTAATTTGCAGCAAGTTCAAGTAGAAAGAGGGCCAGCTCGGCTGCAGCACAGCCAGCTACTGCGATCAACTGTAAACTTAAATCTAGTTAAATGTGCGTTTTCTTCTTCACAAGTTATTTCACCTGCCCCTTTAATTTTCACCTTAGGGATACTCCTGTAACTCCTGTACTCTGCAAACCAAGCAGCAGCGTATTCTGTGAACTGATTGTCACAGTAAGAGCTTGTGAAGAACTGTTGAGTGACAGACTGTTCCTGAAGCAGTAAATGTGCTTTTTGTAAACTAGCATGTTGTCTGGGGTGGTCTAGTGGCACAAATACTGCTGCCCGTATTTAATCCTTTTACAATTCCCTGTCAGGTTGGCACGGAGTGGCGATCCCCCTTCAATGACTGCATTATCAATGAATGTGTCCGAGTGAATGATGAGGTTTTTGTGCAGCAAAAGAATCTGTCTTGCTCTCAGATGGATGTGCCTAACTGTCCAGAGGGAACTGAATTACGCTGTGACCAAATGATAGACTGCTGTCCTTCTTGCAGATGTGGTAAGGCTTTATGTATGACAAATGGAATTATTGAAGAGTTAATCATCTCATGTGTTTATCTGCTTCTCGATAGCAATTTCAAAAGTGTATGCTATGCAAGTGTAATAACACTTGGAAGCTATGCTATATAATTTAGCCACTGACTATAGTAGCTCCTGCTGCTATTATTTTCTCTTTCCAAGCAATGTTCATGGTCTCCTTTTGAATGAATTACTATTGTCACCACTTTGCGTTGCTTCAGAAAGACATACCAGGGTATGTCTCTACCAGCAAATTACAGCACTAGCCTGCATTGTTAAGCAGTTAAACAAGGTCTTGATATGCTTTTGTCCTGGGAAGGTCCAACACTATCAGCAACATCTGCTATGAACAGGGAGTTTCCATGCAGCCATGCTGCCTTCTTGATGTCTATGAGTGTTGTAGCTGTGGCCATTTACTAGCATAGACTTGGGTCAAAAGCACAAATCAAAACATTTGGCTATTTGGACTCAGTCTGGGAAGATTCCCAGTCATATTTAATTGACAGGATTATAAGCAACAACAGGGTGAGGAACTGCAGTGGGAGGAGGAGGAGAAATAGGCACTGTAACTTGCAGAAAACATATGAGTGCATCTTCTGAGAGTGTGGGGCTTCAAATGGAGGGTAAAATCTACATTGTACCATGTACTTGTTAAAAACAAAACAAAACAACAGCTCAGCAAGGGATTTTTGGAGGTGGAGATCAGGATAACTGACAAATTGTTACCTTTCAAAATATAATGTAAAAGGGCTAAATTGTGCCTGTTTACGCTGAGACTGAATCTAAATGTCCTCAGCTGGAACTCTAATGAGTCAAAAATGCATACTTGTGGTTTATTAAGTTTACGTAATGGCATGATGATCATAATGCTAAATGGAATATTATCCTCTCTTTCAGTACCTGTGAATGGTTGTCCGTTGAATGGCACTGTTATTGGGGTAAGACATGATTCCTTTTATTTGCAGTGGTAGTAAGATATTTAGATCTTTGAATGAACTTTTGAAGAACATAGAATTGTTGGAATATACATAAGTGTACAGGGCACCTTTGTTCAGCCAGAATCCCCACAAGTGAGACATAGCAATAAAAGCAGTGGCAAGGGGCCCAACGTGTGTAATTCCAGTTCATGATCCTTCCACAGGTTTTCCTGTATGACAGTGACTATCTCCTCAAAATGGGGACAGTAATGTTTCCTTATCTTGAAAGGATGCTTGAGAAAAAAGTGCTTAGAAACTGTGGTAATCTGCATTATGTAATGGACTTGCAGGCTACCAAACACACAGGAAACTATCTGAGAGGGATAATCTCAAAGATGATCCTTGCCCACCTCAGGGAAGGGAGAATTTCCCGTATTCTACCTAGAGGATAACGCAGATTAAAAAAGGATGGAAACGCTTGCTCCACCTGTGTGGAAGGAGGCGTCTCCCTCTTTGGCTATTAGGGAGGAACAGGAAAGCTGAGCTTCCTCACTGCTTGACCTCTGTCCCCTTTCAAGATCCCTGCTGATATGCCCTCGGAGGAAGTTTTTTCTCAACTGCATATTTAGTGGATAGGTTAAGACATGTTTAACCCAGTCCATGACAGAGGGAATGATTGGAGTTAAGCATCTGATCTCATTTATGCCGAATTTATCTTTGGAGAGCTCTGTCAATTGTCCATTGTTTCCCTAAATCCATGTTCTGGCAGCACCTCTGGTGTCAAAGAACTCTAAGTATTCTCAACATCCCCCAAGGAAACAGGTCCTCTTTGTTCATTTAACCTAACTTTTAACCTATGTATTCCTGCATTGACAATGCATTTTTTTCATTTATTGAAAAAGTAAGTTTACCCAAATCTCTTTGGACTCTTGAGGTATGGCAGAACCTCTCTCCATCTATTTCTTCCATTTTTTTTTTTCCCATATTCAAGAGACATAAGTTCATCAGTTTATTAGAGCTAAAGCCCTGTCGTCAAACATCCATCATTCTGTGTAGGGTTTACTTTCCTGTAGAATTAAATCCAAGAAGTAACTGTGCCTTTCTGAACACTGGGAGAAGGGTTTTAAGGTGCTTAAATCTGATATAATCTGCTTTCTTTCCCTTTGATTCCTCTATTTGTCTCCTCTATAGTATGTTGTCAAAATTAGTTGTGGCATTTTATAAAAACCATTATTGTAGACAATGCCATGTAGTATAATTGCCAACTCCTGTCACCTTCTGTCATACAGGATATATATGTATTATTCTGTGTTGCCAAAAGGTATCTTTTCAGTTG
>VXAL01013275.1:151382-179440 GCA_013399475.1 Chauna torquata | reverse complement strand
TTTTTTTTTTTTTGCTCTGTGCATGTGCTAATAAATAAAAGATGGCCAGCATAGCAGCCCATCACCACACTGCCACAGTGACTGCTGTAATAATACCCCTCATGAAAGAGGTTAACTCCTAGAGAGTTTGCAGCCATTGCTTGTCTGTATAATCACTGAGGTCTGGCTTTAGAAATGGAGTCAGAAAGCTATTGAGATAGACTGGCATCAAACGGCTCAAACAGGTAATTTAGTTAAGAGAGCTTTAGTCTACCAGGCTCCATGTAAGGAATAATAAAAATTACCTGTTCATAAAAGCATTGCAAGATTTAAAAGATGTGGGCGATGAGCAGGCTTTACTAACTGATAATGTCTATCTCTGCAGTTGTGTTAGAATAAACCCACTTCCAAATGAGCATAGCTCAATAAATGTATTTTATTTAATAGTTACAGTAATTTAAAAGCTCTTTGTAGTAGCGAAATCAAACTGACCTAAGTGAATAATGCACACGTAAAAAAAAGTCCATATTGCATGGGCCTCCAAATCCTCATTCCCATTCCCATTTGCTTTGATATAGCTCAAAACTGAAAGGTGCAGTCCTATTCCTTGTCACTTGTCCTTCATAACCACAGGGTCCTTCATAATACAAAGCCGACATACTGCATGCAGTCGACTAACCGTAGGTTACCAATTGCAATATGTCTGGAAGGAAGAACGATGATTAATGTGTGATTTTGAATCAGTCCAATACTTCTAGGTGCTAAGTGTTCTTCACCTCTTCCCTTTAATTATGTCTTTCCCAGGCCTGGAATTCCACCAAGATACTCAGTACCAATATGCAGTCTGTTACATACTCTACAGGGAATGCCAAGATTTGGCAAAGCTACTGTAAAACCAGAATAACTTAATTAATCTTACAGCTCAGATAAGAAAACAATCGGTTTCTCATGGACACAGAGGCTTAGATGTAGGTCACATTGCCTTTCCAGGCCTTGAGACAGTTTGTCGTTCAGCCACCTTAGTACCATAAACAACTGGGCAAAGAGTTTGTTCTCTCAGGTTCAAAGCACAGTTTAGGGTGGTGACTTTGGTTCTGTACAGTCCTACATGACTTTGAGCAAAGCTTGTTTATGAAACCAATTTCCCTTTTTATGGTATACCTTGGCAATTGGAGCTCATTAGTGTGTCCAAGTGCATTGTTCCAGGTTTTAAGTATGTAGGTGCACATAACTGAACAGGCTTATTTTCTCATTACATTTTTGTGGTACTAGCAAAGAAGAGTCTATCACTCAGGACATAATTAGAAATGGAGTTTAATAAGAAGACAGGATAGACTGCAGTGACAAAGTTTGGCAGGGCAAGGCCAGACACAAGTATGGACCAACAGCTATTTAACATGTAACCACCCCCCCTTTATGCCTTTATCCATCTGTTTTCCAATGCTTGTTCTTCCCCAAACAACCCTGATTCCTCTCTTTCCCCAGCTTTTGTTCCTCCCCTAAAAATCCCCTAGTGAGTCTTGTAGAACCTGAAGTTGTACTTCCCTAGCATCCCATAATTAGTCCTGCATACCTGTAGGCAATGACCCACCTCAGTCTATAAGGTGATCTGGAGAGCTGCTCCCAGTGACTCATCTTGAAGGGCATCATACTGAAGCAATGGGATCTCTCTCTTTTGACAGCCACAAGAGTAGCCAGGTCAAGGTGCTCTGTTTCTCTGATTAGGTTATTGGGGTTGCCATGTGTGTCATCATTTTCATCTGCATTGGCTTGCCCAATGTAGTGTTGAAGTATCTTTTAAAAGGGAGATATCAAACAGATGACAACAGGTAAAAGGCAGACATTAGGTGGCAAGGGAGCTTCAAAATAAAGCAGCCAACTGAAAAAGAAGCATGAGGGAAATTGCTGTTCTCCAGGGGAATTTTAGGAATTGCTGCTATATTGCTGTAGTGCAATCCGTTCACACAGAAGCAATTACCAACACTGTCAAACACTTTTTTTTTTTTTTTTTTAACTTGGTAGGTGTGGAAGAGGAATGTCGGCCAGTGAGTACCAGACTGCAGTATAGGAACATCAACGGATGTGTGGCAGAAAAGGAAGTGCCTATTTCTCATTGTGAGGTAAAAAATAAAAGCACTCCCCCATATTCCCCCACACCCACCCCAACACCTTTCTTTGCCCACTTTCTGTCTTCCACAGGGGGAGCTTTTGGCTCCACAATGGCTTCATATCAACAAACAGAGCATCGGTTTCTGTCTTTCTCACTGATTCACTCAAACTGTGTAAACCTCATTGGCAATTACTTCCTAAAGTAATTTGGTGATGCTGAATTTTCCCTATTCAAGCCAGCATGAAAAAAGGCACATAATCTAAGGCACATACTCTTAGTTCATACTACTTTGCTTCCATCAGAAATGAATGATTCTGAAGTGGCTTAGTTAGGACTTTCTACACAGATGAGAATTTTCATCCTAGTATTACTGAAGCCGATTTTCAGATCAGAGTCTAAAGTTAAACACACGTACTTCATTAGCCTCTGAAGTTGGCTTATGAGAGTGTAAATAGGTATTTAGATGCATGATACTTTAAACAGACATTTAAACTCAAGTGCTGTGGTTTGACTTTTGTGCTCTGTAAGCTCTATGGAACTCCTCTGTTGGCCTGAGCACTAGGCTGTTGTGTTCTGCATGTCTTGTACATTTCCATAAATGGATTAAAAGCTTAATGCTATGGAATTTTCCTGCCTGTCATTCCTTACAACTTGTAAAGCAACTTCCATTTGAAACAGGAACATATCAGCCCTTCTGCATATTCCCATCTCCCTGAGACTGGAAACCAAAGAAGACATTCTCTTCCCTCACTTGGTTGTCGCAGGACAACTGTTCAATCTGAGATAACCATGCTTCATACAAGACCTGTGTGCAACCCTTGTATACAATTCAAGCTACGATGTACATAGATGGTAGCCAAGAAGTTGGCTTGCATGCAACCCCTTGAGAATTATCTTTAGCTGATGTGGTGGCAAAATGAATCTTCCAATTTCTTATGACTGGGAAAAGAAACAGAATGGGTAATAAGAGCACCCGTGCCCAGGTTTTTCACATAGGTAACTGGCGAAGGGCCTCCATTTGCTACACAAGTCCTGATACGAATGGAAGCTTTAAGAATAAAAACACCCTTCATTTAAAAAAAAAAAAAAAAAGGAAAAAGAGAATACATGCTTGACCTCTTGTCCTGTTCACAAAAAACAGGGGTAATCTTGTTCTTAGCCATGAAGTCACATGTATTGAAGTTTTGCCTGTGAAAGTACAGATTTTATTTTGTGAGTCTGGCCATACGTTGAATAAACGAAATACTCCTGCTGTAGATGGCATTGAGTACAGTTTTTCTAAACTCCTCCTGATAATGCTATGCATTTTTTTGGTAGTAATTTCAGAAATAAAAATGCAGAGCCGCAAAAAGAAGTGGACTCTGACAAAGTTTGATGTGGGGTCATTTGTTTTTACATCATGAAAGCATATGTCAAAGTCATTGACAGCTAGGTCTAAATTAGGAAAGTGGTCAGATGGGAAGAACAACGGAAAACAGCAGCCAGAAGGACAAGAGTGTATTTGCGTAATATGCAGAGCAACAAGAAACATGGCTCAGAAACAACTGAAAAATTGAAGGGATTGTGGCTTGCAGCAGTTGGACTAAAGCACTTTCTGAATGCACATCTCATACAGCTGAGGTGATAAGAGAAGCATGTTTCTTACTACCATGTTTTGTATGCTTAGAAGCTAACACAATAACCCTGGCAATCATGTATCATATTTTAAAGCACAGGCTTTTTTTTGTGTGACCAGTTCCTTCATCTCTTTGCTACACATATGCCTGTGAGACATTAGTCTTTGATTAGCACCCCACACTCTGGAATCAGATACCTGTTTCTGAGTTCATGTTTTGCAGCAGAGCACTGAATTCCAGGCAAAGAAACCTACGGACGTTTTGAAGGGAAGAAGCTGGATTCTGATTTCACTGAGGTCTGGCACTATTCAAACTTGGTATCTCTTTTTCTGTTCAGGGCAAGTGTAGAAGCAATACAAGATATTCCACTCAGATGGGGAAATGGGAAGATGTGTGCAGCTGCTGTACAGCCACGCTAACAACAACAGTCATGATCCCGCTCCGGTGTGCCAATGGCACGGTGGTGCAGCATTACATCCCTTCTGCCTCTCAGTGTGAATGCAGTTTGCGGAAGTGTACTGAGTGAATATTTTGAAGAAGCCCAATGGTTTAGTCTCGAGTTTTATGATGAAAGAACTTTACAGTGCAAGCCTCATTTCCTCCCTGTAGACTGTTTTATCCAGTAGAATTCTGTCTAACTAACTGTATCAACATAGCAAACAATAAAACTTACTAGCACGACAGAGCAGTGTTTTCAGACTATTTTTGGTATGGTTTATAGAAGAGATATTTGAGATTGCATTGTTCCTTCATCTTCACCATGGAAAGTTATCCCCATTAATGAGAGAGAACACCACAGAAATGGTTGCTTCTACTTAAAGAACATATCCCAAAGCATTTAGCGTTTTCTTCAGACATTCTACTTGCATTCCCCACTTCAGACCTTAGCGATATGCTGTTTGCGTTTAGGTTTTTGCTCTTTTTTTCCCCCTCCAGGCAGTGAATACAGTGATAAAGGTGTGAGACTTCACAGTAAGAGAGAGATGTTCTTGGTACGCAAACAATACTGATTATGGCTCAGGCAACCAAATATTTCTGCAATGCACATAAATTTTTCTCCTTACATTGAATGCAAAGAAATTGTGTGCTAAGGACATGTTGTATACCATATACAAATCCTCAGTACTTGTAAATGTGGCTGATAGATATCTCTTACCTACCTATTTATTTCAGCACTTCTACAGACCAGCTTAAAGACAAAGTTCATCAGTAATCTCCCCTTATTCCAGATGCCAGAACTTCACCTGTTACATTAGCTAAAAAGTTAGAGTTCTTTCAAATGTGGAATTGTCAGTGGCAGATTTCATTTAGTTACTGATGCCAGGCGTAAATTAAGCAGGATTTAAATTCCATTTGGTCTGGTCGGGCCACAGAAGAGAAAAGATTTTCCAGAGAGTGATTGTTGGTGGAATCTAGTGCCAGTCAAGTAGCTTTACTGGGAAATACTAATTTTGAAAAAAGTATAAGTGAGGAAACTGTTCATTCCGTTTGTATTTTTGCAAGACAAGAAATATTTCNTAAAAAAAAGCACAATGCCAACCTTTCCATATGTTTGTGATAAAATCAATAAAGTTTGGAAATAGGCTATGAGAGAAAAATCATAATTTCTCTAGCTCTAGCAGAAATGTTCTTGAAATAGTGAAAAGCTTATATAGAAGTCCTGAAGTACCCTTCAGAGTGCTCCCGAGAAGTCTAGCAGAAAATGTCAGGAAATCAGGTTGTCTCTGTGCAGTTTTTAGGTTTGCATCTATAGATATGGAAGGCATTTCAGAACACATTGCCACCATTGCCTCACTGGTAACTGAAAGTTTTGAGGTGAAGAGCCATTCCTCCTCACACAAATGCCAATGTCATATGATTAAATGGGCCAAAACACCTCCTTATCTGCATTAATGGCTCTCTTTGGAAGCATCTCTTTTGAGAGCATTCTCTTTTTGAAAATCTCCCTTTGTGCTTTCAACTATATAGGCAAATTATACTCCTTTTAGAGAGGAACCAGATAGATCCCTGCTTCTTCTCTTTTGCCATTTGGCTGTGGATTTAATACATATCGCATGTAGGCCCTTTGTGTCCTTATTATTCATTCACGATACTCTCTATTGCTCTCGAATCTCTGTTTCTTCTGCTATGGGAACAAAATGTGCACTAAACACATAAATCCACAATAACTGCAGGGAGAAAAAACAAGTTTTAATTAGCAGCATCCCCACTTACTGCTGTAGATTTGTCACCAGTTTTCCTACATCACTGTAGCTGTCTGAAGATATTAAGCATCCTGACAGTTGGATTTGGGTGCCCCAGGTAATCAGCTGCACAGCAACTCATCTGAAGCTGCAAATAAGCAACTGCTGAAAGAGCAGCTTGTAACATCAGAGAGGACCAGAGAAAAGGAGTGGATAGAGGGTAAAAGGCAATTTCCCTTTTCCTCTTCCACTTATCATCACGAGACTGCCCCTTCATTTCCATTAGTGCCTTGACCCAGACTGACCTTTCTTAGCTTGCAAAAGCTGGAAGGATTGCAGCCTAAGGCTTCATGGCTTCAGACAGGCCTTCTAATTAGATAATTGTAAGAGCCAAGCACCAGCTTATCTACGTGGGAAGGACACACAAGAATATCCACAGGGCAGAGATGCAGCTACAGTTTTCTGTAACCTC
The DNA here is from genome assembly GCA_013399475.1 of Chauna torquata. NCBI lineage: Eukaryota > Metazoa > Chordata > Aves > Anseriformes > Anhimidae > Chauna > Chauna torquata. The sequence continues at coordinate 173,080 of VXAL01013275.1, read as the reverse complement.
TGAAAAATCAGATGAGCATAGCTAGCATTTTCATCAGCAGCAAAGTGGATGGATGGTGTTCAACTAAAAGTCTGTCCAACAAAGAGGCAGACAATCCTTCTTTCATTACTTCTAACCCTGTTGTGGTTTAACCAGGCAGGGAGCTAAGCACCACACAGCTGTTTGCTCATCTCCACCCCTGCAGTGGGATGGGGGAGACAATCGAAAAAAAAGGTAAAAACTCATGGGTTCAGATAAAGACAGTTTAATAGGACAGAAAAGGAAGGGATAATAATAATAATAATAAAAGAATATATAAAGAGAGTGATGCATGATGCAATTGATAACCACTGGCTGACCGATGCCCAGCCTGTCCCCAGGCAGTGACCACCTCCCCTTCCCAGCCAACTCCCCTAATTTTGTTGTTCAGCAGGATGCCAAATGGTATGTGACATCCCTTTGGCCAGTTTGGGTCAGCTGTCTCTGTCCTGTACCCTCCCAGCTTCTTGTGCACCCCCAGGCTCCTCACTGGCAGCGCAGCATGAGAAGCTGAAAAGTCCTTGACTCTGTGTAAGAACTGCTCAGCAATTAAAACATCGGTGTGTCATCAGCATTAGTCTTATCCTAAATCCAAAACACAGCACCATACCAGCTACTAGGAAGAAAATTAACTCTATCCCAGCCAAAGAAAGGACAAACTCATTTAACAAAAAAAGTCTCATGGATCTAAATGTTTCAAGGGAGAAACAAACTAAAATTAAGATACTGGGATTCAGCCTAGAGCAATTAGCATTTTTCCTAAGAAGAGCCAGGTGATTTATTGGAAAAATGCTTGGTTATAGGATCAAACTCATAGAAGCTGTAGTTCAATGTAACTGGATAAACAGAGCTCTATTAAAACTTTACATCAATTCAAGAATATATCCTATACTACATGGCTTTTCGTCACCTTCCTTGGCTGCAATTTTGCTTTCAAGCGTCTATGCCAGTATACGGACTAAAGTGGGAACACAATACATCCCATGAGAACTATTTTTTTTTTTTTTTCTCCCTTACAGAATAGAGTTCTGTGGACTTTTGTATGGTCAAGGCTGTTATTAATCAGGCCTGGCTAGCACCTATATAACTAAAGCAAAGCCAAGGTCCTGTTCTGCTTGATGCACAAGACCAGAAGAAACATCTTCCTTGAAAATTTTGTTATGAGAACCAGCAAGCTAGAAAGAGAAAAAGAAAGGGAAATTTATAGCATCTCCCTTAACAGACTGAGAAGGTACATAGATTTTTTGGCCCTGACCTGCTGGTATGAGAAGCAAGCTTTTTTTCAGGCAGCCCACCCCAAAAGAGCTGTTTTTCTGGTGATGTCAGTTAGGAAATGGGTTCATTCTTCCTCCCTGCAGGTTTCAATTGCCTTTTGCACAGCCCAGTTTCATTTTAGTGCATCTTTGCTGTTTACAGCTGCATTCTTTCCAGGCAGAAGTGAAGAACAAACTCAGGCTTGTAATCAAGTACCTGCTTAGTAGAGAGCTGTGCACACAAACAGTAGTAGTGTGGCAAAACACCAGAACCATACTGTACATCAGACTGTACAATTAACACTTACCAGCAGAATCCAGGCTTTAAGGAACATTGTTCTTAACTTGCACATGCTGCTAGCAAGTCTTTTTTTTGAGCTTTCTTAGTCTTTGCCTTTTCATCAATGATTCAGAATGCATCTCACCACTTTAGAAGACCAGATGGCTTAGTGAACACGATGCACGATAGATTTACACGAACATTAAATGGATTTGGGGAGGATCCTTATAAAACTTCTTAATTATTAAAAGCATGTAATCTCTCTGCTAGCTTTTACAGACTTCCAAGTGCCTCTGCCGCAGGTGGAACACAATCGGATGTATTGGCATTATTTGTTGCACCTTTGCATTATCACCTAACACCATACCCAGATAACCTAGGAAATACAATGATGTTCAGATATGTTTTTCTCTGTGTGTTCTAAACCAACCAACCAACCAAACAAAAAACCCCCCAAACAAACCCATCTCCATTTTAACCAGCTGGATATTGCTTCCTGTGTATATTATTTATTACAGTAAATAAAAAGTACTGTAATACAGTACTAACTGTATTACCTGTAATGGACCCATCCTTATTGCTTATAGGAGCTAGTAATATGAACCCATGTAGGCATAGCTTTGTGTCCACAGGGATCCTGGCAGGACCTGGCTCTACATTCCTATACTCTCTCAAAATTAGTGGGTGTGCCTTTCTATTTTAGCATTTAGTTGGTGCAGCGTACAATATGGAAGTAAAATTGCATAACTTTTAGCAAGTTTTCATTGCCGTCTCCCAGAGATAAGTGTATACAAATCAGTGGTTTTGCTATCTATCCAGGGAGTAGACTAACTGGCTATAAAAATCAAGGCAAAAAAGCAGATCAACAGTTGCTTCCCATGGAGTATTCTCTGGTTCTACTCTGTTAACCATTGCGCTCTAACAAGTAAGTGTGAAACACAGATGCAGAACTGTGCAGTTGTGGACATTTGATCAAAGTGATTAAGCAAAGAGGGATTCATTTATTGAAATGGATGGGGTGCTTATGTAATTAAAAAACAAAAACAAAAAACACCAAAATTAGAGGCACTCTATCTCAAAACTAATATGCATGGGCTAGTGTGCAAACAAAAGCCTGTATGAAGTAGCATCCCCTCTGCTAGAGAGCTTACGCTTAGCAATTGAGAGTACCTTCTACTTTTTATTTTTTAATTCTGCAATACAATAGCTGTTAGACTAGTCAGTCTAGAAGCTGTGGCAGCCAAGATTTTTCTTGTTCTGTAACTGAAGGCTGTTTCTAAATGATGTTCTAAGATTAACATAAGATACTAGCAGGGTAAGAAGGACAAGTATTTGATATCTGTTTATGTATTACTTAGAAATTAAGAAATGACATTCCAAATGAGGAATGAAGAAGAGTGGTGTGATTTAACTTTTTATATCTGAAAATACTATCCTATGTGAACACTAAAGCAAGAGTTAAAAAAGTTTTCTGTACCATTTAATGTACTCATCTTTCCTTATGGACAGATAGAGAACCTAATCACTATATTTCCCCTTTTGCCAGTGGTAAAATGTAGCGCAGAAAAGTTTGACTGACTTGTACAAAGCTGTTTAAGATGGAGTTAGAAGTCCTGACCCCTCTCCCTTTTAAGTAAAATCAGGAATATGATATTCATGTGGGTTACACAAAAAAATTGCTTGTGTGGCAGTTCAGTTGAGCTGAAGTAAACAAATGAACATGACCTAATTTAATCCTATTATCTTCGGTCTGCCTATTAGCTGTTTTATTAAAAGGAGAGCCACCCAGTGAAAATTTGTCCAAAGTTTAAACCAGCACATGTATTTCTCAGCCGTTCTAGGAAAGTTTTACAGCACCTGGCCCAAGTTTTGGGACATGACAATTGCACTGCTCCCCATATAAACTCGCTGTCTTCGACAGCTTAGCTGTGGTATGCCAGTGTGACCTGCAGCCACACTTTTACACCTGCTATTCTTGCGGGTCATGATACAGTATGCAATTCTAATTCACATACCACTAGAAACACTGTACTTTATTGTCATTGAACAAATCCACTCCTGCCTCTTACACTAGAGAAACTGTTGCGGTGTCATAGATAAGCTTGAAAGAAGAAAAATAACTCCAAATAATTATACCTCCTCACCTCCTTCCAATTATCATTAGCAAATAAAGTCCTTTCTCAGCAGGTCACCAAAAACTTTTCTCCCAATATATTGGAAGGTTGCATCCATGCATTGTAAGGTTGAAGGCTAAACAGGATCTATCACCTGGTCTGATTGTACAGTTGATTACAAGAAAATCCCCTGAATATTTCATGCAAGAATGACAGTTCAGCATCCAAGCAGGAAGGTAACTTGAGTAGTTGAGGTACAGCCTTATAAAAAGGTTTCCGCACTTACATCCTACCTTGAAGCATTGTAAAACTTTGCAGATATACAGACACTCTTCCTCACAGAAACCACCTCCAGGATAGTCTAATCCTTGAAGTAACAGCTTTTCGGACCAAGCTGACTGTTGCAGAGCCCTGGTTTTGCATTAGCTTTTTTCTTCCTCTCCTCCACTGCCTTCTGGGGAGTTAGGACAGAAGATGTTGTTACGTTGCTTGTTGACATATTATGGAGCATGAAGACAAGATGCTGAAGTTCCAGCAGGGAATTGCCATGGTCATGGGAGTTTTGCCTTTTTCCCCTCTCTTTCTTCCATGATGGTAATAACCAAAACAGAAGGTCTGGCTAATTAGCTTCAGTTCATGGTTTGCTTAAAGCAGGATCAAGCCAGGATGGAAATAGCTGCTAACGCTGTTCACAACTTAAGTCAGTGCAGAAGCAGATTGTGCACATGATCAGCATACCATCCTATTAGCACTGTTGCAACTTCCATCCAAACCTCCAGGCAACACGGAAACTCACACACCTGGTAAGTTTATTCTCTTCTTCACTGTTAATTGCTGCCTATGAAGCTAAATGGATGGAAAGGGAACAGAGAAAAGAATACTTTGAAAGAATTTCAGTGTCTTCTTTCATGGCATTTTCAAAATAAGAGAAAAAAAAAAAACTGCTTGTGGCCCAGGTTACATACAGGCAGCTCAGAGATAAAACACACAGAGCTCATTTCTTCTGAAGTCTCAGGAGTGCAGCTGTGGGGCAGCATTGTGATCCCTGTGGAAAAGACAATCACTAGCCAACCGCTTTTTTCTGGACCTCTGCTGCTTCCCTCTGTGTTTGCCTTATTGCAGCTCAATCGGGGGAGAGAGCAATATCCTTTTTCAGAAGACAACGTGCAGCAGTGAGCTTTCAATTCCCATATGCAAGGAATAAATCCGCTCAGTGTGTAAAACCTTCTGTGTTTGAGTTCCCAGTGTACAAGTTTACGATAATGTTCAGTGATAATATTGTGGCATTACTACTGTACTGCTACAGACGAGAGCTCTGTGGTTGTCTCCAGGTTAGCTCGTTGTTTCTGGAGCTGCTAAAAGTGAACTCCAAACTATCGTGGAGTCCTGCTATTTCTGTGTTCTCCCATGCAGTTGCCTTCATAAAATTATTTGCATAGCAGAGCACAGTGTGAAAAACAGCCATTAGATTTAAGGCCTAATGCTGGTCTTTGTAGTGTTACTCCAATGTCCTTTTTCTAACCCTGACCTTCACTGTTTGAGTTAGTCCTGATGTACACTTAATGTGGGAAAAATCAGGTACTTTCTGTAATCTCTATATTTAGAGAAGGCTTAGGAAAAGAAAAAAGAAAAAAGAAAAAAGAAAAAAAGAAAAAAGAAAAAAGAAAAAAGAAAAAAAAAAGAAAAGAGGAAGGAATGTGAAGTTTTATGCACAGTTGTATTATATAGATACAGCTCCATTAAGCCTTCAGTTAATGCAACATCTCACAAAGCAGTTTTGGTTTTTGTTTTATACTGTTTGGTTCCCACATCTTTCTCCACAGCTCTAATTTGCTTCCTTCATTCTTGACTCATAGTCTTCCATCCCTTAAGAGACTCTCAGGCTTATGGTGTGTGCTGGAGGTGAGTGAGCATCTCTGTTAACTCAGGTGCATTCTTCCTGCTCCTAATACCAGAGATCAGGGCGCCAGTCTACAAAGGTCTACCAAAGGAGTGCAACGATAGACTTTTCCATTTGTGTCTGTGACCAGAGTTATTTGGGCAGGTCCAAGCCAGCAAGGAGCTGTGCTCCCACTTTCCTGCCCCTATCTGTTTGAGGTGCTGCAATGCTGTTGTTTCTGGCAGCAGTTCAAGTACATGCTGTCAGGGCCCATAGCGCATCCCCCCTCTAGGTACTTAGCAGGCCACGTTAAAGAGTTTAGCTTGCTGAGTCAAAGGCCAGCTCCCTCACTCACCAGAGCTGTTGTGAAGGAATCTGGAAGAGAGAACCTACACCTCCTTTCCACTGGGAACTGCTTTTAAAAGCTGCAGCTTTACTGCCAGCCCTTACCTGTGTTACGTTGCAGCTGAGCAGCAGCTACGTCTGTGCTCCATCCTAAACCTTTTTTAGTCTGGCCCTGACTTGTACCTGGTGGCTCAGCTTCCTGGCTTGACCTTGGACCTGTCTTGTCACTGCTGCCTTGCTAGGGGATTGCTGAGCTGTGACAGACCCTGATCACTCTCTCTGGCCCTGATCCTGACCCAAACTTGCTGCTCTGCACCTGGACTCCCTGTCAGTGGGGTCACTCACTGCTCTACTCTGTCATGCACTGCTCCCGGCTCACCTTACCCTGAGGAGTAGGTGCCCCTCTCTGTTCCCTGACATTCTTTTCCCTAGGATGCCTTTATGAGTGTTGTTGCTATCATTTGTGCCAGTAACTCTTACTTTAAAGAATCAGTGAATATGCATTCACACAAAGGGCCAGAGGATTATGGAGAAGATGCTCTGTCTTACTGCATATTAACAGCTTCCAGAAACATTATAGTCTCAAAGTGCCTGATGATGTGGGAAGTGCCCTTTGTGCCAGAATTACTTCTTGCGTACATCTCCACCAAACTCAGTATAGCTATGGCAGAGAGAGGTTTCCTTCATTGTGTTTTCAAGACTACCATTAGTGTCTTTTAAGAATTGTAGGCAATAAAAGCAGACAAGGCTTTTTGGATTGTCGAATGCTCTCACCAGTAGCCAATAGAAAAACTCTGCATCGTGATGCAAATTAAAGCAAATTTCAGATTTGAGAGTATGTAGACTACCCTGGAGAGGAGGAACCCAGAGGAAGCTTCTAGGGAGTAGATATATAGATGTGGCTTGGAAGAAGTAAAAAGGGCTAAGACGAGATCAGAGATGGCACAGTCTTGCTAAGGCTTATGGCAAGCAGCACAACTCCATACGATCCATTGTCTGGTTTCCACCTTTATACACTATCTCAGCCATATCCCCTGGGGTAGCACACCTGCTTGGGAATGATGTTGGGGATGCAACCAAAGGGAGGAAGAGGTGGAGCCAGAAACAGAAAACATAATTTTTCAGGTTTGCCACTTCCTATCTTCTCCCCCATAGCTAAGTTTCCGCAAAGAGATCTAAATTTGGAGCCTGCAGTTTGAGTGCTTGTACAGTACCTCTCAAATTGCAGATGGCAAGGGTAAAAATGCCTTTGAGAAGTCCTGGCTTAATCCCTTCGACAGACTGGGTGCATCTGCCTGTCTGGACCTTGTTCTAACACTGTTTGAAATGCCACATCCTGACCCTCCGGGACGCTCAGCAATGAAAATCTCTTGGGTAGAAATTAGTGTCTCAGTTGTATCTCTTTACATTCAGCCTGGCTTGACCTCGGACCTGCCTTCTCAGCCCTTTCCTTCCCAGCCTCCATAATATGATCAGAGAATAATATTCTTTATAGAGAAAACTGTCTAATGCTAAGGGGCTGATTTTAGTAGAAGCTCTTAAGCACAAGGGGACTAAGCATCTAAATAGTTCTTAAACTAACTTGAAGGAAGGAACACCAAATATCTGAAATTTAATGGCCAAACTCTATCCTTCTTTTATTCAAATAAGAAGATTGAGTACACCACACTAATCTAGATTACCTGTAATGAAACCTACTGGACCTTTTCCTTCAAGTGATATTGAATAAAGAATGGATTTCCTACATAAAATTTTATTCCTAGGTATTTCCTCCTTCCTAGGTATTTCCTCAGGTGTCCTGTTTCCTTTAAGCTTGACCAAGGCTTATTTAATTAGCATGCATTCACTTCTGTCTGAGACTCTTGAACAGAGAAATTTAACAATTGGGAGTATATTGAAGAGACAAAGGGCAGCAGTTTAAAAAAAGAAAAAAATAGTGTGATGAAAATATTTGCATACTTTTTCAGACGTGACTAGCTCTATTGAAATCAGCCTCTCTTGATGCTCATGTTCAGAACTGAGAAGTCATTGGTTTAGTGGGGACCTAAAGAACATATATATATGTTATATCTTCTTTATACATACCTTCTTTAAAGAAGATACTTTTAAGTCAAGCTACCTACAAACAGTAAATTCAAGTAATTCTTTTTCATATTTCACTGGAGGGTGGAAGGAATAATATGTTCACCAAACAATGCTGGTAAATTGCAGATGTTTTGAACAACCTTGCACAGGAGTCCATGTGAGTACGAGTACACTTCTCACTGTGGTGTCTTTCAGAAATGCAGCCCATTTCTGATGCCTTACCAGGAAGAGAGGAAGATAAACAAAAGCAGGCCAGTATCTGTGCCCTGAGCAACCAAACCATTTACAATGTATTCTGCAGAGGTTGTGGCTATGATAATCCGACCATCTGGACCACTCAGATCAGATAATTGGCTGTTACTCAAGATTAATACAGATCTCCTAATTAGGTTGACTCCTTACTACATATTTCACAAGCAATGTGGTCCTTGAAGACACCCTCCCCAGTTCTTCCACTTTTGGCAGCATGTGCCTCGTCATTATTGCACTTTACACCGAGAACTGGAAACTCAAATGATGAGGTCTATTGGCACATATGTGGGCAACACTTAAGTTTGCAGAAAGCCTAAGCAAAGGAGTTCAGAGACACTAACTGAGCAAGTAAATGATTCCTGGCTATGAAATGGTATTGGAACTAGCGCTTTTTGCTTTCCGAATGTCTTCCCTCAGTTCTGTTGAGGAGGTACCTTGTCCTTGGAAGCCATTTGCAACTTGAAAAAACTTGAGTGGAGGGAAGGCTCCCAGGCCATTTTTCTAAAATGAGTGTAGCTCTTGAACATTTGCTTTCTAGGTGAAATTAAAGATTCACTCCGCTACTGTTCTCTGGGTATAGTTTTGTATGTGTGTATGTGTACATATACACCCCAAAGCTACGCGTGTATTTATATATAAAGAAATACATATATATATATACAGATGCACGTATATACACACACAGCTTGTTTCTATTGATACCAATTCCTCTTGAATATTTACAGAATGAGAACATGTAAGGCCAGATATCGTAAAGGCTTACAGGGTAGAATGAGGTCAGGCAGCATCTGAAGCACAAGTCCCTGAGGAACTGCTATCCCATAGGCAAGCACTGTCAAATGTGGAACTCATTCAGAGCAAAACATTTTGGTTCAGTCATTTTGTTTTGGGAAGATGAAAAGCTTTTGGGTAAATAGGAGTCTTCCAAATTCTGACACGGAAACTGCATTTCCATTGGAAAACTTACTCTGACTGGAAGTCCCTGACTGCCTCACATGCTTACCAGCATTAACCTCAGGTTCGTGACACTTTTTGAAGGTTGGGAAGCATAATGGAAATGAAATCATTTTATTATAAATAGACTGCAGATTTTTTCCTAGGCCCAGCTGAAAAGAAGAGGAAGAAAAAAGGTCTTTAACTCACTGTGTAAAGGTCTTGTGAGATATCCCAAGCTTAGACCGAAAATACTGGAGAAATACTGTGTGTAGCCTCTGGGAATGAAAGCTTCACATTAATTATTTGCCTTGGAATTTCCCTTGTGGCATCATTATGTGCTTCATTAAAGTAAAACAAGTGTGAGTCTCCTTGAAAGATCAGAAAACGAAGACTGGTGAGTCAATCTACTGCACATTTCAAGTTCTGCAGGACCCTAATCTATTATTGTTAGGAAACATAAGAATAATCACAACATTTAGGGGTCACCCCCTCCCCTCTCAGACATTTCCTTCTTTAAAATTTTACTGGCTCCTCTTTTTGCACCTGATTGCAGGTAAGTAGATTCAGCCTGTGTAGAGAGCATAGAAGATTAGCAGTAGGACACAATGTCTGCATTTTAATCTTAAAAAATGGAAAAGATTCAATAATTAAGGGGAAAATATGACTTCCAGATGTATTTTAGCATTTTTCCCCCTCCACTCCAAAAGAGAGAGAGACACAAAGTTTTGTTATCACCATCAACAAAATGGACTCTTTTTTTGATTTTCCTTGAATTACTTGAAGAAGATGATCACTGTACAACTTTATAGGTTTCCTGCATACAGTTATCTTTTCAGTTTTTTCTCTTCTGAGATGCATCTCTTGATATTTCTGCTACCAGTTAGACATTTCAGCAGTGTGGCAGAAACACTCTTCAGTCACATGAACACCAAGTGAGAGAGAAAGTTTTTCCTGCCTTCCTCTTGCCCTGTCTCCATCACCACGAGGAAAGTGTGGAGAAAATTGCTGGAATTTCCCAGCAGGAGGGAGAAATCACTTTCTCTTAACACAGTGCAGCAAATCTCATAGGGCAGTTCCTCACAGACTGGAAAGTAACTATACTATACTATGTTGCTAGAACCAATTTTTCCTTAGGCAGAAGGCAGAGGTGGGGGTAAAGAACTGCAGCATTGTTAGGATTGCCTACTAAGAAGGCAAGAAGAGATATCATATATGTAGTGTATCCCTGGATACATGGGAGCTGATGAATATTCTAGTAATTTCTTCTTCCTGGGGAAGACAGAACTCCTTACTGCAGAGTCATAGTGCTTTATCTCTTTAGGGGTAGCAGGGCTAATTCTGTGGGCAGATGGGTCTGCTACACCTGGGTCTTCTCTCTGATGAAAACCACTAATGCTGGAAAGACTAAGCCATAGTTTCTGACCCGATAAGCATCTCAAGGAAACTGTGGGTAAAAATCAATCAATCCCATTTACAGTTAGTGGTACCACTAGAGGGGGAAAGAGTATGAAACATCTATACATTACACAAGTTTCTGTACCCATTACTTTTTATCATCATTCTTTCACTTTGTTACTGCTTCTATTGACTTTGTGCGTTTCTTACCCATGACCAAATATTATTCTACTCTATTGTTGTTGTACACTGCTGTACAGCAGGTATAGCTTACTGGTGGCAGTGGAAGTGAAGAGGATGTGGCATGTAACACCTCCCACCTCCCCCCCAGTTATGCTGCCTTACACCTATAAAGTTTGTCAATACAAGAGTTGGGGAACACATCTAAAACAAAAAGTCTCAAGAAATTGCTCCCTCAAAATCAAACATTTAGGGATAAACTTCTGCTTCACAATGATAGGAGGAGTCAACATCAAAGGATCAAAAAACGATGTTGCTATGAATGCTTGGCTGCCACAAGCCAGTTATCCCTGTGATAACTTTTCTGACACCTCCAGCTTAAAACCCAGAAAGTCAGAAGGATCATATGGCCCCGCTTTCATGGTCTGTGTTCGTACTGAAAATCAAGATCAAGTGAGCATTTGCCCTTCTGCTCCATGGGAGGTTTCTGGCCTCCCTGAGCTCGCCTTAGGACACCTGCATTACGCTTTGACAGGTGTACCGCCCTTTGTGCTTTATGAGAATTTCCCACCATTACTTGTCCGCAGTTTAAGAGTTCTTAGTACAGAATGGTTGTTAGCCAGAAGTTTCTGTTTACACCTGATTGCATTAGATTTTGGTCACATTACACTAGAACTGAAACATAGTCCACTTCAGGCCTAGTTGTAAATTATAAGCAAACTTGACTTACTTCAGTTCCAGCAATTTGATTTCCATCAGTATGAACACTGCATCCAGAGAACCCTGGTCCAGTCACTTAAAACACACAGCTTGCTCATGTTCGGGGAGGGGGCATTTGTCCTTGGCCAGCTGCAAAGCACAGACTTTCCAGTTCCTAATCTCATGACTAAAATGCAAGACCACAAATGCTATTGAACAACCAGGGTAGTGCTGAGCTAAGTGCAGTGTTGATTTTTCCCCCTTACCCAGCAGTTCACACAAGTGTCTGCTGCTCCTCTGCAGTTACCTTGGTGCAGGAAAAGATCTGCAGGTTGATGACTGAATTGTCTATCCCTCTTCAAATCCTGGGTCAGCACATACCCAGGTGTCAATGTGAGCTGGATTGAAAGGTGGAAGTGTAGGTGGCTGCAGTCTTTGCAGCATAGCTGTTGTTAGAGGACACACCTCTTGGGATATGTTTGTATTGATATATTTGCTTTTAGAAGATTAAAATGAAGCTGCCATGAAATGCTGATCCTACCTTCACATTTTCTTATTGCTTGATGTGCTGGCTACTTGTCTTGGAAACATCAAGAAGCGATGAGTCTGGGACTGAAAATGGTAATTTAGATCACTGATTCTGACTTCTACAATTGCTGTGAGAGAGAAGGAGAGAAAGATCTTGACAGTTCTTTCAGTGATGTTTTGCAAATTGCAATTTACTTAATTTGTGTTTCTCTCTAATACGGTTTTCTTGTGCCAGAATGTGACATGGTGAGGAAAGCATTGCAAATTTAGGTCCAGAAAATGCTCTCACAGAGATCTGTGGGAATTTTGACATGTTCTCCGTGCAATAGAAACCCATAATAATGGGGATGGCACTTGCTGCCAAGAGTGGGTAAGGAGGAAAAAGCAAGAGTCAACAAGAGAGGGATAGAGACAAAAGGGCACTGTTGTATCTCCTCATCCTTTTATTTTGTGTAACTCCAGCAACATCTAATGTTGCTATGGTGATCTCTCAGGCAGCAGGGATGTGGCAGCTGGCTACTCACAGGTAATAAACAGGAAAACCTCTTAGTGACTTTTCATGTTCTCTAACCTCCTTGTTCCCTCTCCTGCACTTTGTTTCTGCATCTCATTTCTGCCCACACTTGCACTAAGGGAGGAGAGGATGAATGGAGTTCATCTTCTCTGAAGTCAGCTAATGCATTGCATTGTGCCAGCAATCAGGCAGTGGTGACATCATTACTTCTGCGCTGTATTGTGTGAAACTCTCTGGAAGGGAGACCAGAAGTCTGGAACGTTTTTTTCTTCACAGTGGCAGGGATGGATCCAGAAGGTTTGCATGAACTGCCTGTGAGTACTATGTGAAAATGGACCTAACTAGGAAATGGGGAATCGCAATAAAATGCTATCTCCAGAGCAGTTTTATATTCTGCCGGAATGTATTGCTGACTGTAAGTTTAGATGTACCTAAAGGGACTATGCATATGCTATACACATAAAGTTTGTGGTAAGTGCAATGCATGGAACAAATTATTTGATGATAATTTCATGGAAGAAAGAAGGATGGAGTATGCATATAAAAATCATTTATTTTGTAATATGGTGACTGAAAGCTGCTTTGTGGGAAACAGAGATGTGAAGAGAAGCAATGGAAAACAAGAATTTGGGAGATGTTGGGATATACAATATGTACATTTATGTACTGCCTTGAAGTATTCATGTTGTGTTAACAAATGAGAAAATTGCCATAGAGTATGCTTGGTTAACTTTGAATTCAGGACTATCAGTGCATTTAATAGAAGGGGAAGCAGGGAAAGAAAGAAATCTTTAACTGTTACTTGTCAAAATTTTGCTTGTATAGACACCTATGAGAGCCATAAATAGCTTGAATTAGATTATGGATTGATTGATTTGAAGCAGGATGACCCTATTTATTTGCTTGAATGTAGTTCTCCAGCCCCTGAAGGGCTGGTGTCACTTTAATGAATGACACTGTAGAGAGTTCTGTGAAGGGCTTTAATTTACAGCATTGAGCTGGAAGGGGTGTTTGTTAACAATGTTGGAAAATATACAGGCTATCTTATTGAAAGAATTGGAAGTGAATGCCTTAAATCTGGTGACAGCATTCAACACAGGTACTGCAAAATTGCTGTCCCCATTGGGGTGGGGTGGCGGTGGTTAGAATGGAAGCAGCTCCATGCCAGATGGAGTTTGATAGCGGAGATGAGGTGGCAGAGACGGTCCACAGTGGCAGTTGAGTAGAACATATAGGCAATTTTAATCATTCTAGTTGTTGATTTCCTTTTGCAGTGTTACTGTTCAGTCACATATTCTTCTCATAATAGATTAAAATGCACATCAACTGTTAGCCATCCATGGAGTATATCCTCTCTAATCCCTGGTATTTGCCAAATCATTTCTGTCCAGCCTTGCCCTTCTTGCCCTTGTACTATTTTGAGGAACTTTTCTTGTTCTAGCTCAGATCAGTTTCTTCTTTGTCCTCCTGCACACAGTTGTCTGCTTTCCTTCCCTGCCCAGCTGTGCTCCACAGCTCATCCTTTTTTATGTCCCAAACTATAATGCAATCCTTGTTCCCAATCCTCAATCCCATTTTAAAATGCTGATGTGTTCTCCAGTATAGTCTGTTTACAAATAGGCCAAAGAGACAGCACTGGCATGCATGTCTGTACCTGCACGTCGGATAGGTAGCTATCCCATGCATTGCATGGTGCAGAATAAGGCTGCTATCTTTAGGCACTCTCATTTGTTTACAGAGAAGCTCAACATGACTTAATCTGATCTGCAGAGTACAAGTTCATAGGTTGTACGTATCCCCAGTTAATCTCCAATTTTTGCCCTGCTCATCTAATGTTTTAAAGTGCTTGAGTAAAGTCAGAACCTAGGCCTGGCTTCTCCTTAGACTTTTCGGTTTTCCAACTGTGAGACTCATGTGTTTCCTCCCAGATTATAAACAACTACCTGGACGGGACCCAAGGAGGGGCCGTGGACTCTGTGAGTGGCATGCACTTCAAGGACAGCAAGAGAAAGGTCGACTACGTTTTAGCCTACCACTATCGAAAACGCCTCGCCCGGCATCAGCCTGGGGCCAGCTCACCAGAGCCAATGCATGGGGCAGCCTCTGTGGCTGTTGTTTCAAATGGAGAGACTGGGAAGGGCTGCCTCGAGCTGCAGCTGGACAGTGGTCAGCGTGCCCTACAGGAGCCACCAGGGGCTCGGGTGATAGAACTGGGCCCACTGGATGTCCTGGAGGAGGAGAAGCGGCTGCAGAGGGAGGAGTATGAACGCAACCTGATGGCAGCGGGGCTGGAGATTGAGAAAGATGCTGAGGTAAGGGGAAAGTTGCACCTCCTGCGCAGTACCGGGTGCCTGGTGGCTAATGGCTGCCTTGTTGCAGAAGATGGCTACGCAGGGGATGTAAGCATAGGCAGGCCGTGCTGGAGGGGCAGGAGCTAGGCTGTGGCCCTGCATCAGGGCCCGGCCCGCCTTTATTCCTGCCCTGATTTAGTGTTGACTGAAATGAAAATCACGAGCATTTTATGTAGGATGTCCTTGAGGTATCTTATGCTCAGCTTCAGTGCTGAACATCCCTTGATTAAATGCTGCTGCTACAACTCCAAATTAGGACTCCTCAGAAATAAATTGTATGAGCTGTTTTATACATGCCTAAAATACGGCGTGAAACCAAGAAGAAGATGGAGAGGATTGATTAGTTCTTCTTGCCTGAGAAATACTTGGTTGTTCAATGTGCTGTTAAGTGGAAATTTCAACTGTACTTCAGTGGAAAACATATTTCTTTATCTAAATGTCCTATGGCTTGCAGTAAACACATTTTTCTTGCAAAAAATCGTGTTTAAATTTTAATATTGTTAAAATGAAAAAAGGCTATCTTAAGTAACTTCTTGGAATACAAAGTGTTTTCAGGACATTTCATATTTCATTTTCAGTGTGACTCTTAACTTTGTTTAAGTTAAGCTATACGTAAGATTTGTGTCCTTTTCTTCATTCCATCTATAAAATGAATAGCTCTTACACTGCAACAGGAGAACCTCCCAACCTTTATTATTGTTATCCTCACCACACGTGATATCGGAAAATGCTATAGTCATACCTGCTGCAAGTTTGGGTTAAATTACTTGACTGTCACTACACAAATAATCTGCAGCCCATTGGTGAATTGAGCATGGGTCTTCTAAATCCCTTGCTGACGCATTGAGCTCTGTGAGATCCCTTTGGACCTCTTGTTGTTTTTGATAACTTAGAGCTTCTTTTCAGAGATGCTGAGCACTTACAGCTCATAATTGCTTTCAGTGCAACCAGTAAACACTTCCAAAATGTGGACCAAATCGCAGGTTGTGTCTGAAAATTTAAGCTTAGCTGACTTGGCGTAGCAAGAGCACATTAAATCACTGGCAAGAATAGAAAGAAACAAAAGGACCTTTTGACTCTTAGCATTTTCCTTGTTCTTCTGTTCGCTGAGTTGCAGGTGGCTGTGGGTTGTATTTCACAGTACAGCCTGGCTGAGCCATCCTTGCACTGAACAGAAAAAAAGTGATCTCAGATTCTGATTCTTTTATACTAAGCATTGGGGTTCAGGTTCAATACTGCTAACTCATGACTGCCTTACTGCAATGATTTTTATAACCAGATTGCATAAACCCCATGAGAACAGCTGTTTTTGCAGACTTCTTTCAGTTCTGAATTTCATCAGAACCTGAAACTCTAGCAGGAGCTTTGGATTTGATTATTTGACTCTACTTACCCAAAGTTCAATTGGATTCAAATTCTGGTTTGAATCCCTTCCAAGTGATGATGCGCACTCTTAAATAACCCACAAAGTAGTAAATGATGTCATAAAGATCTAATCAAGAAGAATCTTTTTGTCCTAGTTTTGCTTCTGAAGAGGAAGGAAAAGGCTTTTTGTAAATTAACTGGAAAGTTTTGAGGAAATTATTTGTTTACCATTTTTTTAATGGGAAAAATTTATTTATTTTGAAAATTACAAAAAATGTAGTTCCATCACTTTCCTATCCCTGTATGTGTGTGTACGTAGTCTGCACACGCATACAGACACACAAGCTGTCTAATCAAAAGGGGAAAGTTTTTACCTCTAGGATCTCCTGAGAATCTAGAAGAGACTACACATGATCCTTTTTTCTTTGCTGCCCAAGGCATATGGCTTTTAGTTCTTTTTCCTGTAACAGTATCAGCTTTTACTTGAAGCAGCAGTAATAGAAAGAGACATGGCAAAAGGGAATCTGCTGTGTCTATGACCTTCAGTGATCATCCCTGCACTGTCCATTCTAGATGACCTATTCAATGTGAATATTCAGTAATACACAGCTGATTCTGATATAGAAGATGCAAAATTTAATGATTCAGCATTTAATGACTTCAAATGGCCTCTGATCTTCTTGTGGCTGGAAAGTAGCTTAATCGTTGGTCTTGGTTAACCCTACTTTGTAAAAACTATAAGCTTGATTAACCTAAATGAACTAAGCACAGCATCTTTTGCATTGGGTTAGTCAGTGTACTAACCTAACAGGAGATTCTTTCAGCTGCTGCTTTTGTAGGCTAAAACTATGTAGACATCAGGAAGTTCATCTCTAGGAACACAGGATAGCATCACAACAATTTAAAAATCTAATTCTAAAAGTATACTTTTGAAAAACTGGGAATTTCCATGTTAACATGTTTGTGAACATATGATATTAATATGGTTTTTATATGGTTTTTATATGTTGAATAACTACAGACAGATACCTTTCTCATTTGTATTGTCAGTTTGTTGGGTAAAACAATAGGGACAAGCAGATAAATGAAGATATATAATTTGCATGTGCAGAGGGAAGTATTTCTCTCCTTTTTTTTTTTTTTTTGATTATGCAAAAATAGGCAGGTCTCCATATCCACTCAGTTATTATTAAATCAATTAAGCAATCTGTGACTAGTTTTCAGCTTCCTTATAATTTTCTGTCACTCATTATTGCTATTGTCTCCAAAGAGAAGCTTTGTTCTGCCTGTTAATATAGCCACTTTTTTTTCCTCTTTGCTTGTTTTAAACTGAATTATTATTTTGCATGTACAAGACAAAGTGCACAATGAAGGCAAATGGCATAAAGTTGTGTTACAATTTTTTCCCCTCTAATGTGGCACTGAGTACACATAGTGATGCGCAGCAGTAATGTGACAGCCTTCTTGCCATCCTCCATATTAAAGTCATACCTGATTCATAGCCTGTATTCATGTGTTATAACAGATACTGCCACCATTAACTTTCAATCTTGAGGTTCTGTGTGCTGTTGGAGACCACAAGTGGCAGATACAGTACAAGGAGCTCTTTGAATAGAAGAGCTTCTCTTCAATAGAATAGAATATCTTCTCTTCAAACCAAAACATTTGGGTGGTCCAGTGTATCCTGTGCCCAGGAAAACAGTTGAATTAGCACTGGGGCTGTGTGGAATTGATATTTGGTGGAAAGAGCAGAACAGAAGAGGAAACATCCTATTCAGATCTGCTGACAGCAGCATAGCAACAAAGAACTACTGTTTTGTGTACTTTGCTATGAGTAAAAATAATGTTTGCATCTGTGACTGGTCTGTTTGATAGCGTGAAGTAAAAAACGTCTTGCATTGACTCTTGCATGTGTTGTAGAATAAAGTAGCTTGTATTTTACAATATTACATTAGGGACTAATATAGACCCCACTGACAGATATCCTGTAAACACTTATGCTAATCTGCATAGTGTTAAACATTTGCAGGATTTACTTCCTCTCCTTCAAAAGTAAAACACAGTTAAAAGTACAGTAAAATTGTTTTTCCAAGATTGTTTGTGCCAGAATCCAAATTCTTTGGCATGTCTTTGTAATCTGCAGAGGGAGGTCAGCAGGTCACATTTACCCTTGTGAGTTAGTTGCCACAGCCATGAGAATCATTTCCAAAGAAACTCTATTTAACGACCAGTTAAATAGACAACAGGTCAAAATCTACATTAGATATAAAAAGAATAGCATAAGGATAGGGCCACCTTGAGAGTACCCTCAAGTAAGTGAAATATTCCACTTTGAGTCTCAGGAAGGGCAATAAATTCCACTGACATTGCAGGCGGTTCTGGGACTTTTTTTTTCTTTTTTCTCTTTCTCTTTTTTTCTTTTTCTTTTTCTTTTTCTTTTTCTTTTTCTTTTTCTTTTTCTTTTTCTTTTTCTTTTTCTTTTTCTTTTTCTTTTTCTTTTTCTTTTTCTTTTTTTTTTCCCCTTTCCCTTTCCTTTTCCCTTTCCTTTTCCCCTTTCTCTTTCCTTTGGAAACTCATTGTTGTGTATCACCTAATGTAGTTATTACCATGGTGTCACCATCAGTAGTTCACTTACATTTGAATTGTACTGCTGCCTTAATGACTGCAAATACAACATGCACTGTATTCAATCAGTATTATATATGGCAAAGGCATAATAGGAATAGAATGAGAAGACACCGGAGATGCACCTTGGCATTCTGACAAAGTGGACCATTTTTGAACACATTGGAAATGAAACATACTTTTCTAAATAGCATTTATGAGATGAAAATATCTTTTAACAAGAAGATGATGACAATTTTAAAACCAAGCATAAATTATCCTCCAAGAAGCTCATCTAACTTGAATTTTTGAACTAGCATAGTTCTAAGAATGTCTTGTTAAACGATGCTGGCTACATTACATTTCAAGACAAGGAAGTCCTTAAGGTCCTCAATGTATCCACTTATGCAGTGCTGTTGACAAGAGCACTACTGATGATGACGATTGTGATTAGATTTTTTGACTTTATATTCCAAGACATGTTTTTAAAGTTTTGTTAAAAAAAAAAAAAAAACACAGAAAAACAACTCCCAAACAACAACAACAAAAACAAAAAAAACAAAAAAACATAACGAAACAAAACAAAGAAACAAAAAAAACCCCTCTGCCTGAACCAAAGAAAAACCTATAGTGCTGCAGTTGCTTTGTCACACTGAGGTACTTCCTCTTTGCCTATGAGAGAAGGCTTTATCTTCTGTCTTCTGTCAGCTGGGAAGGACAACAGTAGCCAAAATAATAGCATGGTAAATTATTCAAAGCAGAGGATACTTCTTTTCAGCAGTCCTATCATTGTTTTTGCTCTGTGAGTTGTTTTCTTGGGTCTGTTATTTTCCCTAATATCACATAGAAGTCATATTGTAGCTTATTTTAATGTTAATACTATTCAGTGTGAAGAAGTGGAATTCCAATGGACAAGGGTTTAATTTATTTGGATATAATGTTTTTTCCTTGACAAAACATTTTTCAATATAAAATATTTCAACTTTTATTTAATTTGCTTGTAATTAAAAAATGGTCTCTTTTTCCAAAATCTGTCAATGTGATTTGCAGATAATTCCAAGAAAAGCATCTGATGCCCTTAGTGCATGTGAGAAATCTTGCAGGTACTTAATATGAACGTTATAGTTGTCTCAAAAATGTATATTCATCTAAAGTGCAGAGGAAAGCTGAATAGTAGCTTACATTAGTTTTAAGAGGATAGACAAATTTGATGTGTCTAGGATATTTATCTGTGTTAATGAACACTTCCTGAAGCCAATGAGATGGCATGCAGTGTAATGTAGTATTGGTAGCAGATGGGGATCCTTTATGCTCTAGGTCTTTCGACTTTGTGTTCACTCTTCATCTCTCTCAGTATAGCACTCTGAACAAGGGAATGTCAATGCTACTGTGGGGACCTCTTCATGTCCTCCCCATTGCATAAATATTTGATGGATATTTTTCAACTTCTCTAGTTACAGAAGCATTAATTAGCTAAAACATGTTCAGCTTCTGCATGTTACTTATATGGGGCTGAAATGTAATACACAGCTATTATAAAATTAGAGTTGAACAGGCAAGGCGAGGTCTGCAGTGATAGTGAAGCGGACATGATGAAAATATCAGCAAGATGATTAACTATTTAAGGGGAAATTTCATCTCAACTTTAGAGAGGATTTTAGAGTAGCCCCATGGGAGATGGGTGTGGTTCAATCAGTATTAAAATAATGATCAGTGATAACAGGTGACTAGGTAGAATGCCTCTGTTATCAAAGCTGAGAAGTTTGCATTATGAGTCCTGTTTTTAATGATTCAGTTGTGACTTAAATAGACAGATAAATGGGCAGACAGACTCACTCTGTGTATTTTAATTAACATCCAGACTCTTAACGCTCAGCTATTAAGTACCATAGTCAAAATGGCTTCCAAGGGATTTAGAGAAAATTGAGGGGATGCATAGAAATGGGTTTATACATTATCAGTTATGTTTATGGAGCTGTTGGGCAAGCAGTGATAAATCTCGTCAGTCATCTGCAGGTTCAGAAATGGAAATTCTAATATCTAGAATTTTGGATGATGGTAGATTTGGGGTGTGCAATTTGGTGATATTTACACAGGAGCTGGGCAAGAAGCAATCCTATTTTACACATACTTATTTTTATAGAATGCTATTTCTACCAGACTTGCCTGGTAGAAATTGCAGTAACCTCCTGAAGTTGTGTTCCTTTTTCACTGTGTCCTATGTTGAGTTCTGTCACCTGCTGGAGGAGCAGCTTCCATTTCTACAAACTGCTAGATAGATAAGCCCAGAGTAATGGCTCTTGCATCTCTGCTAGGTCACAGCAGGGGAGAACTTGACACTTAGGAAAGGGGACGAAAAGTAACAAAACCAGCTGCTTGGCTTGTTCACAGGTTGATCTCTGAAAACATTTTTTAATTGTCAGTAGTCTTGTTTGCAGCAGAAATTTTAATCTGTAAATTAAATCTATGGAGACAACTGGAAGAGCAGTACAGGAAGTCCTGAGGGATGCTGCACTGCAGTGATGATGACACTGCAGTAACTAGAGAGCCTGTGAGGCTGAAGTAGTGGTAATTTCTGTATGCTGTTCAGACCAGTGCAGATTGAATAGTAGTTTCACAAAAGATAAAGTAATAAAATATGAGATAGCTTGGGGATTTTGGTCCAGGGATTTGTTGCTTTTCTGACCTTTTAAAGGACAGAAAGCATGCTGCTGTTGATTGGGGTGAGGAAGCAGCTTCCACAGGTGCAGGATGAGGACAGCTCCAAACACAGTACCTGCTGCCCGATGTATCTCAACCCATTGTTTAGCAGAAGAAGAAATCCTGAATTTTGGAAATTCCATAGTAGGGGAAATGGGGCTTTCTTTACTTTGCTTTCCTCAGGCAACTGCTTATTTTGT
>VXAL01013275.1:103592-142573 GCA_013399475.1 Chauna torquata | reverse complement strand
TGTATGTATAACATGCGTGTATGTATATATATTAATGTGTGGACTTAAGGTGAGTTAAGGCACTTCTTAGACTTTCAGAGTTATGTAAACTATTGTGTATGTGTGTTTGTACTTTTGGTCAAAAGGAAGCATTTCAATTACTTTTTTTTTTTTTTGTAAACCATCTCTATAAATATTTATATAGAGCTAACACATGTTGCAAACATTTATTTAACTCTCTTTGTTGAAATTAAATTAAGATAGCTCTAAAATCATAATAACTGACCAGTATTAAGAGGTCATTTTGTGTTGTGTGAATGTTCCATTTAAAGCCTCTTCAGCTGAAACATCTGTTCAGTTATCTGTGAAGAGAGTGTGAATTTTTTGGCAAAAGCCCTGCTCAGTATTTTTAATAGTCAATACTAAACTTAAAATTGTATTTTTAATGTTGTAACATCTTGTGCAAAAGTTGTATAACCAGATCTGGGTCTATGTGGTTACTGCTATTTATACTACTGTTGGGGTGTACAACAGATGAGAATCCAGCGTGTTTTGAGTAAACGCAGAACATAAAGATGGATCCTCTTTTACCAAGATTATCTTTTGAGTGTAAGGAAATAGAACAGAGTAGCCAAGATATATTGCAGTGGGAGTACAAAGAAACAGTGGTATATGCTATCCTCTCAAACCTGTGTAAATGAGATCTGAGTCTGACCAAAGAACTTTATAGTTGAAGATATTGCAACGCATTTACATTACCCTTGACCACAAATACAAAATTTGTGTAATATAAATGCCGGTAGGATATGTAGTAATGGAAAACAAAAACATAATTTTCCTTATTGTTTCTATAGTAAGCCAAAATATGCAATTAATTTATCGACGTGTCTTAGTCTACTCATTTCTCATTGTTTGCCAGTTACTGCTCNGTCTCTGATCTCAGAATACTCTCCCTACTGTATGCCAAGAACAAAAAGCATCTTTTGATTGGTATTAAACAAACAGATTTGCTGATGTCCCCCTGAAAATAGACCTCAGTTTTGCTTGAGACAGCTCTGTTTAATGAAGACTGCCAAAAGGATTTAAAAAAAAAAAAAAAAAAAGGTTTACTTTTTGATCTCAGTCCTGTTATATCCTTTCTGATAAACTCGGAGTTAGTAATATCACTTGAAGTGTGATCCTCTGGACTGTTCATGTATACTTCATTAATACTTACCCAGAGATGCCAGACATGAGGACGGTGAATATTGCAGCAGTTTCTCTGTTTTGAGAATGTGTCCTGAGCATCTTTCTCAAGCAAGCAGTCATTGAAGGTTCTTAGTACACCTTACTGAGAAACTTGGCTAGAGGAAGGACTTCCTGTATGTTCAGTTTGTGAATGCTCTTAAAGTACCCAGTTAAGATGCAAACTTAAGTGTGTGACTTTATCAGGGCTTTAGAAGTGATGGCTAGATTCTGCAGCCCCCAATAACACTAGTATAAAGAGATTTTTTTTCATTGGTTTCAGAAAGCTTTGGCTTAGCACTTATGAATAGCTATCCTGATGTATAGAAGGAAATATATACAAAAGTAAACGCATTACAGGACACTTCTAAGGACTGCAGAGCCTGACCTACAGGAAAGATTTGGCTTGAGCATCGTTAGCCTCTGAACAAGAGGCAGACCTTGCAGGACTCTCCTGCTATCAACTGGCTTTTGCTATACAAGATTAGGGGGTTTTGTTGCTGAACATATCTTCCTGTTATTAAGTCACAGCCTAGCATAGTGTATGTAAATTTGTTACATAGCCTCCCTTTTCTGATTTTTTAACATTTATCAGAAAATAATATTACTTGCTAATACTATTCAATGTAGAAGAAATATGGGAACAATATGACAGAAACTTACCGAAGTAAAGCTACAAAAATGTTCACAGTGATGTAACTTTTTTTTTTAAAAAGCTGTCTAAACAGAGGTACTATGCTATTTTCTTTGAGTGTACTGATGTAAATTAAAGAAAAGATGTCAAAATAAGGAGTACTTCTAATGAGGCATCAAACGAATTTCAAGATGTGGATTAGGGCGCTTACTGCTATCAGTGCATAGCACCTTGTTTATTACAAAAATCTGGTACTGATTTCCTGTAACTTTCAAATTGTGAGATACCACCGCAGCTGGAATGAAAAACCTTACATTTTTGCTTTGCCATTTCATTTCGCTCTAGGTACAAAAATCTTTGGCATTGTATCAGGTAACTAATACTCTACATTCTATCTGCTAAGAATCTCGTAGTTGAAAGTTAATGGCCCACCTGAACTTCATGTCTCTAGAAGTGATTTGTTCATTTTTCTACATAAATCTTCATAGTTCAATGACAACCCCAAAATAAAATCTTATTGAAATATGATTTCATTGATTGCTATTGTGAAATCTACTGGAGAACTTACAGCTTTATAATGTGTCAAGCTTTACCAAACATTATCATTACAATAATGATATTTGCTGACAGTTTTTTTCTGAGAATTATAATAGGAATCGAAACTCACATTTCAGTTACAACTATTTGGTGACTACTCTTTTTTGTTTGTTTTGTTTTGTTTTGTTTTCCTTTACCAGGTGAACAAATGGTCAAATAAGCAAACTAGTTGATGGCTAATACCTCTGTAATTTTTGTAGCCTTTTTAATACTTTTTTAATGAGTAAATTGACACTGGTAAATCTTAATTGGCTACCTTTGTATCTTTTTTTTTCTGCAGAGTGAATCCAGATTTATGGTGATAGAGATGGGAACTGAATCTGGCCAACATAGGTTATGTCACAAAAAAACATTACTGCTAGGATGATAAATGCAGTATAGTGTTACAATTTAATGCCTTGGATTGTGGCTACATGTGTGTTATAATAGGTGCTTTGCTCATATCTGTTGAGTGATTGTTTTTCAGACCATATTTTTTTGTGGAGCTGAGACTAATAGTGTTGGTGGGAGAGATACTTTGTGTCATAGGTTGTATTGAGAACTAATTTTCAAAACTGTTGATAGTTCAGCAAGTTCTACAGAGATCACTGGAAAGTGCTGGCTAATTAACATTTCTAAAAATCTAATATTGTCCATTTACTGGCTGGTTTTAGTAGCAATTGTCGTGCCCCCTGTGGGAAGATATTATTTCCAGCCTAGGTACCATGTTAGCTGAGAGAGTTGCTTAGAGCTCCAGAAATAGTATAATACTGCACTTTCCATCTATGAACGAGGTATTTCTTGGACAAAGATTCCCAGCCTGTTTGCCAAGCTTCTCAAATTAGGCTCATCTGCAAAGTTTCAAGCAATTATTTTTCCTTGCTTTATGATTTGCTCAGATTGCAGGTCTGCTGCAGTTGCTGCCGCTGCCTTCTAATCATTTGCAAGGCCTGCAGGTTTCCAGCAAAGCTCATCAGCTTGGGCTCTACAATTCATCTGTAACATGCTTGTGCCTCGCTGATTGGGAACTGCTTCTCTAGGAAGTCCTCAGATATAGGGAACCAGTCTCAGAGGCAGTGTAGCTCTATTACACCCCTGCTGACGCTAAGTGGTTGGAAATGCAGTCTGGTCCCTTGCATTATGTGTGTTTAATAGAAGAAAAAGAGAAGTTCCTACCTGCATTTAGATGTCTCACTTGCTGAAGAAGTACAAGAAATGCCACTGTACTCTTTTGTAATCTGTCCTTGATCTGCCTTACACCTGTCAGTGCAATCTAAAATGAGTAGCACCAGGACTGTAAGTACAACCTAACAATAATCAAAATGGCATCATTGGTGAAACTAACCACAGTCAAGTACTGCAGATGGCATAGACTCCCCCCCCAAAAATACATGCTTTGACTAACTTTAAGTTGTAACATTGACATCATAGGAAAGGTTTTTTTTTATATAAAATGTTGTGATTTTTGAGTGCAAAAATGTAGTAAGGGGAGATATGCTGATAGTGACTTTTTCCAGCACACACTTTCCCCATCTTAAGTTAAATTCCATGTTTTCTAGTCCCACCTAACAGGTAATAGCCTGCTATTCTTTGTAGCCTTCAAAACAGTTCTTGTGCCTTGAGTCACCCAATCTGAAATCTCCTTGGAATCAATCTGAGGTTTGAAAGAGAAATGGCTTTCAGAAGCAGGCATGGAGTATGCTGTGCTTTGGACCTGCTCTTGGCTGCTGACAGCTGCCACGAACAGAACAATTTTCCTTGTACTATGCAGGAAGAGAAGTGTTTTTTTTCTCAAGTAACCAGAGTATTTGGACACATATCAAAACAGCATCATTAGTTTTCATTTGTTTGGTTAGTGAAGACTATAGTATTTCAGGTCTCAACAATAAAATACATTTAAAACATTTTCCTTGTGTTAAATTTAGTCTGGATTTGTTCTCCCTTCAGTCAGTGTTTGTGGATTCCGAATTAATTTTCCCTCCTTTTCCCTTGCTGGTAAACCTAAATGAGTCCAGACTAGAAGATGTTCAACTGTCAGGTCATAACCTTTAGTCATGCCCATCTAAATAGCTTGTTAACACAGTGTACCTGTGCCAAATCACACCATCTGATAGTTTAGCCTGAGAGTCTCACTAAAATGTCAGAAGGAAAGCAATTCAATTGTATCGTAATCTGTATCGTTTATTATAAACTACTCACCAGATTGCAGCATAACCTGAAGATAGAAGTACTGGTCAGTGGTGAGATTATGAACTAACAACAGGTCTTGAGTCCCCATTACTCCCTAGACTTAAGGCATTGCAGGGTGTGCTGTGGTAGAGAACCCAGATATGGTGTTAGTGCCTACAAAAACACCTTTATCAGTAACATTCCTCTCCACCGCTAAACAGAGAACTGTTTACCAGCCACATTTTTACCTGGCATTCAGGTGACCTCTGTGACTACAGTGAGTCATAGCAGCCTGTGCTCTGTGCACAGGTGAGGCAGTTAGATTGCTTACTCTGTCTGGTTTGGCTATCCAGTTAATTGAAGAAGAGCTGATAGTAGGAAGTACAAGGTTGGATACTAGGGAGAAAAAGAGGCCTAAAGTCCCTCCCATTAACTTTGGTGTAATTATGGTAAAAGGACCATATTTTCTGAGATTGAGCCATCAGTGTAATACACTAACAGTTGCAAAGGGGAAATGTTTAGAAAAGAATAGGAACAGGACAAGTTCTGATGATATTTTACTCTATAATGTTCTCCTGATTACTGCGACTTTCAGTTTGGGTAATTTTCCCCACTTTATGTGGTTAGTCTAGAGCTCCAGTGGAGCTCTCTTCCAATGTCTAGTCCAGTTTTTCCTTGAAAACTCATACAGGTTTTGCATCCACAAAGTCTTTTGGCAAGACAGAGGTACTACCCACTGCGTGAATGTCTGTGTCCTTTTGTTTATTTTGAATCTGGCTCCCACCAATTTAGTCTGGTTTTGTCTGATGTCCTTTAGTTCTTGCCCTGAAAGGGGCAGTATGCAATTTGGTGTCCCCTCTCCTTACCACACATGATTATATAGACTTCTACAATGCCTTCCATAAGATTACTCTTTTACAGAGTGAAGGGTCACAATCTACCAGTGATTCCTATATGGTTGTGATAGCAAGGTTTTTCTAGTGGTTGCTGTCCTCTTCTGAACCCTTTTGTGGTCTAATGTATCCCTTTGGAGGTGAACAAGCAAAGACTCTACGTGCAACATAGAGATCAAGATGTTTATATAGCATGTATTGCTATGTCGAAATAATGATGTTTTTATCTTAGTCTGTATTCCTTTCCTAGTAGAATCTCATGTTTGCTTTACTTCTTGGCTTTTACAAAATACTGAGCTGATATTTTCAATGAACTTTCTGTTGCAGTGCCAAGATATCATTACTGATGGGTATATGTTGATCCAGAGCCCAGCATGGTACATGTGAAATTGCTTTTAAGCCATGGACTTTGCTTTATGTTTATCTACATTGAAAGCCATTTGCCATTGTTCAGTCTCTCATTCTTATGTCCTGGTTTTGGCTGGTATAGAGTTAATTTTCTTCCTAGTATCTGGTATGGTGCTGTGTTTTGGATTTGAGATGAGAATAATGCTGATTACACACCGATGTTTTAGTTGTTGCTGAGCAGTGCTTACACAGAGGCAAAGACTTTTTGGCTTCTCATGCTGCCCTGCCAGTGAGGATGCTGGAGGTGCACAAGAAGATGGGAGGGGACAGAGCCAGGACAGCAGACCCAAACTGACCAAAGGGATAT
Source organism: Chauna torquata (assembly GCA_013399475.1). Taxonomy (NCBI): domain Eukaryota; kingdom Metazoa; phylum Chordata; class Aves; order Anseriformes; family Anhimidae; genus Chauna; species Chauna torquata. The sequence goes on along the minus strand of VXAL01013275.1, from coordinate 136,383 downwards.
TCCGTATCATACGGTGTCCTGCTGAACAATAAAACCGGGGTGGCTGGTTGGCAGAGGGGAGGGGCACTCCTCAGGGGCTGGGCATAGGTCAGCAGGTGGTGAGCAATTGCGTTGTGTATTACTTGCTTTGTATATTCTTTTATTATTATTATTAATTATTATTTTCCCTTCCTTTTCTGTTCTTTTAAACTGTCTTTATCTCAGATCAAGAGCTTTTCATCTTTTTTTTTTTTTTTCCAATTCTCTCCCCAATCCCACTGTTGATAGGGGTGTGTAAGCAAACAGCTGTGTAGTGTTTAGCTGCCTGCTGGGTTAAACCACAAGATCTTATAAAGTTCTACAATTTTTCAGTCTGCCCTTATCCCTCCTATGCTGAAAAACATCATCAGCACCTTTTGTTGTCTCACTGTTTAGCTCTATTTCCATGTCACTAGTGATGATGCTGTACAATGCAGACTCTGCAAAACCCCTTTGGTGAATTTTATCAGCAGAGAAGGAACTCCTGCTACCCACTGTTTCCTGTTTTTTAACCAATTTTTTTATCCATCCCAGGACCTGCTACCTTATCCAGCCTGTCATGTGATGTTACTCTGTGGCTGTCAGTGCTTCCTCTCCTCTCCCAGTTTATGCTGAGGCTGTAACTGGGGAGGTTTTGAATTCACTGCCAGCAAACAAGCCCACCTGAGCACTTTGGTTACCACCATCTTAATCCCCTCTCAGTCAAGCCTCTGCAAATACAGCCAATGTTCCTTTTACTACTACTGATCTTTGTAGAGAGATGACCATTGGAGATGCTATCCTGGAAAGGCTTGAACGTAATTAGTAAGCTAAATAAATTCGTGCTATCATTACTTTTAACACTTTTAAATTAAATAAAAGTAAGCCCTCCAAAAATTTAATCCTATGAATGAAATGAAATTTGAAGTCTAATAACAGAAAATTGAATTGTCACTTTCTTAGCTTATTTGTTAATATCCCAGATGAAATACTGAGTATTGAAGCAGTATTTTAATGTGCCATTCCTCTACTTTTCAGTTTGGTATCCTAACCATTTTTTTTTTCTTTTCTTTCTTTCTTTCTTTCCTTCCCCCCCCATATTGTTTTTCATGAGATTGAGTCTGCTGTAGTGAGGTCTCAATCTCTGTTTCTTTAATCCCCCTACTGGTAACATGCCTGTTATCTGGTCTAAAGATTGACTTCCATGCTCTTGCTGATTCATCTGGAAAATTGTTTGAGAGTATAAATCTCTGTGAAGATTATTGTGTCTCATTCCCTCAAGAGGAATTACATTTTGCCCTTCTAATGTTAACTCTTTGGCCTCAATAAGTTTGTTGATTTTATTATTGACAATCAAGTTTGATATGATGTATTTTACGGAATGTTGGCTTATTTACTAGCTAATTTGGCATTGAATGTAGCCAGACCAGCTGATTATGTGTTTTTTTTTCATTGACACTGCCAAAATACAGGAGGTGGTAGAGTAGACACACTCTTCCCTTCCTCTTTGAGGAAGTATGATTTGGGTGTTTTTATTTTTATTTTTTTTTCACTTTTGCAATTTTTTATTATTTATGATATTCTTCAGTCTCAGAATACATATTTAAATTGTGATATATTTTTGTAGCAAGAAATTTGAGTCACTGACAGCAGAGAAATTTGCTGATAAAGTTATTCTGAACAGATACGGAAGATTTTGCTTCACTTTTTGAAAGTCACATTTGTCATGCTGTGGTAATTAGTGGCCTTAGAAAAATACATGGGAAATAACCAGGCAAACGCATTAACTCTGAAATCCAAAATGTGCATCAGCTATTTTCAGAAAGAATTAAAAATGAACAACAATCCTGACATATGTTACCCACCTCTAGACAGGTTCTGCATTGAATGCTGCAGTAATGCAGAGTTCTGTGCCTTTTTTTCTCTTTGGCAGATTTAACAATCTATTCTACATTTGTGCTTGAGTTTCTAGCAGCTCATTTTCATTCTGTAGTGTGCCATTAAATATTTCCATCTTCTTCAGGGGAAGTATGCCTGTGTTTTTAGACTTCCTGTATCATCTTCCACTCAGAGACACTATCTGTCTGTAGATGAGTTGGAAAAATTTGGTCCAAAAAGCAGCAATGCCATGAAGAAACATTGCAAAGGATGTGCAAAGTCAAGTGTTTCATTGCACAGTGCTTTATCTAAGGAATTAGGGTTATATAGTTTCATTTAAAGCATTTTGGCCAGAGCATTCATTCCAAGGTGTTCTGTTCTTTGCTTATATGTACTAGTGTATTCTTTAACTGTTTATATTCAGAGGCGGGAGTAAGAGAGTAAAATAAACAAGACATTAACACTGTCACTGTTGGTAGAAATGGAGAAAGTGAAAGGCAAACTGTCAAATGTGAATGTGTAAATTATTGCAGCTTTTCTTGAGATCTGATATTTGAACTTGAACATGTCTGCTTAGCATATTGTTGAACAGCTAAAAATAAACCTAGCCATGTGAACTAGGCAGCGTTTACCTTTGCCATCAGTGAACAAGCCTGTGCTTTGCATCTTTGTACTTGTGCTGTGTGTGACTGATTGTGTGTCAAGAGTGAGACAACTTCCTGGTGCTATTGGGGGTCACTTCTAATTATTTGTAATAGAGTTGCAGGAGAACCTGCAGTCAATAATGAGGGTCCCATTGTGGTAGGTGCTATACAGCCATACAGTAAGGTAGATCTGTGCTAGAGAGAAATAATGAATAGAATAATGAATAGAAATAATGAATAGAATAATGTATAGAAAAGAAGAAACTTGGCAAAAGCTAAAAAGACTACAGTTTTTGAGGGAAAATGGGGAAAATTATAAGATGTGTATACACTCTCATTTGCTTACTGTTATTTGAGCACCTCACAATAAACTTATTTATCTTCACAAATTTCTTTTGATAGAGGGAAATTCCATTATCTTCATTTAACCAGTAACAGAAAGAATGTAAATTATTTGCCCATAATCTTAGAGGTAACATGAGTAGGGAAGTGACATCTTAATGTTATTTTGTCAAGACATTCTGGGTCTTGACATCTCACTCTGACACTACCCTTCCTTTTTGTAATGTAACTGACATATACTTCAACAAGTATGGTTTATGATAAACTGTTTTTGTATCTTGGACATGAAACAGTAACACCAGCAAAATGCCAGTCCCTATGCAGATAGAGATTCAATACATTTGGCACAAAATATAGATGCTTTCACAGTCACTATCTGAATCTGGCAATGCAGTGTCATTCGACCATCTGCTACTTATGCAGGGTACCAGCAGCTCAGTATTTGGCTCAGCTTTTTTAAAACGTATGTGACCAGAGTTCTGTGACAGTGACAGGAAATTATGTTTTATTTGCAGTCACACCACAGTGTTATTTGCCTCAATTTCCAGTGTTGGTGTCAGGAGACTAGACATTAATTTTGAACAATTGCATTTGCAGACATGACTGACCCATTTGGTGATGGAATAAATGGGAAGATGATTACTTTTACTGAGCTACTGAGACCTGACTTTTTTCTTCTCTACAAACTGTCTCATTGTTGCTTTTCTAGTGTGGCTGGTATTGCCAAAGTCAGCAAAAGATGTCTGATTATATTAAATGAAGCCATTAGAAACTTGCTGTCTGTATGTGTCTGGTATTTTTCTGTCTATTTAATAATCATAGAAGGATAAAATGTTTAAGGCTCAGGTAGTTTGTCTTTTTAACAAGGAAGTTTAAATGCCTCAGGTTTTATAATTTATACCTTTTAACTTCTTATGCATGGGGTTTTTTTTGTTTTTTTTTGTTTTTTTTTGTTTTTTAAATCATAAGAAAGACTAGCAGTTCCCTTGGACTCCCTTAAACAGTAGTTAATAACTGCTGTTCATCTTCTTTCTGCCCACCACAGTTTCTCTTTTCTTCCTAATAAGATACACAGCAGAAATCTGTTTCTTTGGACAAGTCTTTTAAAATAACTGTTTTCCTTTAATATGTATGTTATGTATAACTATGTTCCTTTAATATAGGATGAGTGATAAGTGATTTCATGATGAGGAAATCATGAGAAACAGTGACTAAAATGTAGCATTCAACAATGAATTTTAATGTAAAAAAGTTGCTACTAGCAATGGTAACATCACAAAAAACCTGAGACTTTACCAGAGTGTAATTATTACTTTTGCAATTTTTGTTGTCTTGATTATGACTGGCATACAATGCTTTTAGAGTAGAATGCTTTAGCTCGTATTAGAAGTGTCTAAATAAACTGTGGAGAACATTTCATCACCAGGTGACATGGCTGACAAATGACAAAGGGGTTATCTGAATGAGGTGAGTTGGAAGTTAGACGTGGCCTGACAGAATAATGACACTATGAGAAGTCTTTGAGCTGGAAGCACAGTACTCCATTTTTTACATGCCATGCTCTTATGGCTCAACAGGACTTCTTTGCAAAATTCAGTTTCTATAGAGAGTGCTTCACAGTGCATCTTCTTGATCTATGGTCTGTCCCTGCAAGGGCTGGAATTAAGAAACTGTGATCTAGACAAAGATTAATGTAAGTATGGTAATTGCACTCTAGTGGTTCAAAAGTATCTGGACAACTGTAACTGTCAAAGTGGGTGGAAAATATGGATGTACACTAACTTTAGAAAGTCAAACTTTTTACTTGATATCTGACTTTGGTAGAAACCTACGTTCAATTACAAATCTAATTTTTGGGGCAGAGAGCTTTTCTATTTAGTCTACCTTTTATGCTTCTCCAGCCAGACACTTCATAACATTTGGATTTTAATTAAAAAGAGTAATCACTTCTTCAGTTTTCACTAGTCAAATTATAATTATAATTGGTAAGAGTACATTCTTTATTTATATCTATATGAAACTTTTCATAGTTAAAATACATTTTTCCTTGATGGCAAGTTTACAATAAATCTTAGATTGTAGTCGATGCAGGTTCTGAGATATTTTACTGTTAAGGCATGAAAGAGAGAAAAAATCTCCTTGGAGAAATTTGAATTTTATTTAGCCTATGCATTTCCAGTATAGGACAGATAAAAAGGGCAACACTGACTGCTGTTGAAGTCCCGCTTTATAAAGTTAGGAATAGGTGATATACTTAAAGAAATACCTGATATATTTTTCTTTATGTGCTGATTGAAAAGCAAACCAGATCTTCCAGATTTTCTACTATTTGACTTTAATGCTGAGTTTTCCTACCGAAATTGTAAGGTCCAATACTACTTTTCAAAATAGAAAAGAAGCCAAGGTATATTTATAGCTTGAATAATTCAGAACAAACTTATTGAGAAACTTCCACTCTTGAAACTTAATTGAAGAACTCTAATATGAAATATAGATTTGATGAGAAAAGGACCATAAGAGCAAAAAATCTGCTTGTCATCTACAAAGAAATACTTAGTCATTTGAGCAGTATAATCAGGGAGTGCGATGATATAGACATAGAATAATGCAAGGCCAAGAATAAAGTCCTGTGGGACATCAGCTGTAAGTGAAAAAGGACCCAATTCAATAGCAAGCGAATGATCAGATAAAAACAGTGTCAGCCAACACAACATGTAGCTTTAGTGCTACATCTGGAGTACAATCAATAAGCAACTGTGATTAGTAGTTTTCAGAATAGAAGACTGACGGTATTTCATTACAGCAAATAATGAACTGTATTTATAAACACATGTACCTTGATCATCTCAGGTGATGTAACCAAATTACACTGGTTAGTGGATGTTTGCAATAGAAGTTATAAATCCACTCTGGCAATGAGAAAAACAAGTTGTAACTTTTGGTAATGTTTGCAATAGAATAAGCCCTCTGGGAGTAAGTTAGTTGAATTGATCTTCTCCAGTAATCATAATGACAATGACAAAAAGAGAAGGCAAACAGACTACTGGAACTACTGCAGGTGAAGGCTAGAAAAGGCCTTACTAGAGTATTGGCTGGTATAGTTTTTTAATTTGGTACCTCAGTAGATAGCTAGACAGATGATTTATCCCCTGTGATATGACATGAGATTAATGCTTTTAAATTTGTGTTAAATTTCTCTGATAAATTTTAATGTTGGAAAATACAGGAAGATGTGGGAAATATGGTTCTGGTAATCCCAAGCTAAATGTTGAGCGTTCCATTGTTCTGCACTTTTCATTTACTATCCAAAAAGAATCACCTAGTCCAGTTTTCCCTATTTTATTAATTTTACATTAGTCTTTATTAAATGGCTTTCAGTTTCCTATTGTGGGGTGATTTTTAAGGCTTTCAAAATTTTTAAGGCTTTGATTCCTCAGCATCTGATATTACTTCATGAACAGCACAACTTTCCAACATATTTTTGTTCAAACATACAAAGGTCATAGTCTTCATCTGGTCTTTTCTCTCAATTTATCTGACTGATTTTCTGTGCAATGTGTTTAGTCATATGAGCCGGAGCTGGAAACAACCAATTAGATCCTTCTGTCCCTGCCAGAGCTGGAAACAACCAATTAGATCATACTGTCCCTCTTCTTGCCAATGTGGAATGTAGTCTCCCAGATAGAGGACACACGCTTGATTTTAGCCAAAAGCTGAGAAGAAGCCTCCTGATCTCCACCAAATGAAATTTAAACTCTCATCTGTTATTAATACATTTTCAACAAATGATTACCAGAACATCTGCTGATGTCCAGTAAATTTTTCATTCCTTCTCTTAAAGCTGACTTCCCCAATGGACTGATGAGAGAGACATTCTACAACATATTCTGCTATTTAAAATAACATCATTCCACTGGAGAAATGTTAACTGAAAGTGGTGTAGTGATCTTTGTGGTTCGTGTTGCAGCTATAAGGGAAATAAGAGCAAAAACACCAAAGAGTTGTGGTGAATGGAGTTAAATCCAGTTGGAGGCCGGTCACTAGTGGTGTCCCCCAGGGCTCAGTATTGGAGCCAGTTCTCTTCAATATCTTTATCAATGATCTGGACGAGAAGATCCAGTGCACCCTCAGTAAGTTTGCGGATGACACCAAGTTGGGTGAGAGCATTGATCTGCTTGAGGGTAGGAAGGCTCTACACAGAGGGATCTGGATAGGCTGGATCGATGGGCCGAGGCCAACTGTATGAGGTTCAACAAGGCTAAGTGCCGGGTCCTGCACTTGGGGCACAACAACCCCATGCAATGCTACAGGCTGGGGGAAAAGTGACTGGAAAGCTGCCTGGCGGAAAGGGACCTGGGGGTACTGGTCGATAGCCAGCTGAATATGAGCCAGCAGTGTGGTCAGGTGGCCAAGAAGGCCAACAGCATCCTGGCTTGTATCAGAAATAGTGTGACCAGCAGGACTATGTCAAGTGATTGTCCCCCTGTACTCAGCTCTGGTGAGGCCACACCTTGAATACTATGTTCAGTTTTGAACCCCTCACTAAAAGAAGGACATCAAGGTGCTGGAGCATGTCCAAAGAAGGGCAACAAAGCTGGTGAAGGGTCTGGAGAGCAAGTCTTATGAGGAGCAGCTGAGGGAGCTGGGGTTGTTTAGCCTTCAGAAAAAGAGGCTGAGGGGAGACCTTATCACGCTCTACTATTACCTTAAAGGAGGCTATACCGAGATGGGGATTGGTCTCTTCTCCCAAGTGCCAACTGATAAGACAAGAGGAAATGGTCTCAAGTTGTGCCAGGGGAGGTTTAGGCTGGATATTGGGAAAAATTTCTCCACTGAAGGGGCTGTGAAGAACTGGAACAGGCTGCCCAGGGAAGTAGTTGAGTCAGCATCCCTGGAAGTCTTCAAAAAAAGTTTAGATGTAGAGCTTAGTGACATGGTTTAATGGTGGACTTGGCAGTGCTAGCTTAAAGATTGGACTAGATGATCTTGGAGGTCTTTTCCAGCCTAAATGATTCTATGATTCTATGAACATAATGCAATAAGAATAGTAGGATTTTTATCTAACTTTTTATTTTTTTTTTATCAGGAAATATTATGAAACATCCAGCAAATGAATGGTCTTTACATGAAATTCTTAGCTTTTACACATGTTGAAAAGATTAAATGTTGGTTTTAAAATGTTGACACCAGTGTCATATGGTACAGTTTTATTTGGAAATTTTTTGATACACATGGTACACAAAAAAAATAAAATAACCGTGACTGAGAGGAGAGGCATGTCTGAGGTAAATGTGCTACGACAGCCTTTTAGATTTAGAGGTATATTTAGAGAGTGACTCTCATTTCTCTGTTTAAAACTTTTCTGAACTCGAAGGTTTTGAGAAAGAAAATTTTCTTGAAGTCCATTTCCAGCAGAACATGTTGAACTTCCATGTATATGGCCTGTTTTCCCAGTTTTGTAGAGTTATTCTGCTTGGTGATTACAGTGACATTTCTCCAGTCATCTGCAACTCTTTATACATGTAATGGGCAGCTACTCCCAGGTGGCCACCTGAGTTTTGCATTTAAGCCCAGCATGTAACCCAGTTATGTTCTCTATCAAGATGGACAGCCTGCCTCAGTTTTCTTGTCTCACTGCTAAATTTCAGGATATATGAGGGAGTGCAAATAGAAGTTCATATTCCCCTGAAGGGAGGGGTCTGCCTTGATTCTCACCCACATACAGCTGGGAAAATGCAAAGTGACAGTATGCCCTAGCACCAAAGCCCTGGTATGCACACAGTTACACAAAGATCATTAATCTTAGCATTCCTTTCCTGGCTGTACATCACACTTTTCAAGTCTCCTCCTGTCCACTTCCACATCCTTCCCAAAATACATCCTCATATCCTCTTTCTAATAAAAAGGATAATTTGTGTCCATTGAGGAGAAGACTGTATCAACACACATTTCATTTTTACGGTTTTGCCAGGGGTGCTGCTGTTCTTAAAAAGCCTTTGCGTAGCTCATGAGCTACCAGAAAAGCACTCTCTGAACAGCCCAGATCACAGAAGATCGGCTGAGAGGTTCTTTTGTGTAGTCTTCTGCACAGCATAACCAGTTATTTACACATACTTTTGTTAGGCTCACGTCTCTCTTTAGAAGTTAAATTTGAATATTTTGTTTAGGTATAGCATACCTATAATTGGAGTAGCACTCCAACTGTAGATATGGTGGTAAATATGATCCACTTCAAGGAACTACTGATCTGATGAGATGTCCTGCAAATAGTTGGACAAGAACACTTTGCCTAAAGCAAAGTCCAGAGCAGAAGAAATGTTTTATCTTTGCTGGTTCAGATGGGCACAGAACTCCACTAATGAAGTCAAATAACTTACAAAATATCTGAGTGTGGAACTTATAGCTCAGGGGTTTCTGGTTCATATGATTCGAAAATCTGGAACTGTAAACTTTTGTCTTTGTGGTGCATATGCAGCTACACAGTAGGCAGGCAGATTTATGACTTTTAGAGCATTAGAAGATTTGTCTTTTAAAGAAAAGGTCACTTTTAATCCCAGTTGTAACTGAAGTTGGTTATTCACTGTGATTGCCCACTGTTACATGATTTAGTTGGACTTGATATCTTGAAACCTGATTACTGTATTCTGTTCAATAATATTGAAATACATTATTTTCACTACTTCATGTTTCAGAATAAGAGCCAAGGATTGAGCTTTGTCCGTATTCATGCACCTTGGCAAGTACTTAGTCGAGAAGCGGAACTCCTTAAAATAAAAATGCCCACTAAAAAGGTAAGTATCTTCCATCTTCTATCAACCAGTTTTATGTCTGGATGATGGTTGATCAGAAAGATGGTTAAATGTTTAGAATGTAGGTGTACATTATTTCAAAATCAGTGCAAATGAATTGTCAGTCCTACTCTTTCACCTTACTAATTATTTTAAGATGATTTAGTATTCCGAGTTGGATTTAAGGTGGGATTTTCAGAGTGGATTTCAAGGGCCCCAGAGGCAGCTGGCTGGCATACTGTTCTGTAGAGTGATGACAGAGGTGAGTTTTAAGGATGGTTTGAAGCTGAGAAGGCAGTAGCTATTTGGATTTTTGTCAAAGAACTTTCCTCAAAGCTGAGGTGCAGTATAGGAGACAGTATGATACCTGTTCATTGCCTTAAGATTTCTCTGAAGTCTGGGGATGCTGAGAGAGAGCCTATTTTGGTGGTATAAGTGACTTACTGAATTGAGAAATGCTCCATTGTCATTATAATTTTGGCTCACTATCTTCTTTGTAGTCCTAGTAGTTGAGAATATCTACAGGTTTCAACAGAGTTGCTGGCAAATATGGCAAATCCTGTGGAACATATCCCAAAATTTTGTGATCCTGCAATGATTTAATGTGTTGGTTAACAACTCCACTGAAGTCAGTGGAACTGCCTTGAGCTCACAGTTAGTGATACTAATCAACTACATTACTGAACACTTATTTCATTGCATTGCCATCAGAATTAAAGGACAGAAAAATTTTATTTTCTTCCACAGTATTTTTTTTTTTTACCTATCAATTATTTTCACCCAGCAAAGGATGTCCACATCTCATGATGTTACTGTCTGTCAGTGTCAGAGATTTGGCCAAGCCAGTCTTGTATACTCTTACTGTATTGTGTTCCCCCCATGCCCTGCAAAAAATCTGTTTAGTTGTAATCAGCCTCCAAAAATGAGTAGGGTTTGGACAGCTACTGTACCTCTGTCCTTTCTGGCATATTGATGGATGCATAGGGCCTTTCTAGAAATGTACCTTTGTATTTGATTCCTCTCTTTGATCCCTTCCCAGCTTCCTTCCTTTTGTACATATTTAGTGCCTGATCATTTCTCCCTCTTTCTTCTCTATTAGAATTTTCCTCTCCTTGTCTTTTGCAGATAATCTGGAGAGAACTATTTTAACTGAGCAGTGCTGCCATCATATTATCCTGTCTGAGTTAAAATCTGTTCAGGAGCTAATAGTCTCCAATGGCCATTCTAGTCACTCACAAACAGCTTGGCACCCTTCATCTTCTCTGAAAGGGAGAAAAAATGTACAGTAAATCATTAAGCCCTAAACACACAGAACCATCTGAGGTAAAGAGGGAGCAGACAAAGCAGGAATCATCTCAAACAAAGGTCACAGAAAATACATTAACTGCCTAAATTGTGATGTTATTTGTAGTGCCAGTGCATGGTTCATCATACAATTGTTAGTCAAAGGCTAGAAGGAGCTAAAAACGTTAGTATTTTGTTTGCTGGTAAGCTGTAATATGTGGAAAGCGCACTGTGAGCAACCATGACTAATGAAATTAAAACCAAAACGAAACAGAAGAAGCCCCCCAAATAAAGGGAAAATAATAATAAACAGAATATCCATACCACATGCTGGAAAAGTTAGAATTAGACAACAAATTCTTAAGCGGAGTGTGAAAATACAGTAAATTTTGGGTTCATGAGTGTTCTAAACCATAGCAAATCAAAGGGACATTCTGGAGAGCTGTGTTCTGCTGCCCTGCATCTGACTGTACAGGCAATCATACGTGCAAATACACATTTGCTAATTCATATGGATCACTGTGATTCTACCCGCATTGTAGCCGAATCAGTTGTCATTGTTATATCTAGTGTGTATTGCTCTATGCAAAATGGTCTCCTACTCTTTGATGCATATTTATAGTGGTCATATGCATTCATAGAGTTCATTTGCTTCAAAAGAAGCTGGGGTACCAGACTGAATTTTGTTTATGCCATTTAATTATGTTTTTTTTTCTCCTTTTTTCCATGTCCCATTCCTTTCTGAGGGAGGGACCAAAAGCAAGGTTGTATTGGAGATGCACAAAGAATCCTTAATGTTGCTCTGAAGACAATGATGTATGCTGAGGATGTCCCTGCCCACCTGTGGTAGCTGTAAAGGCATACCAAGATATGCTGATCTTCCTGAGAAAACATTTTTATTTAATGTTATTCTCCCTGGAATTAGCCCAAAAGTACTCACTCTGACTCATCTTTTCTATCTTGCTGTTCTCCCAAGTTGGACAAAAAGAACAGACCTGTTATGCTAGATTTCCAGTATCTTATTTTAACATTGTATGTAATTGCACATCATGTAAACTGGATCTCTTTTTTTCTTAAAACAAGCAGTGGAAATAGGCTGGATTGTAGATATCTCTTATTCATTTATGGCTGGAGGTTGTGTGTTATTCCTATAGATATAAAATTATATGACATTTAAAAATATTGACAATTAGTTCATTTAACCAATGTATTTCATACCTTTTAAATTGATTCCTTTTCTTTAAAACTACAAATTTAAAGTGACGAATAGAACAAATATTCAAAGGGCAAATGGACTTGCAGTCATCAATCAGGCAGTTAGTTATGAAAATGGTATTCAGATATGTGCCTGTAACTTATTATTGATGTGTAGAAAAAAGTGAAATGAGGTATGTCCACCAACAGGGAAGCCAGATCTCAAATTTCGTGAAAATGCACCCTAGGATAATAAATTATTTTGTAAAACTTAAAGGTGATATGGCATTTTTAAGAAGATTGCTGGCAGCTATTGTTGACTACTTTTTATTTCTATTATCTCAATTGCAGAAATGGAATACTACCAGTTAAAAACAGCAAACATGACATGAAAATTATGTTCTTGTTTTAAGATTTTTGCAATCAAAGACAGTTGGGGGAGGAATTTCCTGTGGAGGGAAAAAAATCCACTTTGAAAAACTGAAACCTTGTATTTTGGAGATTTGGCCATAAAAATGGAAAAATTCAGCCAGGAACCACTAGAAAGAAAATTCTATTTTTGCTCAGGGACAAAAGGTTATTTTAAAAGCATAATAGATATTTTCTGTGATGATATTTTTATTTATTCAAATATTCAATGAAACTATAAAAAAGCATTTTCGGTGGAAAGTATCCATCTCTAAACATAATGTATTGGTTGCAAAGAAGTCTTTTCTAATGTTCAATTTTAAAACATCTTTCAGGACAAAAGACATTCTGGAAAAAGGTGCTTTTTGAGCAAATTTAACTATGTGTATACTTCTGCATATGAAAAAACAAGTACTTTGATGAATGAAAATGTGCCACGCACATATATTGGATACATCCCTTATAACAACTTCAAATAGGAAAATAAATCCCACGCAATACCATTAGGTTTAACAGCGGCTAAGCTTCCAAAGATCCTCGAAAAAAGATCAGAATGTGCTGAAGGTAGAGGACCAATGACCTAAAAAGTTATGAAGCCTTAAGGTGCTTCATTTCAATCATTTGAAAAAATAGTAAAAATATTTTGGCACAGACTCATTCAGGTGTTACATAAAGTTCATTTACTGCATTTGGGTAATCAGATTGCATATAAACGTGTTTGGTAAGGTTGTCTGTATTTAAGGAAAAAACCCTCCGTACTTCTGGGAAGTTCTGTTGCACAACACATCAATCTGAATCAGCAAAACCTATATCCTTGCACTTGAAATTGCCACAGAGCCAGCCTGGCATCCTCACTTTTAATGGCAAGTGTACGTGTGTGCCATCAGACCAAACTAGCAATTATTACCCAGAAATAATTTATTTTCTCTGAGCAGTATAATTGGCAGCAGGTAAAGTTCCTTGCTCTGTCCTCTCCTGCTATTTCCAGCTACAGTTACTAAGTCAAAATAATTACTCTGCCTTTCTGTCCTCTCCTTGCAGCTCCTAGCTGAAATGCATTAGTAAGGATGTTTCTTGTACTAAAAATTCTACACTGAGTTTTCTTCTGGAAGTAATTTTTCTCTTTGCAACTGAAACTCTTATCAGGTGCTTGCTCATATATGGGAATATATGTTGAGAGAAGGTGTTTATTTTAATTACGGATTTAAACATGTGAATAGCAAATTACATCTTTTGTTTTTTTCGTTTTAGTGTATTTTTGGAAGTCATGTTAATGTACTACATTTTATTTACTCAGATGTATGAAATCAAAGAAGAAGGGGGAATACTCAAAAAGTTAAACAAAATATGGTGCAAACTGACTGAACCTCTGCAACCCCAGGTGCCACAGGAAAATACCACGATGAAAAGCCTGTCTTACCCATTTTCCAGAGAGAAGATATATTTGTGAGTACTTTAAATTATGAAGAGCAATGAAAAAATCTATAACTCATCATTTTAGTGTTGTCATATTTTTTTTTTCTACCAATTTTTCAATTAAAATTCAGAAATTCATTGAGGTTGCAACATTTCTGGGAATCCTGAGGAAATATGCAAGTTGTCAGATTATTCCTGGATAGTATTTCCAAGTGATGAAAGTATATGTCTGAATTAAACTAAATTTATTAAAGCCCAAGTAAATAGATCTGAAGTAATGAACATGCATTGATATTGAATTCAGTTTCAGAGGATTAACAGAAATCTAAGTTGTACAGAATTTGGTCAGTGTTCTAATTCCTTCTGCTGGCCAAGGCATTTGAAGCAGTGCAACAAATAAAATATCTATGTTTTGAGCATGAAATGTAAAAAGTTTAGCAACAAATTCCTGATTAATTGGATAGCGATATTACTACCTGATTTTTAAAAAGAAAGAGCAAATACAAATCCAATAATATTTTTCATCTTGATAGATTTCTTGTAGTAATTAAAACTTGTCTAGTAATACGCAGATAAGGAATTCTTGACACTTGCCCTTTCACTCAGAATAATACTCCTTGGCCCAGTTTGATACTAAACGTTCCTTTTTTTCCTCATGATTGGCTTCTTGTGTTTATGTCTGATAAATAAAATTCAGTAATAAATATAATGAACAAACATATCATTTACTGTCCCCTCTGAAAATTTTCATTAATAGAGAATACAAGTCAAACTGATTGACAGGAATAAACTGGGTAGGCTAAATTCACATATGATGATTTTCAGGTTTGAGGGAATGCATAATTCCAGAGGAACTGTTATCTTAAAGCAAGTGAAATGTTGACTGGTTAGTCACCTGGAAAAGAATAATAAACATCTGCATTAGGCAAGTTGAAACTTTGTAACATAACCACAGAATGTAATAGCAGTGAGGTTATTTTATAAGGAAAAGATTAAGATGTCCACTTGTATAAACAACAGGCAAGCTCTCCTTACTAGAATGGCATTTTACATTAGTTAATATTTCTGCACTTTTTGTGCCCACCATCATTGCAATCCCGGTAGAATTCTAAATGAATATGTCTTAAGGATTTCATTTAGATATTAAGAGGTACAGTATATCATGCTCTACTATTTCATCTACGTTTCCTCTAAACATGTTTGTCTTCCTTACTGTAGTTTGTAAGTTAATTCTAAACCAAGATTTTGTCTATTGCCTTACTCATTACTGCCATTTCTGAAAACATACCTGATTTTTTTTCTCAACATTTTTAGATATAACATTAGAGACAAAGACACATTTTTTGACAATGCTACCCGCAGCCGAATAGTAAGTAAATGAAAGTAACATATCATTGATTTCTAGTGCTGAATGAAGTTTACTTTAATAGTGAGTGTTGGTTACTACTTTGCTAATTTCATCACTTTATTCATTTCTCTTTTCCTACAAAACACTAAACTGTCAAAAGTAAGTGCAAAATACTGCAGGTGCCCAGTAGTTCATATAGCCCAGTGGGAGTAGGAGACCCTATGTGAGAGAATACTGTTGACTCCATTGTTAAAAGTTATCATTAAGCCTTACTCCTTTAACCTGATTTTCTTCCATGAAAGTACATCCTCTTCAAAACTATAGTAATTTACTAGCTACAGTAGTCTTCGATGAGAAACCTCGTATCATGTTCCTGACATCCTGCTAGGCCTCCAGCAGGTTAGTAAGGCAGGATTTCTCTTTATGGATGCTATGCCAACTCCCCTCCAGCATGCTGTGTCCATAGACACTTGGGTTTCATAGATATAGTGTGTATACTAATCATTTGTATGTGCATCTTGATGTTATACTTCCAACTGTTAAAGTTAAATGTTTGTTTGTTTTACAGCATTGGATTCTCCTGCGATTTTCTATAATGTAAAGTACTCATTCTACATGAAGTCATTACACTTCATATAGTTTCATAAGGATGTGACATAGCAGGACTTAGCCTACACATTAGTGCCATATGAATTGCCATACCATTTTTAGGTTTTAACTAGTAACCTCTATAGAAGTCTCTAATCTCTAAGTTTCATTTTATTGCTCACTCCATGAGGCAAAGAATGTTAAAAGACAATTTATGTTATATGACTGTTCTTCTTTTCCACAGGTACGTGAAATTTTGAAGCGCACATCTACAAAGGCAAGAAACAGCATGGGTAAGAAAGAGGGAAGATAACTATATATATTGCTTTGAAAGGAATTGCTTAGGTATCACACTGAATATTTGTTTGTCTAGCAGAACACAAGAGTACACTGGTACATTTCCACAAAAAATAGAGACTGAAGCAAATGCATTTTCTGAGGAATAGGATCAGACTTCCTGGTTCACAGTTCACATAGCACATAGTAATGGGAATTTGATTTTCATTTCTACAGGTGCAGGATCTGGCACATAACTTGCATTTCACAAGTTATTATAAAATTGGATATGATTATGGTATGATCTGCTTTTGAAAACTCAGATGTCAGCTCCAATATATTGCATTATTTCTTCCAGGAACAGATTTTTCTTGCCATTTCAGTAGAATGAATCCAGGTTATTCTTATCACTACTTCTTTAAAAATGATGTCCATGAACTGAATAGTGAAATATATGAATCGACTATGACTGTTTTGAAGATACTGGGTGATACTTTTGGGGTAACCCTGAAATATTCTGAGTTTTTCTTTTCTTGAGGTTCAGAACATATACAGGTGTACTTACTTTCTTTTCACTACTCTTTCCTTTCCTCCATTCTGATATCATGACACGTATCTCCCTGGAGTTGAAGAGATGACATTACTCCTTGTCTGGCATATTTTCTGAAAGTCCTTCTGTAAGCTTGACCACTTACGTACAGATCACAATGTTCTAGGGTAATATAGTGCAAAGAATGAGCATACGATTGTGACAGTTTCCTGCAGTCTTGGTGTAATTTTGTGTAGTGAAGCTGTGGTAACAGATTTCTTTGGTACAGCATCTGGAGAGGAAAATATATTAATTTAGGATTCCCTGAAATAGCAATTTTATTTATTTGTTTATTTATTTAATCATACAAAAGAAACAAAAAAATGAACAAAATACTTTATCTTTTTCATCTAAAAGTACTCAGCTTTGCCCAAAACAAGCATTTAAATTTGGGATTATTAGAGTGTTTCCTTTAAAAAAAAAAAAAAAGGGAAAGATGGTTGAGAAAATATCAGGTGTTTTTCATTTCTAAAACATTGTTCTGCTGATATCTGTTTTGTCACTGTTTGTTCTGTTTTGTTCCATGTTTTGAACTGCTCAAAGGCTTTGGCGGGGCAGTAGAGAGAAACACTGCCTTGCTTTGCTGGATTGGTCCAGCTGGCATCCAAGGGATTCTGGTGGTGACTGGGGAGACCATGCTTTCCCTGGGAGCTGTGCAAACAGATATCAGTAGAGTACAGGATTTTAGTGACAAGGAAGTTTAAGGTATATAAAACAAGAAACCTCGAGTGCAGCAGGAACGTGAAGCTTGACATAAAAACCACAGCCCTTAAAACCTACACTTTGCCAGGGGATCCAGAGAGGCTGTGTAGAAGCTGTTCAATCTCTTAAGACTTTTTAAGTTACTGCAGGGAGAGAAAGCTTAAAAGAAGCAATCTGTCGTGTAAGAATACAGTAGGAAGGAAAAGAGCACTTTATCAAAGCTTTTATTTTAGCCTCTTACTCAAAGTTTTCTCTGTATGATAGCTTGTTCTGGTTTATAATATAATAAATGCCATCTTTAGAGATCAAAGCATTGGTAGTGACTTTTTTTTTCTTTTTTTTTTCTTTTTTTTTAAAATCTAAGGTGAAAAAACAGGCAGATCAAGCTCAGGTCAATTCAAGCTCAGGTCAACTCAAGATCCCATTTGACATGAAGCAAATACTTTAACCCTTCTGTCTTTCCTATCTTTCTCGTCAATAGCCTGAACATGATTATGCATCATGTTTGACCTAAATTCAGTAATTGTGTTGGTATTCTGAGATCATCCCCCAAAAGTTCTATGCTTCACATGTCACTAAAGTTCTCTAATATTGTTTTAGAATAACAGTTGTGTAATTTGACTATGGATTTTTATTTTTGTTTGTTTGTTTATTTGTTTGTTCCTGGTTACTTTTTACTGGACATTGAAAGCACAGAGGTCTGGAATAAACTGCTAATCCTAACTTTAACTGTCATTTTATGGAGGAATTATATTCACTGGCAGATACCGAAAACAGAATGGCTGTAAGAGCTGTAAGTCTCGAGAGCCTGTGGTGGTCTTTAGGTTCTGTAATCATTATCTGGGGATTTCAGTTGCTGAAGCCCTTGGTAGCATGGGTTCACTGTGATAGTGTTGTGTTCCTATATCTTCCTGTATCTTTCACCAGACTTCTTGTTTTCAGTCTTTAGGACTCAGCACTTTTTGTCCTGGTGCATGCAGTTTTCCAGCATAACCATGGATTTGATGAACACAAACTGATTTAACTCCCGCAAACAAAGACAAGTTGTCATCTCAGAAAGAGGACCTTATGTATTTATAAGAGGAAGGGTAGAAAAACCAGCACTTAGTTCAGTGAAAACTAGACATGATATAATGCTAGTCAAAAGAGAGTAATCTTAATTACAAACTTCTGTAATTTTTTTATTTTTAATTCGTATATTGTTTGTGTGCCTCAGTGGGGATTCATGGTTCTGAACATTATCAAGCTTCATGAAGGACTTAGATGCTTTCCTCCTTAGTCACATGCCTCTTTGCTATCAGGATGAGAAAGTAGTCAAAACTGTCTTTGTACCAGACTAGTTCACTGAACAAAGAGCACAATACAAAAATAAGCTTTTCTGTGAAAAAATATTTTCCATAGCCCAGTACTTCTATGTTGGTAGATACTCACCTTGACATGATTTTGAATGTCTTCAGCTCAGTCGCTTATGTAATGTCATTGAATGAAATCTGTACTAGCCTTTTCTACTTAATTGTGCCTAGCTGTTGATAATCTTTTCTTTTCTTTTTTTTTTTCTTTTTCTTTTTCTTTTTCTTTTTTTTTTTTAGGTATTAGCACATTAATAGCAAACAATGTTTATGATGCAGCATACCCGCTTCATGATGTATGTATATCCCATTAAAGATCTAGTTCCCTCATGGTATCACTCAATAGCACATAGACCTTAAATCTTATTGCCTGTGACAATGAAAATATATTCTAACATTTTAAGTGTGTGATTCTAGCATGAAAACTTTTACATAAATACAGTTCAGGTTGTGACTTAAAAGTAGAATCAACAATGTAGGAACAGCTGATCAATCTATTATTGAATTGTATGTTTTTATGTCAGTTATTTAAAGATTTTCTTTTCCTAGGGTGAATATGAAGGCCAAAATGATGACATGAATGAAAGAAAGGTAAAGTACATTGCAAAATTAATTTTATATTAGATTTAATGTGCTAAATGTGAATTAATGTCCTAAATGTTATCATAAAACATTAGTCAGCATTCAGTCAAGTAAATGCTTTTACAAATGCATTTAATATTTGTTATGCTGCTTATTTTCTTGTACTTCTGCACATTAAATTTGTTTGCAAGACTTTCTATGACATCTTTTTATGAAGTATTTCCATGAATTTAACTTAATATTTACATCTTGAAGTGCTTCAAATTTTCTTCCACCTGCACAGAGATTTTTCAATCTGTCGGGAAGCAAAGTTGTTAAATAACTTATGTGATTATTTTCTTTCCATAATCAGATGATGCTATAAATGAATAGTCACTTGACTAAAACACAGTTGTATTGTTCATTTGATTGTTCATCCACTTAAATTACATGCAGTTTCTAAAAATCTACTTCCATTTAATTTGTAAAGAAAAAATTTCTAGCTATCAAATGACTTTTGAAAATATCAAATATATCACCCACCAGCTGTCTGCACAAGAGAAATGAATGCATGATCAATTCAGACTATATTTAATACATATGCTTACTATTAAAAATGAGCAAAAACATTTAATTAATGGAATCCACTAAGATCCATTCCATAATGTTCTTTAATGTTTGCTATTTTTTTTCCTGGATATACAAAAAATAGGATAGTAAATGAAGAGTGAAAACTGTGAGGAAATGGGAGAGGGAAGGATGAATTAAAAAAGAATGTCTGGTTGCCTCAAATGTTTACTATATTAGAAATTAAATTGTATATATTCACGGTGATATGTAAATAATTTTGTAAATGTTTTTAAGTCTGCGGTATTACATGTTAGCATGTGCCATCTGTTGCATGAAGGAGAGTTAAGAAAATGTCATTCATTTGGCAGAATACTCTAGTTCTTGAGTGTAATTGCTACAAGTGGTGATTATTTGAACATTTGAAATGAAGGTTGAGTTCATAGATCATGCTGGTAAATTTGATTTCTCCCATACTGTGTGAATAAAAATTTGAAAACATAATGTTCTTTATAGTTTTTGTTAAATAGTGTTAACATTCAGCCACTAGATGTCTTCATGTGCCATATACAATTTTATTTACTATATGAACCTTGGTAAGCAAAAGACACAAAGATGGGAAAAAAAACTATGCAGAAGCTTGTATACTTATGTCTATAATTCTGAACTTTTTATTCATGAAGAAATTATCTCTAGGTAAGTTATAATGGTGATACAGTAATGGACTCCAAAAGTCAGCTACATAGTTTACTCATATATAAGGTTAGCAAAGTTTTTAGAAAGAAGAAAAGAAGAAGAAAGCTAAATGAACACTAGTCAATGGAATAAGATTGGTTAATGTGGGAAAAAGGGAAAGAGGGCCTAAAAGCACTAGTGTCTGGAAAAATATTCACCCTACTAGTTGCATTTTGTGCTGCCTTCTTTTCATCCTGCCTATTAGACTCAGTTATGAAGTGTTAAGTATTAAAAACATAAAAGGTTCTTTCCAGAAATACTTCATTGATTATTCACATATGTCTCTGCTGCCTAGCCATTGAATCTGCTGTAGTATTTCTATACATAACATCATCTGTTTTCTATCTGAACCTAATAGTCTCAGTGTTTAATTTCCTGAAAAGCCCTGACCACATTTAAAGGAAAGGGGGGCATTTTTGTGCTTTTTGTCCCTGCCCCTATTTATTTTGTCCATTTTAACTTATCTGTGTCTTCCGTTTCACGAGTCTGTAGTATAAACCCAAAGAATGGTGAACTGAGCCTGTCTGGGGGTACTTAGGCCAATAAGGCAGCACAAGTAATTAAGGTTTATGTATCGGTTCATAATATAAAAGGTTAATACTTATTAACCCTCTTCAGGATTTCCTTGGAGAAAATGCCCTGTGAAACACTACTTTTTTTCACATCCTATGAGAATAGAAATGAGCAGTCAATGAAATCCACTCTTTTCCCAAGACTGTTGATTAGGGTAAAGGAATTTCCCTGTTTTAGTGTGATTTCTGCCGTAAAAAAAAAAATCTTTTTAAGAAAACTATTGCACAGCAGCTTGATAATAACTTGCCATGAGTATAAACACTGACTTGGTCTTTTTTAAGCTTCTAGCCCACTAGCAACTTGTATGCCTTCATTGCTAGAAATGTGTTTGACACAGAAATACATAAGGGATTTGTTACCTGTCTGGGAATTACATTGTTGTCATATACTACAACAACATCCCTGGATTATTAGAATCAGATTGGAAAGTGTCATTATAAATTTACAGAAAGTACTGCTTTAAATGAAAGTGATAAAATACAATAAGCTTTGTTACAAAACTTCTTAGAATTCCTTTCGATTTTAATAAAAATCAGGAAAGGAATCCCACTCCATCTTCCAGATTAAGCTTAATCTCATAAAATTGCATTGTTGGGACTGAAATTTAGTGTGAGCAACACACGTGAATGGAAAATATCCATGCCATAAACTCACCTTTAGTGTTATGGCTTTTGGAATCAGAATAACCAATGTGATTGTTACCTGATATAATGTCATAGCAACCTGTTCCTGAACTGATTGAAATTTTAGGAAGACCTCTCTTTCTGCTCTTCAAATTCAATTGCCTAGCTATGTTCAAAACATCTTTTATGTAGTCCTAACAATTTAATAGTTTTAACTTTCTTGTTTTGAATATGCAGTGAATGCACTTATTAATAGGATTGTTTGTGAAAATAAATCAAATTGTAGGTAATTCTGTGGAGTAATGACAAGGGGTGATTTTAAATAGGTAACCACAAGTACTCATATGAAAATATCAATATGGCAGCCAGGGCAATCTTCTTCAACTCTTGCAGAAGCCAAAGAAAATCAAACATAGTTTCGTTATTTCTTTCCACAAGTGCAAAGCATTTTGCAAGACTGTTCTCTGTAACAGCAATATTCTATAAGCTAAGACTCCACACTGCTTGAATCTCATTGCTGAATTCCCAATTACTTCAGCAGAGTAGGGTTTACTCTTTGATGTAAGAACAGAAAGTACTCTGGGCTGGATCGTTAATGAGTATACATTGGCATAGCTCCATTCCCTTACATGATTGGAAGCCAATTTCCATATTCTGCACAATAATAATTAAGTGGGCACATGTCTGCAGGATCCAGATCTTAATTGCTCCCTTGATATTTATTTAGTTCTTTCACATGGCGCCTGCAGGAGGAGAGGCATTATAAACACTAGAAAAAAATATGATTGGAAAATCTCAAAAAACGGCAATCTAGTTGTGCAGTTACAGTACCTGAAATTTCTCCCCACATCTTAATAGCACTGTTAAGTGCGCAACATGGTGTAAACATAATATATAGCATGCTGCTAGCTGACAGATACAACTACTGATAATTGCAGAAAATCTATGTACTTTGTAACTAATATCATCACCAGCTCTTGCATAATTGCATAACTCCATTGTGCAATAATCTATCATGAACTAAAAGAAATAATAACATACTTAATGAGCATCTATTTTACAGCCAGAACTAAGGTTTGCAATCTAAGCTGTTGTTAAGCTCATGAGTTCCACATATTGCATATTACGAAAAATTCTATATCTTATTGTTATCTTATTAATTGCTTATCTAATTAGTGCTTTTGAGTATTTATGAACAGTTCCCTTGTTTCTGGTAAAGAAAAAAGTGCAAATATTTCATTTAACTTCTCTGCAGATTGTGCTTTCTATGTAGTTTGTTGTGTGTTGGTTTGTGTCTTCCTCTCCAGCCGTTTTTAAACTTATTGCCCAATCCTAGCCAAAGTTGAAGAAGACAAGAGATCTCCAAGGTATTAACGCTGCAGTTACATTGCTCCACATTAATTACAGTTTCCATGAGACAAGCAAGGGACAGTCCGTTAGTGCTCACAGCAAGGGAACAACTGAAGTAGAAGCTTGTCGCTTGAGAGACAGCAGAGATTCCACACAGGAGCTCATTCTTAAGACACAGTTTCATCACTACTCCAATTGTACTACGAATGATGCAGTGTCTTATTTTGAAGGAGCTGACCTTACCTCTCATATGTTACTCTTTCCTTCTGGCCCCCCTCCCTTTTTTGAAAATAGGGACAAAAGGTTTCACACCTGTGTTTTTGGATGAAGTAATGCTATAGATTCATAACCTATAAATAGTGATTCATTTACTTTCACTTATCATCATATTCTGGTTGTTTGTTTATTATTTTTTTCATGCAGCCTGCATTTCAAGAAATAGTTTTCAAGGAGTATGTTCTCTTAAACACTTCATAGTCCTTTCACAGCATAAAAATGTGAAAGGAATAAAAATAATTTGGGTGGTTCCATAGGAAATCTTATTCTCTTGCATGGCACTGCCCTGATTTTTATTTTCCTCTGAAATATGGTGAATAGTCATCTAACTTTGTTGGATCCTTCTGATGTGTCCTCTAAGCTTACTTTGGTCTTCGCCTAATTCTGGAAAGCTTAATTGCTGAAAGTTCTTTATGTATTATTAATAAATGCATACACAGTTATAAAATGTACTGCTATCACATTAACCATCTTCTGCCAAATTGTTAATCAAATGGTAATTTCTATCCAGCACCTGGCTTTTGTTTCAGAACAGTGTGATGCCTTTCATACCATAATTACCGAGCTCCTTTCCAGCCTCTTCTAAAGGACTGTCAAAGGTTTCTTTTTTCTTTTTGAAAGTTCAATAAAACTTGTGTCATGTAGATCACAACAGCAACAAAACAGAGACTGAAGAAGAGTATCATGAGTCTCTTGTCTATGGCAGTTGAGTGTATTGTGATTAATATACCACAGGCTCTGAAATGTTTCCTTTTATCTCTGACTATTGCCTAGCAGTTTTGTTCCTCCATACTAAGAAGTTCCTGTAGGATCTGTGCCTTCTTTTGTGCTGTTTGTAAGTGGTGGGTGAATTTGAAGTTCCAACAGTAAACATTTAAACTGGTGTGTGTACATGCATTGTGAGGAGAGAAGGGACTTTTATATGGAGTCCACTGGATACAGTAGTCTCAAGGAGCTGCAAAGAGCAGCAGGCCTTGCCACGTTTGTTACCTCTTCATTATGTTTTCACATATCAGTTTATTAGTTTTGAACTCTTCCTGTTTCTTCACCTTGTAGATGGAAACACTGCTCAATACTTATCTATGGTATAATTCCAGATGTTAAATAAACTACATCATAGAAGAATTTGACTCTATAAGTAGATTTCTAGCATCTGCAAATATTTCCATGAGACTACAGAATTTTTTTTCTTCTTTATTCTTTACATCACTATCTATCTAAAAAATATGGTGTTGGCGAGGTAGTTATGTGGAGAAAAGGTTTGTGTACCCTTCCTTGCATTGCTGGCATGGTTGGAGTCTTCCATAACTGTCTGAAAAATGTACTTGGAACTTTGTATTGAAGCATGGAAAACTGCTTTTTTTTTTTTTTTTGCTGCATACATTTTTAACTCTTAGACAATATAAAAACGAATGGGAACACTTGCTTGAAGTTAATATTCTGTTTTCTGTTTAGTTGCTGTATCGAGAATGGGCAAGATATGGAGTATTTTACAAGTTTCAGCCTATTGACCTCATAAGGTAATATGGACTTGTATAAAACACTAAAGGACCCAGTTCTTATCCAATAGAGATTAATAGAGTTCACTGCAGCTACTTTAGCAAATGAAATCTTGGATTGATCAAAGCATTAAAAATAAAATTTCTCACTGCTTTTCTGTGGTTCTGATGATAGCTTACTGTACATAAAATGCGCTCAACAATAATATACCTTTGCTTCTGTATATCCCATTATTCTGAAGGAATACTGATTACAGATTACATTAGACTACTTCAGATTACATTAGTGAATTTTTATTGGAGATTGTGGTCAAAGTCTGGTGTATAATCAGAAGCTGGTTTTCACATCATGAATCAGTGTGAAAGTATTTGACAGTTTTGAAATCAATTTGATTTTTTTTTCAATCCTAGTTTTACAAGTTTTATTTGTCTGAACACATCCGTATGTGTTCACAGTGGTTTGGGTATATTTTGAATTTTAACATTTAGGTCACACTTCAAACATAGAATAAATTAGGCTTAAATATAGATAAAACAAAACCACCATGCTTTTTAAGGAACTTCCACAATATAACTACAAAAAAAGAAAAAAAAATGTTGTATACTATGAATACTGGATAAACAAAAGGAAATGTTTGTGAAAACTGCTGGCTAGAAATATTCTGGCTTAAGATATCTGTGTAGAAATAAATAAACTGTGATAACAAACAAACAATGAAAAAAAAATCTATTCCTTCCTTGATAATTTTTATACTGAAGAAAGATGGTATTTCTTAATGTTTATTTTTCAAATAATCAAAATCCAGCTAATCTTTATTATATGGTCTTCCCCTAACTGATTAGCTGCAAAAGCTGGTGTTAGTAATATGGATAGTCAATAACCTTTATGAAATGTATTAATTACATTTTGAGTTAAAGTTGAAATACTGTATATATAGTTTTTCAAAGACTTAACCATTAAATTCATAAAGTGAGAAAAATGGATCTTTATTGTCTGTGAGACATTTCAAATTGGCAAATGGAAGTGAGACTGTCACATCTTAATGAAATTCTGAAGACTTTACCCTTTTTTTGCCATAATATTTTTGTGCCAGATTTATATACTTTTTAACTACCAGTTATTCCAGGCTAGGATACTGCATGAACTAGATAAACTCAAAACAAGATTACACTACCTGATATGTTCTTAGTAAATATTACAAACGTTAAGTTAAACTGTGGTTGACCGAAGAAATTCTCAAGTTTTTACCAGACCTGACAGATTAGCTGAATTAAAAATAAAGGTACATCTGCTTATATTCCATCTTTTGTATCTTGCTGTCCCCATTATGATGTTTCACTATACTGACATGATTTCAAAGATATTCTGTAGTTTAAAGTTTTGTGAGAAAGAAAAAAAAGTCCAGAGAAGTAATTGATTCTCTGTTCTCAGAGATGATTTTTCTTGCTTTTATCTTTCTTACTTTGCTTGATTGCAAGTTTGACAGGTACCACTAAAATAAATGTGGTTTTTATTTTCTGGGTAATGTTAGAGCTTTAGGGTGTATATACCTGAAAAGTTAACACCCTTTTCTTTCATGCAGCTGAACTAGGTTTTTGCATCTCTGTACTGTAGGGAGGACTTAAGCTCAAGTCTTGGTGCAGCTGCTTGTTTCCTTGGCAAACATCAGCTACACTTCATGGAAATGAAACAACAATATGACTTTTCAGGAGTCGGCTTAGTAAATTGCAGTGGATGATTACTGCCACTGTGTGTCTAAAAAGTGGGTATTGACCCTGGAATTTGATAATTTATTGTAATTTTTCTTTTTCAGATTGATTAAATTATACTCAACTTTTTTCTGTTTATGGAAGCACTGTGTATTTTAACAAGTTTATATGCAGGCTTTGATGGACTGAAGCAGCGTTTATTTTGCCTTATATTCAAAACATGTTTCGTATGGTATTTTCCAATCCATTAATTCCATTGAAGTATGTTGCTTAAACAATATCCACAACTCCAAATTAATTAGATTTTTAATTTAATTTTTAAGATAACTTGCAAGAGTGTAGATCTTTTCAACTATTCCTATTTCACCTTTATTCAGTAAGAATGCAATGGGAAAGTCATTTTTTAACCCAAGATGTCTATGCTGGAAGGCTAGATATGGCATTGTAAAATTATTATAAATCGTTCCCATTACCTCAGTTCCTTGCTACTATCCATAGTTACTGGTTTCCAAGTGACTATACACCAAAGGTAGAAACTGCATATTTGTTATGCGTGGTCTTGGCACAGACTGAGATTCTTTGAGGTCCATGCTAAGGTCTGATATTCTGAGGGAGTGTTAATTGCATAATGAGAATATTTTCATGTTCTTAAAAATGTAGATTTAAAAAAGAAAAAAAGAAAAAAAGAAAAGGGTGGGGATGAATTTCAATATTTGCTAACAGTTCCATTCACTCCTGTGTCTTTATCAGTAAAAGTATTTTGCTCTGGATTTATGTACCTCTTTGGGGTACAGGGAAAATGTCATTTTGTATTGTAAATTAAAATTTTTATTCTAAACCCAAAGGCAAATGAGGAAGGCTTCAGTAAAAGAGAACACAGTGTGTGTGTGTGTGTGTGTGTGTGTGTGTGTTTGTGTGCGTGTGTGTGTGTGTTACATATTTTTATTCTACAGCAAAACAATTTCAGTTAAAAATTTTAAGGGAATATATAGTGTAGATTGTACAGGTAGTACAGTGTGACCAGAGGCTTGACTTACAAAATTTTTATAACACCTAGTCTCTTGGAGTATATATAGATATTAAGTAACTTTGCTTAAAACAAAGTCTGGGTAGTGCAGTTCTGAGGAAACTGTAGGCTGCAATGAGGTCTCCCCTCTATCTCCTCTTCTCCATGCTGAACAAGCCAAGTGACCTCAGCTGCTCCTCATACATCTTGCCCTCTAGACCCTTCACCATCTTTGCTGCCCTCCTTTGGACACTCTCTAATAGTTTTGTATCCTTCTTATATTGTGCTGGTCAAAACTGCACACAGCACTTGAGGCGAGGCCACACCCGT
Source organism: Chauna torquata (assembly GCA_013399475.1). Classification (NCBI taxonomy): domain Eukaryota; kingdom Metazoa; phylum Chordata; class Aves; order Anseriformes; family Anhimidae; genus Chauna; species Chauna torquata. The sequence goes on along the minus strand of VXAL01013275.1, from coordinate 108,350 downwards.
GCACAGTAGAGCAGGACTATCATTTACCTCAACCAGCTAGCAATGCTGTGCCTGATGCACCCCAGGATGCAGTTGGCCCTTTTGGCTGCCAGGGCATGCTGCTGACTCATGTTCTACTTGCTGTTGCCCAGAACCCCCAGATTCCTTTCCACAAGGCTGCTCCAACCTCTCATCTCCCAGTCTGTACGTATAGCCAGGGTTGCCCCATCCCAGGTGCAGAATCCAGCTCTTGTTAAACTTCATGCAGTTGGTGATTGCCCAGCCCTCAAATTTGTCAAGAACTGGCTGCAAGGCCTCTCCACCCTTGAGGGTGTCAAGACCAGCAGAGCTAGCTGTTTTTTTATTTGTGGTGGAGCTTATTTAAATATTAGTGCTTCTAAAACACCCAGCTCAGCAGCAACTTCTAACTCATCTCTTTTTTCATGTTTTCATTTCTACTTCTTATTGCTAGGACTTCATCTAACTTCTTAATATCTAACAGCCTACATTATCTATAGCATGATTACTTTCAGAGCTCCAAGTGCCTGTATATACTTATGATGTAAAGCCTAAAAGTGGGAAGACATGGTCATTGTAAAGATTATGTATACGATAACTCTTTTTGCAGGAATAGGTGGATAAGTATGTTAGCCAAAGTGTTATTTATAGAGTACAGAATGTAAATCAAAACCTGAGAGTTTCTGTTACTCAAACTGTCTGCCTAATATATATCTTCCTTCCTATTTTTAACTATGTTTCCTTTTTTTTTTTTTTTTCATGGAAAATTGTTTCAACTTTGTGTGTAATGAATTTTGGGACTTCATTGCAATGTGTCCATTCTGAACTAGCTCTTGACAGAACAGTCGTCAGTTCCCCTCTGTTCCTGCATTTGAATGCTGTCTTCTTAAAACACAGCAGCCTGTAGCTTTCTTTGCCTGGCATTTTTTAAAGCAATGACAGACATATGATGTTCAGAAGTTTGATTGTCTCAGCTCTGGATACTGTTACATTCATTTTCGTGTCTTGAGGCCTGTGTAGTGCAGTGTTTGATGTAAGCAATTGGACTCCAAAAGTGTTCTTGCCTGTTTGCCTGGTTTCCTTTTTAATTCTTTCATCAATCTTCACCACAAAAAAACAAAAGGGGTATATCTGCTTGCCCTATTTAGGATAGTATAGTTTTAAAGGAGCAATAAAATAAGAAAAGGGGAGTTCTGCTGAAATGGTGTTTTTTTGTCTTGGAGATAAGTGTTTCCTCTTTGACAGAAGTGTAATTAAGATCAATTCCTTATACAGCATTCCCCTAACTGTGGCCATCTGTTCTGGTCAATACATTAGCAAATCACTGCTTCTTTCACCATAGCTCTTTGTAGCCACATCTTCATCTCTGGAGAGAGAACGTGTGTCTTCACATACTGACTGGAACTGCGAGAACTTGAAATTAAAGGTCTGTGTTGCATTCCCTAACTCCAGAGGTACACTCACATGTTGCTCAGTCATTGTTTGTACTAACTCTGAGGCTATTGATCCTCAAAGTGCAAATTTTCCTGTATGTTTTCATTACTCTGCTTCACTCTTCTGTTATTATTGTGAATTAACCTAAGCAAATGTCCAATCTTTACTTTTTATGCAATGTAACCACTCTGGCAGAAAGCAACCTAGTGATATATGGTTATCTCAGACTAGGGATGAACTACCCTCTCTAATGCTTGCCTTAGAGCTAAGCCTAATCAGTCCAGATTAGTATTTTGGGAGAGAAATACGTGTACAGCACCTTACTCAGTGGTGGGCTAGCTGACCCAGCAAGTCATTCTTACACTTCCCAGACTTGCAGCCAATGATTATAACTTTTCTAAAATCCAGGATTCAAAGCAAAGAACAATGAGGCCTGCCTTACATATACACTCAGCAGACTGAAAATAGTGAGCCTCTTTCATATCCTCCTTCTACAAGGGTCACATGCCTATCACCAGCTCCCATAAGGCTGCAGAGAGAAAAGAAAACACCGTGGTAACTAGGCAGGGTAATATCCAGTTGCTAATGCCTGAAGAATAGTTATGTTATGATCTGTTCTCTCTGCTGAAGCAACTGTTAGGTCAGGTGGTTATTTTCCACCTTCTGAATAACACATCATTTACAGCGTAGGGTCTGCACACTATTACAACTAGGAGCTTTTCTCTACCTGGCAGTTTGATTGTTTATTTAACAGAAATGCATTTTCAATGGAAACCTATCATGCATCAGAATTATTCTCTAATTCTTTTATAGCCCCTTTTCTTCACTGGGTGCCAGTGGGGTGCTCCTTATTTTTCGGGTGTGCACTTTCCCTTTGAAGGAGGAGGGAGCTTACTTTCTTTTTGGACAGTAGTCACCAGTATGTTTAGGGTGTCGTGATTTCCTGCTTAGTCTGGTGAATTACTGTAGAACTCTTCTGAGACAACACTGATGCATGAGGATCCTGGAGAGTCCCCTTTTGCCAGGTGGGTAATGGGAGTAAAAAACAGTTCTTGATAAATAATTCCATTCCCATACAGAAATACGGGAACAGTATGCAATTCTTCTCTGACTGTCTTAGCAGATGTATCTCCAACATCCACAAAGATGCTGAGACTATATACAAGGAATTCTTCATTAGGAAAAAGAGGAGAATGCAGCTTTAAAGTTGGGAAAGTGCAATAATTGAACAAACATAGTGTTAAATACAAGAATGCCCATGAGTTCTACCAGTAGTTTTGGCTGTAGTCCATCCAGCTCCTTTCCAAACCTCCACTGAGAATGTGCCTTAAGCAATAATCTGAGCACATCTTCTTGCTATAACCCTTTTGCACTTCAAGTCCAACATCTTTTTATAGTTCCAAGGAACTCTACAACAAAGATTTATTCCCACCATAGGGTGAGTTCACCTTGCAGTTCATCATCATTAAAGCACGAGGTACAACTGGAAGTACTCTGCCAGCATCCACTCAGGCTTGATTTTGTTCTTTGTGCCAGTTTTTACAGCAGAGTTCTTCCTGGAGGGACTAAGAATCAGATGGGATCCTGTAGCAGAGTCCTGGCTGTTGAAAAGACCTCTTTCTCCATCATTATAATTCTTTCCCATTTCCAGTGTCTGTGATCTCATTACCCCTCATGACCTCCCCTTTCCGATGTCTGTGTGATTTCTTTACCCCTCGTGACACCGGTTTATTTATGAATGGACTTTTTCATCAGGTCATACTTCCATTAAATGGACTGCTTGTTAGATGCTTGATGCAAGGCCACTTTTCATCTGCAGCTGTAGGGATTTTCCCCTCCATCCCTGGAACTTCTCATCATGGGGCTCACATGAGTGCTCCAGTCTGTGTTCTTTACAAAGCAGAGGATTTCTGCTCATGGTATATAAATCACTGAAGAATTTGTCTTCAATTATTCTGCTGCAAGCAGGCTTGTGAATGGAGATGATTTACTTACAGCTCTGCATTTCAGAGTCTTCACCAGTACTGTAGGAAGTGGTTCTCTCTCTGTCTGTTTTGGCAAGAGCTTGGTCTTTATTTATTGGTGCTTGTATGTGAGATGGAATTTCAAACCAGTATGCTTGTATGGCAGTATTGAGGAAAACCAGACCCCTGCTTTCTGATAAACATAATTCCCAGGCTTCAGGTTACTTTCTGAGCACTAAGATCCTCACTACCATCCAGATTCCTCACTACTTTGGTGGGATTTTCAAAAGCTAGATCCAGCAAAGCATGTGCACATCTACATCAGGACTTTTGCAGCAGATGGCTGTGAAGGCTGAAGATATTGCTGCATAGCTTGCTGGTGCCTCCCCCTTGGATTGTGTAGTTTTGTAGGAAGCTAGAAGTCTGTTCTATCTGTGCGCAGAACTCTCAGGATAAGTTGCTTAGTGCCTGTGTGATGTCTAAACTTCACAGCCAGAAACTTATGTTTCTTAATGGAATCGACTGATAGCCCCTAATTCAACTGGTGTCTTTAGAGGTGACATTAGTGTATTTTGTCAGGAAATGAAGGTGTGTTCTTTTAAATTGGAGAAATAAAAGACAGAGGTAGCAGGCCACATTTGGAAACAAAAGAGCGAGTCCTACACATTTTTGTACAGATGCATACAAATATTCGTAGCCATCTAGAAGTGCATATGGCTGGGAACTGCAGGGAGAAGAAAACAGCTGCTGCAATTGTGTGGTTACAGTTCTGCTTGCCTTTCTTTTAAAACCCTCTTGACACACCTTAATCTCAGCAGGAATTTGTGGCTATGGGATGGTAGATGAGAGGAGGTCTTTTTCTGACTGCTTGAGCACCGACCAGGGTTTAAGACTCTTGTCATCTAGTTTAAAGGTATATCCCTGTATTAAGACTTTTATGTATGAGACATCCAACTGTCTCTGTACAGAAGCTGCATTAGGACAGATTATAGCTTTGTTTGATTCAGTAACCTGTCTCCAACAGTGGACAAAAACAAGATGACAAGGGAAGACCTTAGGAACTGGGCACCATGTAACAATTATTGCCTGAAGAGACCTACATAAGGAAGGTTTCCAACATGAGAAATATTTGGACTTCCACAGTCAGTACAGAGAAGAGAAAAACAAACATCTTTAATGCAATATGGAGCAGGTGATGACTACTATTGTGTATTAATGTCTTGGTGAAACAGTTGCAGTTGGAATACTGCAAAAATAAAGAATGAGAAAATCTTGCATGCATCTAATTACACTCATAGGATGCATTCAAATATGCTTTCTTGTGTGTGTGTGTGTTTTTTTTTTTTTTTTTTTTTTTTCTTTT
>VXAL01013275.1:92201-103581 GCA_013399475.1 Chauna torquata | reverse complement strand
TGCTTTTCTATTTGTCATAGTCTCAGAAGTATTGAGGACTGGCAGTTTAAATTTATTTTTTAAATTAAAAGTTTTATAACTCTCTTCTTATCTCAAACCTACAAGGGGAAAGTCTTTAGAATGACTGCCTCAAGGTATCCAATAATAATGTGGCTAACAAAGAATTTATTATACTTGCCTTTAACGGGAAATTATACTTCCATGTCTTAACCACTACATGGTGTCTATCTGACAGCAGTGATACTTCAGTGCCATCTAAAGCAAATGTACGAAATGAATTCAGAGGCTATAGTGAGGCTTACCTTTATGAATATGAACAGCAAGAAAGATTTCATGAAATATTAGTTATCATAAATTAATTTATGAAAAGAAGTCAATATCTGAGCTTCAAACTCTGTTAACCTAGATGATGTAGAAAATCATCGAAATTATCTAGTCAATACTGAAGATTAGGAAAGTGATAGAATATCATTGACCTCACGCTTGTTCTGAGTGTAAACCTAGGCAAATGTCTCATTTGCAAGCAAAGAAAAGACAGAAAAGCAAGTAACAGTAGGTGCTAAAAAAAAAAAAAGGAAGAAAAAAACTAGGTAACCTTTCTGCCAGTCTGAAAGAAAGTCTGATTCTCTATATCATATTAAATAGATTATTCTTTATTTGTAGGAGCTTGTACAGTTCATTGTTAGAGAAAAAAAGTGATACATATGACTGAATGAATAATTTATTGCTTACATAGAACCTCATTTGGTGGGCTGAAATGTTTCTGCAATGAAACTGTACTCCCTTCCCCATAGGTAACCATTATTGATTCGCAATAGTGTAGACTCAGCCTCAGGTAGCTAGGCTACATGTTCTGAATTTGAGTTTGCCAGATTTGGAGGGCTAGTTACATTTTTGATTGCTTTGTCAGATTTTGACTGATTTATCAGGAGAAACACTGAGTGTTCATAGGTTGTCTTACATGAGTTCTCAAAACTAATTAATGAGACACACACTGCATTACTACTCTTGCTATAAGTGTCTGTCTTTAGTAAAGGCTGTTCTGTATACTGCATAGTCTCATAGACATGTAGAGGTTTTGTATGCAGAGAACATGACAGGCAAATCCAGACATCAGTAGAATAATATAATCAGACACTTAATCCTTTCAAACACTGCATAAAGTTAAAGACTGCTACTACTGCATGTAAAAAGCTGTGTATGGATTATCTTTTTATGTTTCTGCACATCACATTCTCTTTGTGTCTAGCTTTCCAGTAAAAAGTCTCTTTAGGCATAGGGAGCAGTCTACAAAGGACATGCACAAGTCCAAAAATGCTCTATGGAAACACTGAAGCTTTGTATTCTCGCATAACAGAGGAGGGAACTCAGTTACAGTGCTTCTGACTAACCAACATCAGGTTGCTTGCTTATACAATTGGTAGGTAGTCAGCCTGAACTTCTGTCTCAGTCGCAGTATGTCTACTTATTATGCTTCTATTGTTCTTTGAATTACAGTCTGTAACTAATGGCTTTTTACAGTTTATAATCCATCACCATGAACTATGCTTTCCCAGCAGTATTCTGAAAATTTCTTGGAATGGGAGCAATAACATTTGTAAATATGTGAAGCTCAGTAAGTGGCTTGTCTTGGTTTTATTTCTTTACAGGCTAAGGTTTGATCTTTTGCTATTTTAAACTGCTGTTAATATCAAATCCTGCATTTTTATTCTAGATGTTTCTCTTATTTTTTTTTTTTTCAATACATTAGAATTTGAAAACTGGACAATTCCCTTTCTCTACACACATCACCTTCTCCCTAAACAGTACCCTTTCAGTACCCTATGTTGAATAGTGATTATTTCTGAAGAGCCAAGTGACTGGGGGAAAACAGTCCTATAGCTAAGCTAATTTCAAAATTTCTGTTCTCTACGGAGTTCCAATATTTTTGTCATTCGGTTTTTTTTTTTTTTTTTTTTTTNNNNACAAAACATATTTCATAATGTCTTATGAGAAAATATATTTCTGGCTGGTAGAATCTGTAATTTAGTCAGGTTTGGCTCCAGGCTTCATATACCATTGGAGGACACATCAAATACTTGTTAATTAATAGTTTCAAACAAGAACTTTAACTAAAAGTTAACTTAATTAAATGGTTCTTGTGGCATCCTTTTCCATTCTACTTTCAGGTGAAAAGAAATGGATTCATAGTTTCTCTCTTGGTCTTTGGTGAATACTCTCAGAACCACTGGAGATGATTCAGCACACTACTTGGTAGAGAAAATACACAGGGTAGGAAGCCTTTTGTAAAAATCAAAAGCCATGTCTTGCTTCTTGTTTCCACACCTTACCAATGGCATCAAGGGTTCCAAAATGAATGAGGAACATTTGGAGATGTGCACACAAATATTAATATTAGAGATAGCTTTCAGTATTTGGGGTTCAACTGAGGGCTTTTGCACTGGTTTATCAACTATTTTCACAAACACCCTCATATTCACTCTTTACTGGACAGTCCTGAGATTTATCTCCAGCTTAAGCAACACCATGTGCTCTTACCTTGGACAGAGGCTCCTTTTGTTGTTTTCTGTATCTGTATTTGGCCTTTCTAATGGACTTTTTTTTTTTTTGCCCTGCCTGAGACTCAGTTGCATTGTGATTTAGCTGAGGTTCTGTCATTGTTTTTTCTTCTCTTAAAATTTTAATAAAACTGTTTCTCAGTCTGCTGGCAAGTTGTTCCAAGGGGGATTGCTTTCTGCCAGGAGCCTTTCTTGGCTTCCATCTTACTCCATTTGGTGCACCCTGGGTATATCTGGATTTAGCGCTAACACGTTTCTGCCTGGGACTGTCTGGACAGAATATGTAAGTATATGCTGTCAGGCACATACATGGTAGAAATCTCTGGGATCTCTTGATACACAGCAGCCTCAGTGCTGCTGCTGAGCCGTAATTCCACCCAGGTGTCCCAGATGGTTCCAATAAGTGCTTGAATCCTGCCCAGAGAAAGTTTTCAGGTGGAGAAAAAATGTCAAGTCCAGAAAAATCTGGACATAGGTAACTACTTGGAGTGAAATTGTGAGGTATACAGAGATGTTTTGTCTTGTCCCTAATTCTGTTATAGTGACTGGACATCTAGCTATACTTCTGCAGTGTTTCTGAAATAAAAGTACAGTTTTCAAAACCTCTGATGGAAACATCAATGTGCTGGGAACTATTTTCTCAATAATAATGTAAAACCTCCTGTGTTCTCAGATTAATATCTGCTAGAAATTAGTGTTTATATGGGTAATCATTGTTCTACCTTCAGTTTAAAGGTAGATTTTCTTCTCTTGACCAAGTCCATTGAAGGAGTTCATTGTGTTCCTGACCCTCTGCCACAGGTTATTATTTTCTCCAGTGGTCTGTCTCAGCTGTTCATAGGCTTACACTATGAACCGGCTTGCTGAGGAGGTGGATGTGGCCTTTTGGGATTTTGTTTGTATTTTTTTTAACAGTACTCAACTTTATGATTCATCAGCACAACTGAGAAGGTAAGCTGTGGGTCAGAGAGGGCTTGAGGAATCTGGAGATGTGAAAACTTTTAAACTAGCTCTAGCAGCAGAGATTTTTGACATGAAATGTTACTTTGAGAGGACTGCTTGTCCTTTCTCCCATGAGTAGACTCACTAGAATTTTATCGACTATTTTTGTGAATAGGTTTATTTGGAAGCATAAGTAGTACATGTGACTTTTGATCATTTGCACAGGGGAGAGATACCCAGTAAGTAATTGTAAAGTAGTTTAGTTTTGCACAGAAAACATTGACTCACTGTGGGGTGGCGGGAGAGGAGGAGGCTAGGGAAGGAATTGTGGCAAACATGAAATAACAGTTGGCCTAGAATGGGGTATGGAAAATAAAAAATTGAAGGTTTTGAGCTGATTTCCCAGTTAGGTGACTCAGTGTCTACAGTGTCTTTTCCCGCTTTTTTAACTTTGTTCCTGAATGACTCCAGAGTTCTTTCCAGCATGTGTCATGCACCACAGTGTTTTATTCACATTCCAGGTATCCCACACTTGTTTTTGAAGAGTTAAAAACTAAGGGTTTCTTTCTTCTCTTTTTCTTTCCTCCTCCCCAAATCTTAGTCTATTTATAAATTACACAGCTTGGCAGGGAAGTAGTGACCAACATGCAGGCGTAGAGTTTAATTATCAGTTACTCTTTCTGATGTTGCTTTGGCAACCAGACAGACAGAAGTGCATTGCAGATGTCTGGTTCAAGTATTATATGGGCCAAGCAGGGGGAATTGAGTAAACATTTTCAGTACACCCTTCCCAGCACTTCTTATTCTAACTCTGGCATGAGAGGGAATACCTTTTCTGCAGGTTTTTTATTTGTTTTGTTTTGGGCATTTTAAATATTGTTTCTGATCATTTGCTTGATCTTGGGATGTTGGGAGAGACTGCAACTTTTGTTCAGCTTCTGAAGGAGTTATGGAGGATTTGGCTGAATCTTTCCTTAGAGACATGACTCTTACTAAAGAGAACTTAGTGCTTGGTAGGTGGCCATTTGACCAGCACTCAAAAGGTTTTCCAAAGTGAAACAGATAAAATTTCACCTTAGAATGTAATAAAGTACAGAACAAAATATTTAACTGCTGCTTCTAATAGGAACAGTACACATTCATTATCAAAATCATTTACCCCTTGCTTTGAATGAGAACTGCAGTCCTTATTGCATATATACATATATATATATATATATATATAAAGACACTTCTCTACTTTAGAATGCAGCAATTGTGGAAATAAAACTCATGCAATGCAGAGGGCATAGTCCTTTTGTGGCACTCTTCAATGGGCCATCCATGAGCATACTTTGAAAAGGATTAGTGGTGAGCTTTATTTGGATATATGTGAACTGGATGTGAGTTAGTTACTGAGGTAGGGCAAACTCTGGTGTCAATTCTCCTCTTTTACTAGAACAACATAAATCATGAGTAATGCTTTGACTGTAATAAAGTAAGACTGGTTTTACCCCAGTGTAGATGAAAGAAGATGCCAAGTAAATATGCAAAAACTTGTAAAAATTCTTTTTCTTCTCATGCATCTTACTTCACCCTTGGAGAACACATTTTTTCTCTTCATTCACTACAACCATTCTGTTTTTTCCTTTTAGTGCAAGAATGTAGAATCATAGAATCATTGAATGGTTTGGGTTGAAAGGGACCCTTAAAGATCATCTAATTCTAACACCCCTGCCATGGGCAGGGACACCTCCCACTAGATCAGGTTGCCCAAAGCCCCATCCAACCTGGCCTTGAACACTTCCAGGGAACACAACTTCTCTGGGCAACCCGTTCCAGTGCTTCACAACCCTCACAGTGAAGAATTTCTCTCTTATATCTAACCTAAATCTACCCTCTTTCAGTTTAAAATCATTACCCCTTGTCCTATCACTACACTCCCTGATACAGACTTTCTCCCCATCTTTCCTGTAGGTCCCCCTTAAATATTAGAAGGCTGCTATAAGGTCTTCCTGGAGCCTTCTCTTCTCTAGGCTAAATAACCCCAACTTTCTCAGTCTGTCTTCATAGATGTGCTCCAGCCCTCTGATCATCTTTGTGGCCTTCCTCTGGACTCGTTGTAAGAGGTCTAAGTCTTTCTTACGATGCAGGCTCCAGAGCTGAACACAGTACTCTGGGTGGGGTCTCACAAGAGTGGACTAGAGGTGGAGAATCACCTCCCTCAACCTGCCAGCTACAAGTACGTAAGACGTTAACATGTTCACATTTGAGAACACTTAGCATCCTGCTTTCAAAATGAAATAGCCTTGAAATTTGCTAGTATGATCCTGTTGACTTGAGTAGAGGTGGAATGCTTTAAAACTTTCTAAAACTACGCCTGTGTGCATTAGTTAAGTGATTTTTAGAGGGGTGTTAAAAAGAAGCCCACCTTATGGTATTAAGGTCTGAACCAAAAATCACTGAATCCATCTGTAGCTGCAGTAGATGTTGTATTGCATCTTTTGTGGTATATTACAGGGTGTTTGCACAGGCTTCACTCCCGTTCAGAACAATGGGAGATCAGGTCTCTGGACATGTCAAAAACATGAAGGAGCATGTCTGTGTCCTGTGTTTTGCTAGCTTGAAAAACTCACGTTTAAATTTATCATACTTTCAAACACTGTCATTGATTCTCTTTAGATTGTTTCACTTTCTGGCACATAGACAGACTAAGCTTGGGCACAGCAGTCAATTATTTTTCTTTTTCAAAACTGTTAAGTCACAGAACATGGTGACAAGTTTTCTTCCTGGCAACTGTTTTTTTTTTTTCCATACTGCCAGGACATTGTTGAGCTCTTCTCACTTTCTCTTGGCATGAATGCAATAGCAAGCCTTTGCTTTATAGGTTACAGATCACATGTATCACTTGAATGTTTAAAAATTACAGCAGATGCTTCATGAACCATAAGCTCCAACTTCATTGACCTTGGTCAGCTGGTCTTTACTCTAGTGCTGCTTGTAGTTGAACACTTTCTGTGCTAATTTGTGGCCCTTTATTAAAAGAACAGCCAGTTTAGAACAGCTAAGATTGTGGACTACTTTTGGTCTGCTTTGACTTCTTTGAAGCACTGTAATAGCTATGCACATTGCCCATTACTATAAGAAAGGAGTGAGAAGATGGATAATCAGAATAACTCCCCCTCTCTCATTATTGTTCCATGTTGTTAGAATGTGTTCAGTGATGTTTGCCTTACTGCCAAGTTTAAGGTGTGTCACTTTCCAAATTGGAGGAAACCTAAGAGCAAACTGAGTCTCCTGGTGTCCTGTGCTGCTCCGAGGGCATTGCTGCTGTATGTTGACTCAGACAGGAGTCTTGAAGAAAAGCTATAAGCCATCTGATTATTTCTGTTTTTCAGTCAAATACTTACTCCCTCACTTCATACTCAGAAACATTCAAAAACCAACAAATTTGAAAATAAAGTAAAACTACCTCTTAAAAGTTACCTCTACCTGGCAAGTGCCACATTATAGGGTAGTCCCACAGTGTTAGGATTATATTTAAACCAGAAATATTTAAATTTATCATTTTATAAACTAAAAGCAATGCCATGGTGTGAATGTAGATTTACTAAACTGATATATGCTGATTCCCATTGTGACTTGCGCAAGTCGTCTTCCTGAAATGTAAGAGAATAACACATCTAATTACATTAATGCCATTCAAGTCATTCTGTCATGATTCCATTCATTTTGTTTAATACTTCACACAGTCTGTTGCTTATGACAACATTGCAAATGTCAGATGTAGTGGCTGAATTCCTTTCACGTAAGAATCCTGAAATTTCCCTTGCTTTTGTACTGGTTCTCCAAGTTAGGGCATTCCTTCATACTTAAGACAATGCTGGCTGTGTATCACCTTAAAGTGCTTTTGTTTGGTTCTCCCTTTTAGGATTGCACATCTCATTCTTAAAGGATAAGCCAGGTCTATTGGACCTAAGAAAATATAGGCACTCATGTAAGGCAACACTGAAATAGGTATGGCCACTCCGCCCACTTTCCTTTGTGAGAGCCTAGGAAAGAGAAATTAGCTGCAGCTGTGATGGTGTGAGAACAGCAGCAGGAGCTGTAGTGATGAAAACTTCTCTGTTGCAACCATTAATCCTTTCGTCTGAGCTGGAAATTTGACTGTGGAGGCTTCTAACATTGCCTTATGCCTCTCCACCTTGGTTCCAGTGCTCCACTGTCTCTCCTGTGGCGACAGCAGCACACTGGCCCTGAGAGTTAGGTTCTGGAATAGAAAATTTCAGCTTTGCCTATGCTGCTGAAAGGAGTTGAGCTCAACTCTACAAACACGAATTTTTGTTACTAATTTCTGTCAGAATAGAGTTATTTCTGTGCTCCCTGTTACCAGAAATCCCAGGCCTGCAAAAGTCTAATTTTAACCGTTTTCTGTTAGGAATAATTTAAATCAGGAGTGCTAAGCCTGGGTAAAATTTTCATAGTGTAAGTGAATTCAGAGTCAATCTCACTGTGGAGTTGTGCCCAGCCTTTCTAAGGAGCAAGTCTTATCTTTCTTTTATTAGACTAGTTATCTTAAAATTATTTTTGTTCTTTCTACCACCACCCGGTGAATGTATATCTTCCTGTTTTAAGTGCAATGATGTGGCCTGAGTGCTCTATGTATAACTGTCTTCTGTCCAGCAGTCTTCTGTCCAGCAGTCTTCTGTCTTATTCTCTGGCTTATGATATGTTTCAAACCATGTTGTGTTTTATCTAAATTTAGTCTCAATTTAATGATTTTTTTTTTCTTAGTACGTTCTTGAGCTCTCTGAAGTTTTTGGTATTTTGTAACGTTTGGAATCACTCCTAACAGTACTTTGGAACGATCAATGAGTTTCATCTATGTTTAGTTTACTTCTTTCAGTGTGATTCATGAAGATGTTGGGCTGAGCACTAACACATATTTATCAACATCTACAATGAACCGTTCCTCAGCACAGAAATTGTCTTTTCAAACCAGCTGTACAATCTGCTCATTTGTCCAAAATATTTATTCTTTCTAAAAATCCATTACTTAGTATGCAAGTGAACCTTCCTGCTCTAACAGAAATTCAAGATTATTAGTCTGTAAAGATATCAGAGGATGTTGTCAGTACTTTCACATTGATCTCATTTCCATGTCTCTCACCAACTGACTCCAAATGAATCCAGGAGGACTTACAGAGAAGCAAAGAATGATGGCTTATTTGGATACGCTTTTGAAGAACTAAATCCTTTCCAAAATTTTCTGCTAAACATGCAGGTGAAATACTGCTACTTTTGATGGAAGTGAGGGGTATTTAACTGACTTCAGTTCAGAGATGTAAAAGGTGCAGTCTTTCCTGAGCAGATCTAGAGTATGTATTATAATAATACAGAACTGTCTTTAACATCTCAGAAGAGAGTGCATCAAACTGCTTGAATCACCCACTTCATTTGCTGGTACTGACTACAAGATACTTGGGGTTTTCATCCATGTCTTTGACAATTACTATTTTAACTTTCAGGGATTGTTAAGAAACTATAAAATACAGTTGAAAATGATACCTTTGACGTATGGTTGAGTGTGTGTTTTTTTTTCCCCTCTTCTTTTTCAGGAAGTATTTTGGAGAAAAGATAGGACTTTATTTTGCATGGCTGGGCTTATATACAGAATTCCTCATTCCTTCTTCAGTAGTTGGGATTTTTGTATTTCTTTATGGATGTATAACCATAGAGAGTGACATTCCTAGGTAAGCTTCTCTGAGATCAATATTTTGTTATTTGAAAATTATAAGACTGTACTTTTTGGTCATAACCCTTAATGAGAATTGTTGCTTTTTACATGTCTGAAGAGTGGTGATGCAGCATTAACAACCCTTTGAGCATTGGAAGTACACATACATTCAGAAGATAAGACATTCAAATGACAAACTTTTATTTGTCTGTTCATTATTGCAGCTTCTGATATGGAATTGTTTAATAAGTCTACAGCATTGTTGTAAAAGGCATGGGTCAAAGAATTGGACAACCTGCAAGTTCTTTTTTATACCATCCAATTGCCTTTTATGAATGAATATATCTACATGCTCACCCAGAACATAATTCAGAACTCCCAGAAATTAATGCAAATACTGTGTCCAGTACTCTTGGACTACTTTGTTCATCTTAGTAAAATCAAGTCATTTGCACAAGTAAGATTAATGTTATTTAGCAGATTTGATATTATTATTTAACATATTTGATATTCACAGGATTCATTTTCTTGTCAATTACAAAAAAATATTGAGATTTGTGCTGTCTGTCCTGAGGACGTTATACTACATAACAAAACTCACTCTATTCTGTTCTAGTGTGGCCTCACCTCGAATACTGTGTGCAGTTTTGGGCACCACAATATAAGAAGAACATACTACTATTAAAGAGTGTCCAAAGGAGGGCAACAAAGATGGTGAAGGGTCTAGAGGGGAACATGTATGAGGAGCTGCTGAGGTTACTTGGCTTGTTCAGCCTAGAGAAGAGGAGACCGAGGGGAGACCTCATCGCAGCCTACAGTTTACTCACGAAGGGGAGCAGAGGGGGAGATACTGATCTTTTCTCTCTGGTGACCTGCGATAGGACCCGAGGGAACAGCGTGAAGCTGTGTCAGGGGAGGTTCAGCTTGGATATAAGGAAAAAGTTCTTCACTGAGAGGGTGGTCAAGCACTGGAACAGGCTCCCCAGGGAAGTCATGGCACCAAGCCTGCTGGAGTTCAAGAAGCATTTGGACAACGCTCTCAGACATATGGTTTGATTTTTAGGTAGTCCTGAGCGGAGCCAGGAGTTGGACTCAATGATCCTTGTGGGTCCCTTCCAACTCAGGATATTCTATGATTCTATGAAAACTGTCAATTTGACACAGTAAAGTCTGCTTCTCAGTGAAAAAAGGACACTTCTGCACTATCTGGAACTGACTTCTTGTAGAGACAGGGTACTGACTTAGTAGAACTGCTGGTCACATTAATTGTGGCAGTTTTGGCATTCTCTCAAATGAACTGACAAATTTAAAGCAGATCACTCTGCAGTAGAATATTATTGCTGATAGGTAAATGACGAATGACAACGCATCTGAGTTAGAATTTGTTTTCTTAGCTTGATCTAAATAAATAAAGGTGAGCTGTGCTTGTCAGTTTAAAAGCCTGTGCTAACATTTAAACTGAAGTGAGATTTATGGAAAAATGTATTTGCAGCACCCTCTACTGCCTTTCAAAATAGAAGAGAGCATTACTTTAATTATATGATAGCTGGAAACAGCTGTGTGCCTTTCAAATGATATAATATTAAACATATTGACACTAAAGTTTGAATAGCTATTTTTCATTTGAAGTCATAGGAAAAATGCTACTTAATGGCAGCCAATATAGAAACAACTATAACCACAATGTACCAGCTATCAATGAAGCAATGCTGCAAGTTTTTCCTTAGGTCACAATCCTGGCAAGGGCACTTGAGCTTTGCACAAGTCAGTTCACCTGACTGAGACTGTGCAAATATGAAGGTCTTTCATGTATAAACCTTATGAAAAACCTGAAATCAAACTCAGGAGTGCCAAGTAGGGTTTGGCTTGTTAAGGAGATAGTGATAATGATTTTGAAAAGATTTTTAGATACTGTTTAAATACATAGCAAATAGGATCAGGAATTAAAATAATGACTTTAAACAAAAGATTTTAAAATCTGCAAGAAAGTCTCTTAACTCCAGTCTTCCAGAGGATAGCTGAACAAATGTTGTAAAGTGAGAGGGAAGAGGAATCTCATCTGAATACTTAAGGCAGAAGTGAAAGATTTCTAGTTTTCACAAGATTTACTGCTCTTCTGCTTTTCTTTTCTTTTCTTTTTTTTTTTTTTTTTTTTTTTTTTAAA
>VXAL01013275.1:70315-83181 GCA_013399475.1 Chauna torquata | reverse complement strand
CAGACTCCTTTTCTGAAGTTCTAATAGTGTCTACTAAAACAGGCAGTATAAGGCATTTTTGTTTTCTTAAAAAGAGAAATGAAACACAGATTCTAATCAAATAACTGTGTATTAACAATATAGCCCTCTTAGGAAAAATGGTCAGTGATGGTAAAGGGGAAATGTGTAGCTACAATATTTTGTAATGTATCAAATCTCTCCTTTCATCCTCTTTACTTCTCAGTTTTTTCGTACCAATGAGATCTATGTTTTGGGTTACTTTCCCCAGATGTATTATCTCACTTTTCCCATGCCTACTCTGATTCTCCTGTGGGGCTCATGTTTCCATGTATTTTTGATCTCTTTGCATTATTTTACTATCTTTTCTTGGGATTCATTTCTCCTCCCAGTGAATCTTCTCTCATCTTCATTAAACTGCTGTTAACACTGATTATTTAATGATGCTAAGATAACCACACTAGCTCTGATCTTCTGGACAAGTCCCTTCAATATTAGATTTAATAGTGTTATGTTTAGAAGGATGAGAGTTTTATTAGAACAGTTGGGGAAGGAATATTGATAAATGGATGTTATCCCTCAGGCCTTAGGGGAAAATATTTAGTACCAGCTGTTGCTCCATTAAAAAATTACACATGAAGGCACACTTTAAACATGTTTTAATTTGTAAACTAGAAGAAACAAAGCAGGTGATATCTCCTTTACTTGCCAAGAAGTCAGTAAAAATATATGATTATATATATTTTTTTCATTCCAAGACTGTTGATCCATAGAAATGCCACAATATACGGGAACTCTAGTTCATATTCCTCTTTTATTTCTCTTCTATGAGACATATTAGCATGCTCTCATTTCCTTTATTTTATTCCTTTTCTATTATAATAACCTCCTGTGTGCTTTCCAGAACTGACTTGTCTTGAACCTTCAAAGCTCTTTGCTTCCTTATAGGTAGACTTGATTCCCCAGGATGTTACAATGGGCCACTCAAAGGCTGGGTCACTGAGGGTGGCATAAGTTCTTTCCTCCTCTGGTCTCCTGAGTTCAGAGAGGAGGTTAACATCTCCCACATTCCCCTGTGTAAGTGCAGAGGTAGGCAGTTGGTTGGACTGGGATCCTATGGAGCAGCAGCTGGAACGGGGTTGGAAGACCTGTAGTCATTGTTGATCAGGGCATGGTCATAACATGGATGATGGGAAATAAGAGCTACTGCTGGAGGAAAGGGGTGACAGGGAGGAAAACCTCGCTTTCCAACAGATCTCTGTCTTGACCTACTGTATCCTGTATCTTTATTGATCACTGCACCTCCCTTTAGGAGCAGGGACCATTTGTATGCCTTTCCTTCCTCCTGTCCTCTTTCACAGTGACACAGACTATCCAGCTTGGTTAGCAGAGTTTGTCAGTGATGTGCTTCTTGCAGGGCAGGCAAGTGTTAAAGGTAGCTAGCTTTGTGGAAGAAGGATGTAGAATGAGGGTAGGGGATCTTGTACTGCAAGGGAATGTGTGTTCTGAGGGAGAAGGGCCTGAGGAGGTGGAGAATGGATCTTCTCCAGTCTCAGAGTCTCATAAGTCCAGCCTCCACTTTTTCAGGTCCCCCAAAGTCACAGTACTCCCTCTCCCAGCTCTCTCCCCATGCAAAGGTCTCTTAGACACCATGTTTTTTTCTCAGCCCCATTATTCCTCCCCTCTGTCCTGCTCTGTTGCAACTAACAAGATCAGTTTTCCTGTGTACTGAAGATGCCTTGGACTGATACAGTGTTAGATAAATTAGCCACACTGGCAGCTTGCAAGATTAACCGGCTATTGGTGTTAAGAGGGAAATTTGAGTCTGCTCTTGGCTCAAGTGGATGCTCCAGTAACTTCAGCACCACATTGCTATGTATTTTGAGTTGGGAAAGTACTTTTTATTTGTAAGGAAATGAGGTTTTTGCTTTAAACTTAACATGCATGTTAAGCTTACTCTAATCCTTGTGTAGGAATAGAGGCTGCCATTTTTTAACTCCAATTGCATGTGTAAATCATATGGAAATGTATGAAGAAGCTCTTGTTTTAGTGAACTAGAACAAAGAGGTCTAAGTATCATTTCTTCTTCTGTGAAGTCTTTTATTGCTAGATCATTGTTATTTATTCTGTGATTTTTCCCATGAAGAGTCATTGACACAGAAAGAATAATCTGGACAAAAATAAGATAGAAGGAGAAGTAGCTCTTCTCTCAATCTGCTCAAAGTACTAAACCCAGTGGAAGTTATTCCTGAAAGTAAGTTTAAACTTGGAAAAGGCTATAAAAATTGAAGAATAATACTTTGTGATATTCTTTAATGACAGCCAAAAATGCCACTTACTTATGTGTTTAAAATGAATAGAGAGTTTCAGAATGCCTAATATTTTGGATGTCAGAATTGATTCCTATTATTTAGTTTTGCTTTAGGCTTTTTTATTTTGTTTGGTTTCCTTCATTTTCACATCCATATGGGCACTTGTGAGTAGTGCAATATCATTGCAAACTCATGCCTATAAAAACTCTCATGCACTACATTTGTATCAAATATGTGATTATGTGTAGTGAGACAATTTTTTTTTTTTTTTATTGATAAAAATTTCAAATGACCTTGCTTTATTCATTACCTTCAATAACATATAGTGTGTCTTTTTTTCTAGACTCACCCATACCTCTCTGGGTCAGAGCTATGACAATAATTGACAAATAGAAAACAAACACTTTTTCTAGCCCTGCATCTTAACTTCAAATCAGTAAAACAGCACAGGCTTTTTAGATCTCATCTTCCTACTTCCGTTCTACTCTGCAGTGCAGAAAAGTTTTGGCATTTTTGTGTGTAGGTTTTTGTGAAAAACTTGTGATCAGTACCTAGTCCATTAACAGTTCCTTACACAATAATGGAATTCTCACTATCTTTGTTTGTATGCTTACCACAGCATTTTCAAATACAAGTTGGTTAAGGTAGATGTCTTGAAATGAGATTTTCAAAGGAGTCTGAGAATTAGACATCCAGATTCCGTTGGATCTTCCATAGAAGGAGGGGGACCAGCTTCCTTAGACCTGAAAGGAAAATCCATTCAGAATGTAAATTTAGGTACCTGAACTATGTGGCCTAATCTCTAGATAAAAATCGAATACCTTCCTCCTCTCCCTTCAATGGAGGATGTGATTCTCTCTTTTTTAAATTTTTTTTTCTTCCTTTGTTTGTTTTGCTTTGTTTTCTGAGATGACTAGCTATGGATTTATTTACCTCCATTAAGGAAACTAAGAGGCTAGGTTTTGTTTTTCTTCATTTATTTATTTATTAGCCAAGTTATTTTCTGCAGTCATTGTTTGGAAGATCTAGACTCATGGCATGAAGTTGCCTGCAATGCCTCAATAGTTCACTGTTATCAGTAGGTAGAAATGACATCCTTACTTTCATGCTACTAATTCCGGTGTCTTACCTGTGACCTGTATCTACTGACTAAAGCTGCAGAAAAGTAATACCAGAAATAAAGTGGTCAGTGTTTGTGGTGGAGGGGACCAATTAATTACATAAGTTTTCAAAGGAGTATAATCAGGGCGTTGGGCAGGGGAAGAATATGTGAATTAGGCTCACCTTTTAGCAATGGTGAGCCATCAAAACAGCTCATCTGTATCAAGCAACTTCTACAGGTTACAGTTGCATATCAGCTTAAGCCAATCTAACTCCACACTACCATGATGCTACTACCCCATAATGCAGTCTTGTTCCTCCTCTTACATGCCACGTCCTGGGAAGCAGGGCCTCAATATGCATAGCAGTTGTTTGGGAGGACAGACGTCTTCATAACGAGAGCCACCGTTTCTCCTTCCCCTTTCCCAGCTTTTATTGCTGAGTGTGACACCATGTGGTATGGAATATCCCTTTGATCGGTTCAGGTCAGCTGCCCTGGTGATGTCCCCTCCCAACTGTTGCCCACCCCCCAGCCTTCTGGGTTTTGGGGGGTTTGGANAAAAAAAAAAAACACTGGTGTGATATCAGTGCTGTTCTAGCTACAAGGACAGAGCACAGCACTGTATGGGCTGCTGTGGGGAAAGTTAACTCTATCCCGGCCAGACCCAGTACAATATTGTAAAGCTTTTGTTATCATGGGTCTGATGTGTATGATTTAAGTTGTTTTAGAAAGAGCTCCTTAAAATGCTATGTAAAGTCATATTGCTTTTACCTAGTAAGTCACATTGCCTGTAAGTCATGGTTTCCACTTGCACAGAGGCTGAAAGGAAGTATATTTCAGGGAAACAAAAATTCCTTAAATATCATAAATAGCCAGTGCTGAGAAAATATTGCTTCATAAACAAGAATCCATTCTGATACTATCTGGAACAGAGTTTCATGTGTGGCAGAAAAACTGGGCTATTTATGAGGCATTCTTATTAATATGAGAAAGACTGATAGAGACTTAGAGATATGGCATGCTAAAAACGTTCTTACTTCATATTCACTTACCTACCTCTGGTAAGGGCAAGACAGGGAAAGTAATGACATTTGCAGTAGTCCCATCCATCAAATTATTCTGATTGTAAGTATGATTTAGCATTCAACTTTGACAGCCGGTTGCCCATGCAACTATAGATCTACAATCTATGACTTCTGACCAGCTGTGATAGGATGAATCTACAAAATGCCTCTCTCATCCATCAATGACCTTCTGTTTTAACCTTTTCCCTAAATATCTTGGGATCACTGTGGTGTGTAATGTGCAATATTTAGCCTTGGACCAATGACAAGTTCAAGGCTCAGAGTCTCATGAATTTGATCTTGCTTAGAAGAAAAATACATCATCCTAGTTGGAGGTAACTGTTGGTTCCTAAGTCTACTAATTTGAAGGATATTTAATCTTGAGACCATAATGTTATGATTAGTGAAACAGCTATTTTATATCTATTTTAAAGGACTTTGCAGTGTTTATTGTATTACTCTTTGCAAGAGCTACAAATCTGTAATCCATCCAAAGTGCACTCAATCTTAAATAATGATAGAGAAAAATTTCCATAAACATGCTCCCCTAAAGAGTGCCTCTGCAGCCAAGTATTCACACTGTTACACATTATCAGACAAGAAAATAAAACAGTAACCCAAGGGAGAAACAATCTATTCTTTAAGAACATTTGTTTGGAGAAGGGGCTCTATGCTTATATATTGGCTAGAAGAATAGGGTCCTGGTCCATGACTGCAACTACTTGATAATACTGTACGACAAGTAAAAACAATGAACATAGCAGTAATTTGCACAGACGTTGTAAATTTTCTAAGATCTGGGTAAATTTTTTTCGAAGTTAGATCAATACAATAAACAGGAAGTTGTTCCACTGATGCGGGTGATGTCACTTTTCAATGGGCTAATGCCAGTTTTACAGCTGTTTTTCTTTCTTCATGTTTGTCAGCAGTATTTGTTTCAGTGGTGACTTCTCATGCAGTAGAATAAATGATTTTAAGCAACAGTTTCAATACCATTGTTTGAGGGGCATCTGGCTTCACACTTAAAATTCTGGTTACAAAAGTAGGAGTATTTAAAGAGGTTGGATTTGAATCAAATTGAATAATAAACAAAAATAAATGATACTACATCCTGCTACAGTTTCCCACAAAATGTTATATCCTGATATTGCAATGGCAGCATTTTGTTGTCTGGTTCTAGCTTAAGAGCACTTAAAAATCTGAGACCACATTTCAAAATTTAGTTTTGCAAGTAATCTCCAAAACACTACTGGTATTGTTTTGTGCAAACAAATGCATTAAATCAATCTATCTATACAGCAAATATATTTCCATAATATACCTTATGGATTCTTTCATTTTGACTGCTTCAGTATTGTGTTACTCTAGAACACCTTTGATAGCTGTGTTCCTATATGTTCGTGCAGTGGCTTTTATCTTTTAACATCTCTAAAATTATAATGATGTTAGATGACCTATTCAAGCTTGTATTTTAATTTTTCATAAATGAATTTATAAGGCTAGCGATCTGGTCTCAAAAGACCATGAACATCTACCAATGATCTATTCACAAATGCTGAGATACAAAAGTACTTTTCCTTAGATGAGCATCCCATTACCAGGACAATCTAAATGGGACTTTGGAAAAAAAGATAATCTCTTTCTTAGACTTCCCCCACCTTCCCACTATGTCATCATCATAAGTAATAGGGGTTTTTAACCCTTGATTTGTAATAACTAACTCTCTTGCAATGGAGAATGGATGGGCTCTCCATTCTATTCATTCCAAGTTTCCATCTTGATTTTTGGCAGCAGCTATGTTATTTCAGTTCTCATTTGTGAATACCTTCCTTCCTATCAGTGTTGACTGCTTTGCTGCTCTGCTTGTATTCAGCATATTAGGATAAGGCTGCTGAATGAGTTCTCAGTGCTTCTTTGACTTTCCTTAAGGTGTAAAACCAAAGCTATGCATTGGTTTATTTTTTTTAGTTGATAACTCCTCTGGACTGTTAATCTGGGATACTTCATTTTTTTAAGTTAGAAATCCAGATGTGTTTGTTATGCACATTTGGTAAAATTCTGTTATCACTTCCTTCCTAAATCAAAGAGAAGTTAAGGAGAGATACATTCTCTTTATATATTCGTGTATTGGATCATTACATACATATCCTTAATTTGCAATGTATAATGGATACACATGTTGTGTGCAAATCCTGGAGACCATTCTCAGGGAAAATTCCCGCTGATGTCAATATGAGTTTTATCTGAGTAAAAATTTCATGATTTGGCTCTTGGTTTTCAGGATGGGAATTATCGTTTTCTACTCTGAGCACTCATTTGGCCCCAAAGTACCTTGGCTCACTTGGTTTTTCAATAAGTGTCTGGCAGCTGTACTGGCACACTTCCAGCATCGTGGGATTCATATTTATCCCTACATGGACATTTGGCCTTCTTCAAGTCATCACAACTATTTCTAGCTTATCATCCTGACTGTCCCATTTTCAGACAAAGAATTGATTCTGAATCACTCTTTTTACAGCACAGAGTAGAACTGTTCCTTTACATCCATTGTATATATGATTAGAATCAAGATCAAGTATCTCTAAATCTGTATTACAAAGTACTGTTTCATGCAATATACTCATAACAAGAATGTATAGACACATGCATTCCAGGAGGCACTGTGGTCTGTTCAGTCAAGGGTAAGATGACTTGGCAGATTCAGTGAAGACAGATAAACTAATTTTCCAAACCAGATGTAGGTGTGTGACATGCAGTTAAAAGGACATTGAAATGTGTTATTAGGAAAATTAAACATAACGAAATTTGAACAGAACACAACAGAACACGCACTTAAAGCAAAACTAACAATAGCAAAAAAAAAAAAAAATTAGATTGGCTTAAGCTGATATGCAACTGCAAACCTGTAGAAGACAATCCCATAGTGAGATTAAATCTCCTCAGTTTCTTACAGCTTCATTTATCTAATTTCCCTGCTTTTGTCAAGTTTTCTCCCTGCAAGTAGCCCATACATGCCTGACGCCTCCATCATTTCTTCATATAAGTCTAAAAATATTTCTTCTATGTGACCTCTGAACCTTAACTAAGGAAATGTGGTACAAATTGATCCAAAGCAACAAGCTAGTCTAAACTTTCAAAACTTCAAGATAGAAGCACTGACAACAGTATTTTTAAACATTTATTGTTGTATCTTTGTCTTTCTTTTCCCCATCCTGTTTGCCACCATTTTTGCTGCTAATCAAGTTCAATAATGTCACAGATTACCTGTGCCTCATTATTTCTGGGAGTTCCACGTACACCCAAAGCACTTTGTGAATAATAACAGTGACCTTGGTGCCAAGAAGTGCTATAATGATTCCTGAACTACATTCATTGTGGTATTGATTTTTGTGTGATGCATAAGTAATGCAAAAGTGAATGATATAGAGTGATAAACTCTACAATGCAAAGTGAGCGATACTTGCACCCTCTGAAACAGAGATCTACTCAATGTAGCTAAATTGGTAGCCTTTCTTGCTTTCTTCTGGAATATATTTTATTAACCTGAATAGTACATGAAATTTGAAGTGTAAAGCAAACTATCATGCTAGTATTTTCTTTAGATTTGTTTGGTATACCATCATAATGCTAGAGTTTCAGAGGCATATCTGTACTTCAGCTTTAGAGAAAAAAGTTTCCACAAGCCTACCACATTAGTACCAGATTCCCAGGGACTCCCCTAGTCCCTCCAACAGCCAACTCCACCATGTTCTCACCCTTAGAGACAGCCTCCCTCCCCCCCAACCCCCCCTCCCCTGCTCCCCAGGCACTTCACCTACTTGCATTGGTCTTCACCTACTGGCTTGATCTTCACCTACTGGCTTGATCTTCACTAGCGCTCACTTAGAATCATAGAATCATCTAGGTTGGAAAAGACCTTCAAGATCATCAAGTCCAATACATACTCTCACATCTACACTTGCTCCAGTTGCTGGTGGTCAGACCCCCGTACAGACCAGCAAACTATTTACATGTGACTGTCCCTTTTTTTTCCATTATCTCTCTACCTTCCCACACTAGTTCCTCCTCAAGTGACCTAGACCCCTCCCTTTCCCCACCTTTGGTTTCTCCACTAAAAATCCTGTAATAAGTCCTGTGCAATTCCTAAATGCTCTTCCTCTGCATCCCGTAAGATATCCAATATCCCTAGGCAGTGATCCCCCTAGTCCAAAAGGTGCTGTGGTGTTGACACATCTGCATGGCTTGGATTGTGAATAAGTGATCAGAACTTTCTCTTTTCTCTTAATCATAATTACATGTTTGTTTTGTTTTGTTTTGTTTTCTTTACTTTTCTTTTCTTTTTTTAGGAGCATCCCAGACCAGAGTATGAAACCAAATTGCTGCAGAAAAGGCTGAAAAATAAAAACATGACAACAGAAAATTCAAATGAAGTAAGATGCTGCTTATCTTTTCACTTACATTTGATGTGTTTTGTTGTATTGTGCTTACTTTCTGTCTCTGATAGGTAAGTTGCAAAAAACACTTTTTGGTGCTCTTCATCAGCCTTGTATGTTGCTTGCTAGGGTCTGCTGTTATGCAGCCCTGTAGTGCCATTGAAAGGCTTTGAGGTCATCACTTTGCTAGCTCTGCAAAGTAAAGCATTTTACTTAGGAATACGATTGAAAGGTATTTCAGGATCTAATCTGTAGAGTGATGAACGATTAGTAAGGAAAGATAATCAGCACAGGAATTCTTGTAGCAATGACCTAGAATTTCAGTACTTTGTGGACAATAAAGAAAACTTCTATTATAGTGATTTCATTGATATAGTTAACATCATCTTTAGTTATGTTGCAGTTACAAAGTTGTGCAGTTTTGATAGCATTTCCATTATAAATGGAAAAAAAAAAATTGATATATTGTTTTTAGATTGAAGTGTATTGAGGATTTCTCTGGCTATTTCAAACCTAAGCACAAACACTTTTTTTTCCCAATGGCCTCTGGTACAATGCTGCTTGAGTTCTATTTCGTGAGCACTCATAAGTCCCTGTAGAATGTCACCATTAGGCTTCGTTAACAATTGCTTATTTGCTGCTGTATGCATCATAGCCAAAGCATTCTAAAACTACGTATAGTTTCCAGGTAGAAGGAAATCGTTTATTTTGTTTAGACATTGAGAATCAGTATCTGAAGTGGAGACCACTCCAGTTTTCAGGTTTGGTACAACAAATTTAGCCTTGCAATATATGAAGGAACTTAACTACCTCTTTCTTCTGCTGATCACCATCAAGATTGTGATGTGTTTCCAGTGAAGCATTCATCTCAGTAAGACTGCTTTTCACTTAATGGGCCCACCAAACTCTTCAGAAGACAATAGAAAGAATCTTAATTACTTTAAAGGTCTTTGGATGTGGCCCAGTATGTGCAGAGACACTGACACAGCCGTATGGAGAGGTCTTCCCTTATATACTGAGCAGTTCTCTAGACCTTCTCACTGAGAGATCAAAGACTGTAACAGATGGATAAAGTAGCTGCTGCTGTTCAGCTCTTTCTGACTTAAAGTTAAGTGAAATCTGGAAGTAAGTAAGCAATTGGTGCTATAGAATATCAAACTTTTGCAGTCACGAGGCAGAATTAGATGATTAGCTTTCTTAAGTGAGGCACAGAGAAATCATAACATTATAGATTAGATATGAATTTAAGGTCAAATAAAGCAATGAAAAATGGTAAGAATGTAGGTGGAAGATGACAAACAATGTAAAGATCCAGCACTATACTGAGGAACAATTTAAAGATTAAGCACTGTACATATGAGAAGTCATTTCAGACATCATGAAGGGAAAGGCTTTTGCTGGATTGTTTTTTCTCCAATTATTTTTTTGTGCCAATGTGGATGGAAAAATAGCACTTAGAAAGAAAAGGTTTGATTCAAGCTTCTGTGGCATCTGCATGCAGACTACTTTCTCAAACATTCTTTTAAGACACAAAATCCTATTTTGGAAATTGATATAGGCATTTTGAACTGCAAAACTCCCAGTTTTTAGTATTTAATTCTGAAGTCTTTTTGAAAAAAAGATTTCAGTTCTTGAGTCATTTAAGTATTTTTTGGAAGTTTCCAAAGTCACCTCAATTAGTTTTTTAAATTTTATTAAAAAAGAAAGTGCTTTGACATTCGCTATCAGTTACTTATAGGGACCAAAAAGTTATTCATAATGCAGGAGATTTAATTTGGCCTAAGGTAAATTTCTAAGAAATGTATTCCTCCTGCAACTTGCACACCACCATCCCTCCTCAAATTGCTATCATAATTCCAAACTTCTGAGCAGTTTTCAGTCAGTCAATATTTTGCTTATTCATCCTGTTGCAATCACTTTTTTGATTTCCCTCCAAAAGGCCTTTTCTTTTGTCTCTCCTCTCCTCTCCTCTCCTCTCTCCTCTCTCCTGCTCACTTTCGTCATGATTTGCTACTGGCACGGCTCTGNTTCCTCTCCTCTCCTCTCCTCTCCTCTCCTCTCCTCATTAGTCAGAGTTTGGAAGGTGTGTTGCTCAGTATTTTGTACCTCAATATCTTATATTATAAGGGCAAAAAATGTTTGTGTCTGACCTGCTGAAGAGGGAAAATCCCAGTTCTTTAATTGAACTTCTGTGTTTAATTTAACTGTTGAAATGTACCATTGCATTTCACTTTGGAAGATCCTGAAAAGTTAGACATTAAAAGTGATGAATGTTTAAGTCTGGAATAGTTATTCTACATAATTTTTAGAGGCTTTAATCTTTTCTTTTTCTGCCTTCAGATGACTGTATGTTATACTCATTGCAAGACTCAGCAGCTTTTACATGGCATGTTAATATTAAGGCACAAGTTTCTGTGAGGTCTCTGGCTCAGTACTTTCATCTTGTTGGGTGGAAGCCAAGGTACAGGACTTTGTCATTGTAATAGTGCAGGTCTTCTAGCAACTGGACTTTCATCAAAGTAGTGGTGTTTCTGTAGTTAAAGATTCAGTCCTCCTAATTTCTTGGTTTCATATGAATACACAGATGCCACAGTCTCAGTAAGGTCTCAGTCTTACCATATCTTCATTGACAGTCTAATATCATAGCGTAAGTCTCTGTGAAGTTCTTGCCTGAATATTTTTAGCTAACTAGTGTGATCTTAAGGCATATCTTCTGCATGTAGCTGGTCAACAACTGTAGTTGGCTGTGTTGATATCAAAGAACAGGCTCCGACACCCATAGCTAAAACTTCTTGTTACCTATCTAATATGAAGTCAGAAGTCTCCAGTCCAGCAGCTGTAGCTTGTTGGGATAGAAACGATGCCAAAGCCATGGCTATTGTGAGAACACTGATTTAGAGCTTACTTAAAGGCATATATTTCTATAAAATTACTGGCTTGCTTCCAGTATGTTAATTCCTCTGTTCCGGTGAGGATGTGACTAGTTTTATGGCAAGATACTGAGATTTTATGTGGAAAGCTCTGTGTACAGCGCAATTTTTTCTTGCCTTACTCCAACAAGGAGTCTCTGTGAAGTTAATTGGGTTATTCTGCAATGAAGGGATGAGGGTTTGATTGTGATTGCAGAAGAAAATCAATACCAGCAGTTGCATCTCTCTGAAATGATAACCTGGGGATACCTGCTACCTACTTCAACATAGAGTTTTCACTGTTTGCTGTTGAAGCCATTAACTTTAACAAGCGTGGAAGATGCCCAGCACCTTGTCAGGGCCAGTAAATGTAAGTCACTCTACCCAGGCAACAAATTCCAAATCAGCTTGATTGAGACTGGCAATAGAAAGTATTACAAATCTAGCGTATTACTTACTCAATGGGATTTGTGTTATAGACTATAGCTTTCATACAAATAGAACTCAGGGTATTTACACTACAGTAATAAGAAAAGAACAAAATTTCAGCCTGCACTATCCTGTGTCATTCAGACTGTTTTAGTAAATTTTCTATTGGTTATTCTGAGAATTGGAAAGAAACTATGAGGACTTAGAGAACTTCACTAAAGATTGGTGTGAAATTATTCTTACAGTTACACCCTAAGGTTCTGCTATTTCAGAGGATAATTCATTTAAAGCTAAAGAGTTGAAACTTTTGCATGAAATGCCTCAGACTAAGTAGCAAACACATAAACAGGTAGTCCTTATAAATTATGACATTCATTTAGAAAAACGACAAGTTCTAAGTGACAGATTCTGGAAACCTGAAAGTGGCCTGGCTTATAGTTGGTAACACTATTTGATTCTTTGTGGTTATGAAAATAAAGCCTTGCAATGTAAAGCTTAGTTCCAGACTCATGTACCTTAAAAGCTTTTTTAACCTTACAGTAGGGATGAATGTTCACATAAGTGTGCGTGGTAATATCCTCATGGAAAGAAGGCAGATGTAACTGTTTTAATAAAGTAAA
>VXAL01013275.1:49711-70305 GCA_013399475.1 Chauna torquata | reverse complement strand
AAAAAGGTGTTGGATATTTGTAATCTTGTGATAAGCTGTTCCTTTCTCTGTGCGATACTAATGTTCCAAATGGAAATACACCCAGGTCAGGAAATGAAAATTGGTCTTGTGCCTGAAAATATGCAGATGGGGCTAGATCAAGCTCTCACTGGAGCTGATGGAAAGAAAGCCTTTCTGCCATTTCTGGGAGAGATGGATCAGGCCCTGGCTCCTTTTCATTAAATGTCCAGCTGATCTGGCAAACATAATGAAACATCATATATATTCTTATCTTTCTTATTTGGTAGAAAACCCAATAAGTGATTCTATGTATTTCTCAAGGAAAAGTTTCTTTATAGAAAAAAGGTCTTGTCTTTTGACTTATGTCCTTACTTGGAGCAAACCCTGGAAATAACAAAATATGGCATTTTATTTTACTTGTAATTCATTTCAAATATGAAAGTGGCAAAATCAATTATTGTTAATTCAGCTGGTAATTTAAAAAAAAAAAAAAGAAAGAAATCTTTCTTTCCAAAATATTTTGTTTCAATTAACAACTGAATTAAAGCAAGCTGATTTGAAAGTGGAAGGAGTCTAATGTAAGGATGATACAGGTAAATATAAAGTTGAATTGCATGCTGCTACTGAATTCCTTATGAATATATTTTAAAATTTGTCAGCATTGCAAAGCATGCAATAGTACTTCTTGCTACTAGTAGATTTCTTAGATTCCAGTTTTGCATGGGCAAATATCCCACCAAGGTCTAGGGAACACTTCATGTGGTAGAGTCCATCCCTTTATTAAGCAAGTCCTTGCTAAGATTAACTAAAGAAAAAAAAATTGCATCTATCTCTTTTTTGTATATTAGGTATAATGATGTAGAAGAAACCAAGATAATTGGTCATAAATACTAATTTGAAAAATCAGAATGGTAAAAGATCTGTGAATAAACCCAGAGTTTTTTAATCACTATTTTGAGAAAAGCATTTTTTAATATTTATTGGACCTTACTATTAATGTGGTAAAAATATCAATTTTGATCCAGTATTTCTTAAATTTGCTATGTTTTTCCGGGCTATTTCATTGTTTTATTTTCACAAATACCTTTGTTTTCCAAGCATATGGGATAGTAAGAGGAATATGTAATAACTGATATTTTTTCCTTTTCAAATTATTCTTTGTATCGTTAACTTTTAAAAATAAGAAATGTAGAATAAGTGAAGGTGAACAAGGACAATTGTGATGATAATCTTAGAGAGAGATTCTCTTTATTGTTTTGGTGTTTGGTTGGCTAATTGGATCAATCCAAAATTTGAAGGCTAATTGTTATAATTCTGGTGAGTTTAATTTTTACCTGTGTTCTTAATTACACCAGTTTTATAGCAGAGTATTCATAAATATTTGTGTCTTCAAAAGACAGTTTGCATGGTATTTCAGTGTGTTCTTGTTTAGATGTGTTGGTGGTTTGACTATAGAGGGTATATGACGTATATTCAAAACTCTTCCCTAGTGTTGACTTGGAATTTGATTAGCTTTGAATGAGTGTAAAAAAGGCATCTGAAAATGTCTCATTTGCTTCCCCTGTCTCTGAAAATCTGAGAAGGGATTTTCTCATTTGCATCAAATAAATAAACCCACTGTATAGCCACAGTTCTGTGCTGAGATATTTAGAATTATATTCCAGTGCTATAATTCCTTTGAAGTCAAAAACAGCCTTCAGAAGGAAGTAGCTTTTCTAATAACACTTGATATGAAGAAAGAAAATGCTTATTAGAAATACACAGTCATAGAATAATTCAGGTTGGAAAGAACTTCAGGATTTTGTCTAGTCCAAACTCCTGCTCAAAGCAGTGTCAGCTATGTTCAGTCCTGGTCAATCAGGCTATTATCCAGTTGGGTTTTCAAAAATCTGATGGAGACTGCACAATCTCTCTGGACACTGCTTGACTGTCCACATAGTGGAAAACTTCTTTATTTTATCTAGCCTGAACTTCTCTTGTTTCAGCTTATTCCCATTGTCCCTCATTCTCCTGTCATGCACCACTGTGTGGTGCCTGTCTCTGTAGTCCTGATGACCTCCTAAACAAGCTGAGCAACCTTATTCCTCAGCCTGTCTTCACAAGACAAGTGCTCCAGGGCTCTTTGCTAGACTCGTATAACTTAGCAATTAATTTTTTCTACTGGAGAGCCCAAAACTGGACATAGTATTTTAGATGCCATCTAATAAGTGCTGAGAAGCCAGAGATAATCACTTCCCTTGATCCACTGGCTACGCTCCTGTTAACACAGCCATGAATGCTGTCGGCATTATTCCCTGCCAGGGTAAATTCCAGGCTGATGTTCAGCTTGCTGTCTACACAGACCTTGAAGGGCCTTTTCAGCAGAGACTGTACCACCCACTGCAAGGAGTCTTCCCTTTCCAAGGCAAGCCTTTGCATTTGTCTTTGTTACGTTTCATGAAGTTCATATAAACCTATTCTTCCAGTCTGTCTCTAGGTTCCTCTGGATGGCAGCCTTGCCCAAAAGTATATTGACGCCCAACCCCCAAGTCTGATGTCATCTGCAGACCTGATAAGCAAGCATTCCATCACCTCCTCCAGGTCCTTCCTTAAAGATATTAAGTGGGGCAGTCCCAGTACAGACCCCAGCAGTAGTCTGCCTGTTACTGGCCTCCAGGTAGAGTACAACTTATTAGCCAATACCCTCTGAGCCAGATCATCTCACTAGTATTTTGCTGAAGTCAAGACAAATGACATTGACAGGTTTCTTTTCCACAGGTCTAGTTATTTTCTCACAGGAAGCAATCAGGTTGGTGAGGTTTGATTTACTTTTGGTAAACCATGGTGACAGCTCCCACACACCTACTTCTTCTTCATGTGATCAGAAATGGGTTTCACTTTCTACATGATTTTCCAGAGGGCCAAAGTGAGGCTAACTCCTGTAGTTCCCCTGATTATGCTTTTGTCCTTTTTTTTGAAGATAGATACAAATTTTCTGTCTCAGGTTGTTTGGGACCTTCCCTGGTCTCAGTGACCTTCGAGAGATGATAGATATCAGTCTTACGATGACATGAGCCTGCTCCTTTACCTTTCATTCCTCTTCTCCGAAAGTTATAGGTTAAAGGAAATCACTGTTCTGTCTAGACATAAAGAGAGTTTTTAACTAGAAATATTAGATGTTTTTTAGCAATTGTTGGGCACTGAACGGTGTAGATCAGAGCCAGGATTTTAAGAAAAGATATCTAATTATCATGAGATCTTTCTGCCAAAATAAAAAATTAATAATCATTTTTAGAAGAGATCTTTGAACCTAGAAACAAGAGTAGGCAGGGCTGCTGTTTGTTGGTCTTCTCATTTGTGTTACTCATTAAGATTCTGGCTCAAGTAAGCATTCTTTCTAGGGCAGTACTACAGCTTGTGTTTAATCACGTAACTGGGACTTAAGCATACAATTAAAGTTAAGTACATGCATCAGTGTCCTGAATATAGATACAAATTATGTGGTTTCTTGAATTGAGGTCTAAGATTTTTATTGACAACAATGAAGATGATGCAGGTCCCTTTCCTATTAAACTGAGTGGTAAGACTCATTCCTAGACATTCTATTCATCAGTCCTTGAAATTAATGGGAGTTCTGCCTGAGTAAACAACAAAGTATTAGTCCTTAAGTCTGCAGTTACTACAGATGACTTACTATCATATTGTATGCAATGAAAGACTATAATTACAGGTTAGAAGGTTATAGCAAAGTCTTAGGCTGAAAAATAAATCTCTAGAAGTCTGTTGGGTTTTGATTTAACACAGATACTTGAAGAAAACAAAAACAAAAACAAACAAAAAAAACCAACCCTCTTTTCCCTTTCCTGTGTGCTGGTGACAAACTCCTGTATCTTGGACTATATTTTTTACCTTCTTCTGAGCATATTTATAGGGTAAATTTCATACTATTAATCTCCAAGGTCAAAACAGAAGCCTAGATTTGGGACAAAATTTACATAAATTGGCTGTGGAAACAACACAAGTTAGGTTAAGCTAGTTGCCAAGATTTTTTTTTTTTTTTTAATGCATACTGCAATCCTGTCTTCATTTTTATAGAAGTAAACGGCAGTTACATGAAATTCCTTTGGATATCCATCCCATGAAGATTGAAATTCCACTTACTCCAGGTTTAAAGAGCTAAAGAAGCCAGTTGGAACTGCTCAACTTTTACAGCTATTACCATGCTTAATTGAAAAACACTTGCCTGCTGATCTGCTGATTTTCATGATACGCTTAATTTAGAGATAGGATGGCATGCTGTTTGGAAGGTCCTTCACATAATGGTATTTCATGGAATAAATTTGAATTCTTATCTGGTTATTCAAGTCATCTTTTTCTCCTGTTGATGTTACCTGGGAATCATACAACTGAATTTAATGAAAGTATACTTTGAATTATTAATACATAATGCCAGATTCATTGCTTCTTTCAACTCCATTGTTCATGTAGTGAAAATATAAAGCCTGTTTGGATGCATGGACAAATTTAAGAACTTCCAATGGCACACACCTTCTGTCGTCTCAGAGACTGGTGCATAGCTGATGATATAAATAAAAATGGAACTTTACCATTTTTAAAAATAACTGTTAGAAATTCAACCCTCCAGATGGTTTTCTTATATTCTCAAAGTTTCATGAAATTAAACCAGAAAATCAAAGGAGGACGTTAGGAAGCTTCTACAACTGTTTGATGCCAAAGTGCAAGAACAGCTCTAAATTTTACTGCTATCTTTGGCCTAATTGCCAAATTTAGTTAACATTGAATGACTAAAATTAGTCTCATATTTGAAATCCCCACCTCACTGGCATAGTAATCTGTGTAATTCCCATCCTTTTTGAAAGATTATTTTCTTCCACTCCACCTCCATATATCTGTCTTTATTTCTCCATCCTCATTTTGCATCTTGTATTTTCTCAGCACTACATATATTTTCTGTCTGTCTAATTTTTCTTAGTAAGAAAAGACAATACAGCAAGGTACAGTGGCCAAGCTGGTGAAGGAGGAAGAGATCTCGTCTTTACTTATGGAGTATTTGCTATCAGCTTTACATTTAGAGGCAGCTTGGAGAAAGTTTACATTTTAGAATTGATATTTGCAGACTTGATTGTCAGCTCTGATTAACTGACTGTTCAAGCAACCTAAAACCAAAGAAGAAAATCTGCCCAAGAGACGGAAGATCAAATTTCGTTGTTTGCTAGTAATTGTAAGTCAACAGAAAGGGATGAAAGCTCTTTTTGATGGCACATAGTAGGCTGTCCTATTCCTGCTTTCATTTCTGATAGAATCTAGTCCGACTTTTCACTTGCCTGAAAACTAGCTGTGTACTGTGTATCCAACAGACACTGAGTGCCTGTTGCCTGCTTCAAAGCTGAAGATGGGGATAGCAGTAAAACTGTACTGAACTAAAATTCTCATAGAGGTAATCCAGCCTACTTGTGAGTTTCTTAGAAGAGTTTCGTTAATTGACTCATACAAGTTTAAGATGTGACTTTACTGAGGTCTGTGATCTAACAAAATAGAGGAAAAGATTTAATCCAGTTTCTGTGATTCATAATGCAGCATACTTCTGAAATTTCAAGTTTAAGATGTTCCCAAACACACTGTGTAAGGATAGAGACCTTTTATACTTGAATTTATTGTGGAACAAATACTCCGTTATTATTTTTTTGCTTTTGTCCTGGTGTATGCAACTCATACCTAAGTATATCACCAAAGAGATTTTACTAGGCATTTTGAGGTAGTGGATTTGGGACAATGATAAGGTATACTACCTTATCAATCCTTCCACATAATCACTAACCCAGAAAAACTGTGTTTTATTTACTGTAAATTATTAAAAATAGCTATTGCATTTCCATATGTTTGTCTGAAGGATATCTTTCAAATACTATCAAACCATCACTTCTCATATGGAAAGAGACTGTCTCTCTTGACAAAACTGATGCTGAACAACAAGAAAATTAAAACTAATATGATCTTCTTGGGCATTATTTTAAGGAGAAAGATTATCAAATCCAGAATTGTGGAATGAATGGTCTTAATTTACAGATAAAGCAAACACTTAAAACAGTTTCAAAAAACTCTTCATTCTATAAACTTTGACCATAAAGAAATTATTGTTTTTCTTTTCTTTTTTTTTTTTTTTTCTTCACTGGACCCTCTGTCAACTAACTAGAACATACAAGGCAAACTGCTGTGTGTTTATGGAAGTATCGTTGCAAGTTTGCGAGTCAGCACTGGGCATTGTGAAGCAAATACTCTAGACAAACTCTAGATAAATACTCAGCAAAAGTCTAGATAAACTGCTTCAGATACACTTCTTTAAATGGTCTGCTCTTCTGCAAACAATATTGACAGCAAATATGCTGTATCTGATAAATGGAAAATAAACTGTAAATAATGTTCTTTATGGGAACAATGTAATCTTTGAGAAATCAAATGAATCAATCAGTAAAGCATACTGGATTGAAGATCTTTGAAAGTTGAAGAGGCTTAACATTTCAAGATTCTAAAAATTATTATAAGTTTGCATCCAAAGCATGCCAGAAAAAAATGGTAGGAAAGCCTCTGGACATAATTAGGCTCAATCACATCAAAAACAAACAAACAGACATACAAAAAACATCAGACCTTAAAAGACAGCTCACAATGATTAAAAAAGTATTTCCTCATCTGTGAAGCTGAAATGAAAATTTGCAAAAATTAATTTTGAATTAGACTTTAAAAAGAAAGTTAAAACAATTAATTGAAAGGTCTTTAAACGTACTGGTTAAAAAAGCAACAGAAAATAACTGACAACTGTGTAGTAAGAAGAAGATTCTGGTTGCCAATGACATTACTTTTCCTCCAGCACAATGATAATTTTAATACAAGAAACAAAGACAGGAAAACTAGTTGGAAAAAGGGAATGGGAGGATGTCGGCTGTATAAACTATACCTAAATTTGCACCAGCGCAGGCTAGGGAATAACTGGCTGGAGAATAGCTCTGCAAAAAAGAACTTCGGTGCTCTGATGGGCAAGTTGAACTTGAGCCAGCAATGTGCCCTTGCAGCAAAGGCCCACAGCTTCCTGGGATGCGTTAGGAAATACGTTGCCAGCAGATTGAGAGGGAATCCTGCCTCTCTATTCAGCCCTGATGAGACCACAGAGTGCTGTTTTCAGTTGTGCACTCCCCAGTACAAGAGAAAAACAGACATAATGGAGTGAGGCCAGTGAAAAGCCACTAAGATGACTGAAGTATTGGAGCATCTGACATGCTTTTGTATGAGGTATCTCAGCCATTGAGAGGCAGAGAGATTGTTGAACCTCTGGAAGAGAATACTTAGGGGAATCTTATCAATTTGCTTAAATACCTGATGGGAGAATTAAAGAAGAAGGACCAAATTTGTCTCAGATGTATCCAGTGAAAGGACAAATGGCAATGGGCACCAACTGAAATACAGGAAATTCCATTTAAACTTAAGAAAAACTAATTTTCAGTAAGGGCAGTCAAATGAGGGAACAAGTCACCCAGAGAGTCTGTGAAGTCTCCATACCTGCAGATATTTAAGGCCTAACTGGACACAGGCCTGAGCAACCTGCTGTAACTGACCCAGCTTTGAGAAGGTTATTGGGCTATAATAATCTCCAGGGGTCCCTTCCAACTCCAGCTGTTGCACAATTCTGCGAAGTGCAGAACAGAAATGATCCAAGCAAGTGCGGACAAATTGCTTTGACCACAATAGGCTAATTTTGAAAGAAAATATAATCTGAGCTTTGCTAGAGGTACTTGAGAAATGAGACAAAATGTAACATGGGTTTACTAAAAGCAGGCTAATAAACCAAGCCATCTAATCTGATGACTTTCTTTAATGGTATAGTTGATTCCCTAGGGAAGGGAAATGTAGTGCACTTCAGTAAACCCACATAGCACAATACCACAAGGGGAATATCATGTATTTAATAGGTTATAAACCAATATACTTCACTGCAACTGAATGGAAAAAAAATAGGAGAACTTTCATTTAAAAATAAACAACCTGATTTTAAAATGATTAAGTTGGTGATGCAACTATAGTGGCTTCCACTGTCTGCTGTTTGGTGCTTCCTGCCTTACTCTTCTCTGCAGTCCTTCACGTGATGATTTTCCATCATATCTTTTTTCTTCTTCTTCTTTTTTTTTTTAATGAACCAAACGCTAAGGAAGACCTCATCCGCAGTGTGCTATCAGTAAGGAGGGCAACTACTTACGCAGTTCAAGGAGCTAGAAGAGATTCTCTCTGTGGATATCTGAAGAGAGGGAGTCCTGCATGTTCTGTAAGCCCTCCTGCTCTTGTTCATGGCAAATGGCAAGGACTTCATTGCATGTCATTATCCCTGCAGGGCCAATGTTGTGGTTTCACACTGATGACTATCTAAGCTCCACCACACTGCTGTCACTCCCCCTCCTCAACAGAACAGGGGAAGAAAATATGATGAAAAATAGCTCATGGATTGATATAAGGATAGGGAAGTCACTCGCCAATTATCATCATGGGCAAAACAGACTCAGAGTAAGGGAGATTAATGTAATTTATTGCCTGTTACTAACAGACTATAGCAATGAGAAATAAAAGCAAACTAAAAACACCTTCCTCCCGTTTACCCTCTTCTACCTCCTCCCTCAAAGCGGCACAGGGGAATGGGGGTTGTATTCAGTCCATATCACTTCATCTCTGCCGCTCCTTCATGGTCACTCTCTTGCCCTGCTCCAGCATGGAGTCCTTCCCATGGGAGGTACTCCTTCCTAAACTGATCCTATGTGGGCTTCCCACAGGCTGCAGCTCTTCAAGAACTGCTCCAATATGGCTCCATACCACAGGGTCCATCCTTCAGGAGCAAACTGCTCCAGCACGGGTCCCCAAGGGGGGCAGATCCCACCAGACCTCCTGCTCCACCATGGGCCCCTCCATGGGCTACAGAGCGGAGATCTGCTCCACGGTGGTACACCGTGGGCTGCATGGGGACAACCTGCTCCACCATGGTCCTCACCATGGGCCACAGGAGAACTTCTGCTCTGGTGCCTGGAGCACCCTCCTCCTTCGTTGACCTTGGTGTCTGCAGGGTTATTTCTCTACATTTTCTCACTCCTCTCTCCCAGCTGCTGTTGCACAGCAGATTTTTCCTTTCTTAAATGTGCTGTCACAAAGGTGCAACCAGCATTGCTCACTGGCTCAGCTTCAGCCCGCAGTGGGTCCCTCTTGCAGCTGGCCAGAACTGGCTCCTATCTAACATGGGACAGCTTCTGGACTCCTCTCACAGAAGCCACCCCTGCAGCCTCCCTGTTACGAACACCTAGCCATGTAAGCCTTGTACAACAAAAAGAGATCTCATTTTTTAAAAAAGTTTACAGCACTATCTACGAAGAGATGGGATTTGAACTCAGCCATGCCAATGCAGTCATGTCTAATTTATTTCTGTGATTGTTTTTCTTTTCACTGCATTTTAGGTGGCACCATAGGACTTTTTTTTCCATTTTTTTGTTTTTGCTCCTTCTGATCCTAATGTTCTCTTTTCCTCTCAGTCTGCTTTTCCACACAAGCCGGCAGCTAATCTTTCTGTGCGTACGACATGGCTTCTTTCTCTTTCTGTGCTTCATCTTTCCATGTGTTCAAGTACATGTCTGTTGCTTCATCCAGGTAAAATAAGATAAAAATATCAGGCTATATAGTGGAAACAGTATCACTCTGACTTTGTACAAACTTCAACAGGTTTCCTCTCCTTTCTACCTTTAGAGGAAAGTAAAGATGATATGGAGTTGGGAATAGCTTACTTGAAGAAAGCTAATATAAAGAATAAAAGGATATAGGAAACTTTGCAGATGATCTGATCACTTCAAAAATGTCCTAGTATCTAAAGCGTTAGAATGAGGATAAAATAGATTGTGTTTCCCAATATATATGATGTAACAAAGGTACTTATTCCTGAATTATTCCTACCCTGTGCTTGTTCAGTTATATCAGCAAACATGACATGGCCACGTTCTGCCACTCTGCTCTTCAAGATTTAGAAGGCTCTTGCATTAAAAAGACAAGTTTTCATCCACTCTTGTTTATTCCAGTACAATTTTCTGAGGAGATTCCTGTTGAAGAAAATAAGGCCCCCTTTTTCACCTAAGTGCCAAGTCAGGGAATGTTACAGACTTTTAATACTACTTTTGCTCTTTAGTTTCTCCTTCTGAAATGGAAAACCTAGCGTAGATTGAGAGATACAAAATGTGAGTCAGAGAAAATTGAGTCAAGCACAAAGCTGACTGGATTTTTTAACAGGTTGTAGATGAAAGTGAGCAGACAATGCCTGTTTTATTTGACTTCTAGAATGGCTAAGATTAAATAACTAATGAAGTGTACATTTAAGGATCATTATAAATTACGTTGGGATTTTTTAAAAGTGTATTTTCCTAGGTTTGTACTACATGAAAAGAAAGACTCTAAACGGGCTCACATGGAAGCTGGAGTACTACCAACCTGAGCAAGTAAGGCACGGAGTTAGATGCAGGGCTAAAAACTAAGGGCAGAAAAGTAAAGGATATCATG
Organism: Chauna torquata; assembly: GCA_013399475.1. Lineage (NCBI taxonomy): Eukaryota > Metazoa > Chordata > Aves > Anseriformes > Anhimidae > Chauna > Chauna torquata. The sequence continues at coordinate 59,733 of VXAL01013275.1, read as the reverse complement.
AGAGAATTAAAATAATCAAAGGCTTTTGAGGAAAAAAGTAGCTATGAAAAACTTACTGAACTTAATTGCTATCCATTTAGGGTTTATAGCAATGCAGAATGAACTGTTCAAAACCCATAGTTGTGTAAGTAGTGAAGGGTGAATCAAACTTGCTATAGCATTCTCCCATCCCATTTCCTTGTGCCTGTTTCTTGTAAGAAACAACTAAAAAAAAAGACTGGTAGGGTAAGACTGTGATCCAACAAACATGTTTTTAGCTGATTTTGCCACCATGCCATGCTGCTTTGTCACAGCTGCAGAACTACATATATATTTTTCATGACTAGTTGTGGCAAAACCCAAATTTGCCTAAGAACTTTGGTTGTTGTTTGTGTCATAAAGGTTGCAATTTTTTTTCTCACCTATCCCTACCACACACACATACTTTTTTTGTTTGTTTTCAGTAACACGGGTTTTTCATCTATTCACTAGGAATAAATACTTCCTTTCCATCTGGGATTTACTTTTTGATTAGTGAGTGCATGATGTGTTCCTTCATCCTCGCCCATTTCACACTACAAATCTCTGCCTTACAAGAAGTTAAGCATGTATGTAATCTTATGCATGTACATAAACATTTACTGAACCCATTTTAGAAAGCACTAGATGGTTGGTCTTGGTTTAGAAGCACTGCAAGAGAGTGTTAAACTTTCTATAAATAGTTTCTCTTTCTTCTGGAGGAATGACTATAATTACAGAACTGTTATGAAGACTGCTTACATGCTGCTGATTGAAATGCAGGGACTATAGTATTCAAATTAAAACAAAAACTGACCTGCAGGTGTATGCTCACATGAAGCAGTGCGGCTGGTAGAGAAGATACACATCACTGATTGCAATGAGGAAACACACCCATTGGACCTAAGATGTTCTGTATATGAAATATAAATTTTGGTATAAGTTTTGCTAGGCAGAGTTTATAGTTTTATAGTTTATAGTTTCTGCTATTTTCTTTACTTTTCTGTGGTTTCAAGATTGACTAACCACTGGAGCTAAGAGTAGCACTTATTGTCTACAAANATATATATATATATATAAAACAGCCTGCTTATAATAGATGGACGTGCATTTCCTTTAGATATTTCATTTCTTTCTGTTGTAGTATCACATAATTTTCATCCAAGCCATTAGTTATAGGGGGGACTTTTAATGTTGCATTCAGTAAAATTTTATCTATTTTTAGCAGCTGACATCTGTATAAAACAGTAACTCTTCAGCCCAGAATTTTCTGTCATGAATTTCTGATTAGATTTCGGAATTTTCAACTTCAGAGCTTCACATTTTTTAACCTTAACATACTTTTTGATGTAGTCCATTGAGCAGAAGCATAGAAGATGCTTGTATGGAACAATCGCTCAAAAATTCATGTGTTAAGTCTTCTCCTACTCAAAAGCATGACTGCACCTTCACTCTTTCTCCACCATTGCTGCAACATATGCTGGTATTGGCCTGTGTTTGCCACATGTCTTTTAAAAGTGTGCCGCATTTTTTTGTTTCCTAAAGTTTAGAACAACTGCAAAGAAGAAAGCTGAAATTAGGCTTTTTCTAAAATGGAGTTCTAGCTTCATCCATTGATGGAAAATGGGGCTATCATTGCAATTCCAGTGCAGCCATTTGCAGTTCCAAGCTGTTTCAATAGCACGTCTAAGATTTTACCAAAGTTTCCGGTCCCTAAGATGTTACCAAATATTAAGTGACATATTGGTTCCTTCTACTGTGCTAAATCCTAGTGTGGCCATTCAGTACAAATAGGAGTCCTCTAATAGTTTGTGTAGTTCTTGAACACTTAGAATTGAACTTTTAATTCTTTGGCAAATGTTAAAACCACTTACTATATCTGCCCATTAATACTGTTTTAAGCAAAAGTCTAATTCACTTTCTTGTTTCTTGGTAGTTGTTTGAGGTGGCTAAATAAAGATTTCATTGAAGTATTGTTTTCAAAATCTCTGTGTCATGTAAGGTTGTAGTTTCTGTGTAGTACTGTATTTAATTTAGGGTTAGATTCTATACTTTTTAGTCAGGTGTTTTAAGGTTTCCTGACGGATTTAAAAGCTCAAGTTAAATCCTTGCTCTGGAGTGATTCTGAAAGTCCTTCTGCCCCTCTCTTGAGTCAACTTATGGCTGAGTTTTGGGTAACCACTTCAGGGAAAAAAAAAAAAGTAATATGATGTGGTGTTATATGCATTTCTGTTACATGTGCAGCTGCAGTGCCTACAGGCACTAAGTATTATAGTCATAGATCTAATAAGTCACTTCCATTTATCTAAATATTTTGCTTTATAGAAGAAGCAGTTATGACATCCTAGAAGAATTCAAGGCCGAAAGGCCTCAGGGAGTCAAATTGTTAGTGGTACACAGCTATCCTACCTGATATTCACTTGAAGGCATGCCTAAAAGTCTATGAGGCATTTATTAAAAGAGTTCCTTGCCTTCATGGTTCCTAGCTGCTCAACAGACCCATCAGGATTGTGAGAAACCAGCCCAACTGCTGGCTGTTTGCAAGGAGAGCTATCATCTTTCATATGACACCTAATGGCAAGATCACTTTGAGTGGGAAGTGGGTCAGTCAGCTGCATTCAGAAGTGTTTGGTAGGGAAAATGACCATATTGAGGTTAAGAGACTGCTTTAAATCCCTGGATGGCTTTTGGTGAAAGTATAGAAGGTAGATATTTCAGGCAAGCAAAATAAAACTCAGCCAGCCAAATGAGACTTAAACAATGAACCTTGGCAAGCTGACCCTGAAAATCTGGAGGGTCCTAAGTTTACAACAAGCAAGTTTCTCCAGGTTTCCCATTTTGCTCCTAGAGGTTTGTACAGACACAATGCAGCTCTGCATACACTTAAGCTAAATGTAAAACAGCCTTTAGGAGTGGCCCAGTGCAATAATTTAGCAGTATACAATGAAACTCACTAAGGATTATGCTCTATTTCAGCTGAAAAATAATTGGAGTCCATACAGCATGCCAAAGCATTTCACTGATAATCCAGCCAAGTGTTTTGGCTGCAGTATTATAAGGAAGAGAAACCTTGAGTCACCACGAGATGTGCTGTGATGATGTTGGTGGAGCCCAGGTATACTGCAAAGGTGGCTGCTTAGAGATCAGCAGTCAAGGAGCACATTCTTACTGAAGTCCCAGAGGGTCCACATTTAGTCTGTTCTAGGGAGGGATGCTGCTGATTGATCCACAATCTTGAGGTATAACAGTCTAATCACAGCCATCAGGAATGCAGGCCAGAGGATAAATTGAGTTCAATTCATTTTAATTTTATATATGGCTGTGTTTTCAAAAGAGTTTAACAGCCGATAGCTCCCACTGAGAACAGTAAAAGCTGGTGGGAGCTGAGCACTTTTGAAAATCTGGCCAGCTGTGCCTTTACAAAAAGCATCTCTAAAGTTTCTCTTTGTAAGGACGGAAAGAATGAACTCTTCTCAAAGATTTGGACCTGAGGGGCAACAACCAGAGCAGAACCATTTTTAGGGTGCTTTGGCCTTTATTTTGTCTGGCAAGTGGTTATGGCCCTATGAGGGGAAGACATACCCACATCACTGACAGACTGCAGAACCATTGGAGAGAGCTGATTGGGATATTTCCAGGGTTGAAGTGTCAGCTCTTCTGCACCCATAGGCAAGTGCAATGTCCACAGCTCACACGGACAGCCTTAATGTATCCCTTCCAGTCCTGTTTCAGGGTTCTGTTTTTTCTACTGAGGCTATACAGAGAGGATAAATTATGGGATTAAGTGCCCCTCTCTATAGAAACAAAAGAAGGAGGGAAGTCTGTGTTGTCTCTTTGGCTTAGATACCTCACAAAAAGAAGAGAAAGTTATTTCCTTTGAGAGATACAAACTAGGGAGCACTGTCTGGAGTGCTATTCTTTGACTATAGATAATACAGGAAGTAAGCGCAAGTATTAACACTCCACTTGAATTTGCAGAAATTTGTGAGGTATAATGTGAGATACAGTCAAACATTACTAGCCATGCCATATTTTTTTTTGTTTTGTTTTCAGCTCTTGCTTCGAGTGTTTGGTGGACAGAAATTGCAAGTGCTCAAAGTGAGTGACTGCTTTTGTAAATACTGCTGCCGGGTAAATGTCCCATTATTTTCAAAATGAGTATAGTTATCAGTTGACAATAAAGTTAAAGAAGAGAATGCAGCTTTGACTAAGCCAGCTGGGTCCCATGTACATCATTCTGGTGAGACAGAGCAGTAAAATGGAATGCCAAGCAGGAGGCAGGTACAAAGGAACAGGGCTCCTAGTGGGGAACACCTAGGTTTTGACACATTCCATTATCTGGTCAAAATAGCACTAGCTGTTACATCCCATGTGAATTAAGAATTTAAATTAAATAGTAAATTAGGAATTTAGGAAACTGTGTTATCTAGAGTTGTAGATAACTTTGAAGTCTGGTGGTTTTCTTTTACTGTAAAGTGGGATAGAAATTTCCAAATCTTGGAAGTGTGCTTTGAAAAGTTTTATGAAATTAAAAAAAAAAAAAAAATCATTACTTGCCCTTCTTTTCCATCCCCAGACCACATTACCACACACACAAAAGAACAAATAGTAGACTTCTGTCTGGAAAAAAGTTCCCAGTTTCACTTGTGGCATTTAGCCCACAGCATTGCTTAGTCCAGGCTTGAGAGCTTTTTGGCCCTCAAGTGGCAGCAACAGCAGCAGCAAAAAATCTAGGCTTTGTGACATAAAGCTTCTAACTCCCTGCTCTTATTTTGTTTGTGATTATGCATTTTCTCTCAGGAGAATCTGTTGCTGTAGATAACTCAGCTAAAGAAAACTCAGATTAAAAAAAAAAAAAAAAAAAATTTTTAGTAGTTATCCTCTTGAGTCTTAAACATTTTGAGTACGTTTGCAGGAACAATATGTCACATTTAAAGTGCAGTCTTCTGTGTGGATTTGTCTTATTGATGATTCCTCAGAGCAGGATTTATATTGTCCTTTGGTTTTCTACTAGTTTTTAAAGGGATAGTGTAAGGAATATTCATCCTCTCAACTACTGTGCTCTGCTTCTTTAGTTCTGATTTGTTGGGGCCTGGAGACTGATGCTTCTATTCTCTCCTGGTGGAGAACTAGTAATGAATATTTCAGAATATTTCAGTTCAGTGCACCACCACAGTAGTAGGCAAGTAGTAATTCATCAAAGAAAGCAAACCAATAAACCTAATTTTTTGTTTTGTTTTGTTTGTTTGTTTGTTTGCTTGCTTTGCTTTTCTCCTTTGAGGTTATGAGTTGGTAGATTTTACTTTTGGTTCTATATTCTATCATCTGCTGACCTCTAACTATAGATGAATTAGGCCAAGCAGATATTATCTGACAGTCCTGGGATGAAATGGATTGTTTTGGTATTTTGCAAAAAAAATTCTGCATGCGTTTTGGCCTTTTAATGAATGAAAAAGGAACATTTTACAAAGAGGTAAATCACTCCAACTTGAACTTACAACAAAATCCAAGGATAATAGCAAGGCCTCTCAGATTCACAATGGCTTGAAGGTCTTTGTTTACTTCCTTAATATTCTGCCTTAACTTGCATTGTCATCTGCATAGCAAGTCTCCCCAAATATGATATTCCACAAGCATGTTCAAAAGGGTCCAATCATCCCAATGCCAGTGCAGGGTATTCTTTTTTTGATTTCTTCAACACATGTAGCTTGTCTATGGAATCCAACTGACAGTCATAAGAAATATTTCTTGGATAAAGCAATGGAAAGACAGGGAAGTATTTTGTTCTGTATTATACAGAGATTTGCGTATTGAAAAAGTTGGGCAGTTCTGGCCTCAGGATTACTCCCTTAACTTTCACTAAATATCAGTGATGCATTTTAGAGTATTGTTTTGCTGGATACAGGTAGCAAAGTGGATAAAGTAAAATAGCATGATGGGGCAAATATTAGCTTGGCAAGATTTGTCATTGAAAGTTTCTGTAATTCTTTTAGTTCCCGAAAATATGTAAATTGACATTTTTGAAACGGCAGCACAATAAGGTGTTTTTCTCTACAAGCAGTTGTGGCAACCCTGTGAAAGGTTTGGTATGATCCATAGCTTGATGCCAGGCATCACATCTGTGCTAAAGATAAAAATCACAGTGTAAGGATTTATGTATGCCTTCAAAATGTGTGATCAGGTAATACACAGTCTGATCCTCTGGAAAAGGGAAGGGATGCTGTCTAAATGCAGGAAACTTTACTCACTGGATTCTTCCTATTGTTACTCACCTGGCAAAACTACCATTTATTGCTGACCTGGCTGTGTCAGGACTTCCTAATTCTGGTTCCTTTTTTGAGTCCCTGTGCTTTTCTAAGTCACTGTCTTACAAAAGAACATCTCTTACACTGAAATGCATATCCACAGGTAAAAATATCTGACTGTGTTAGTGATGGCAGATCTTTTAAAGCAAGAAGCAGATAAAGTTGGATGAAATAATTCCACGCTGTGTTAGCTGAAATTTAAACTTAGCTTTCCTCAGGCTGATATTAGCAATAGCAAGAAATGTAGGAAACTTCTTTTCAAAACTAACTGGCCTGAATAGATTAGGGACTTTTTACATGCTTAAGGTTTAAATGTGGGCAATGGTTCAGGTTTCTTGAAGTTAAATTTGTAAGAACTATCTGGAATTTACCTCCCAAGAAGACAGAAAGCACTTGAATAGAAGTGTTCCATATGGTTTAATGAAGAAGATTACTGAGATGATAACTTAATGAATATTTTCTTTTAAGAAGGATTTTGAAAACAACCAGAATGCTGAAAAGTAGTGGAGGAAAAGGGATTCTTCAGCAAAGAGAACTGTACCATGGGAGACAGAAAGAGCAGGAATAAACGAGCATTGCCAAAAGTCAAGCTTGATCTAAATTATGCAAAGTAAATTAAAAAAAGGGGGAGTGGGGAAGAGAGAAAAAAACAAAGTAATTTCTAAGTGCACATATACAGAGAAGAAAAAGGAATGAGGAAGTGGCGGCACTGTTCTGTAGAGCTGGTACTAAAGATAATCTGGTTATGGTATTAAAATTAATCACAAAAGTTGTAGAATGATATAGGTTAGACAGGATCTCTGGAAATCTTCCAGTCCGCTCCTCTTCTTAAAGCAAGGCTGACATTAGAATAGCTTGCTTAAGGCTTTGTTCAGTCAAGTTTTGAAAGTCTCCAAGGACAGAGATTTCACAGTCTGAGATTTCATACAGAAATCTGCTGTAATGTTTGACTGACCTAACTGCGAAAAATTTTTCTCTGATGTCTGATATCTGATGGGAATTTCCCTTGTCGAAACTTGTTTGTGTTGCTTTTCAACGTATCACTCTGCACCTCCAAGAAGATTCTGGCTGTGTATTCCCTAGATCCTCCTACTAGGCATTTGTCTACAGCAACAACATCTTTAGCCTTTGCTTCCAGAGACTCAACGACTCCATTTCTTTCAGCTTTTCCTTCTATGTATGAGCTACATCCCCATAACTGCCTTGATGCCTTTCTGCTCAGCTTATCCCAGTATATTAATGTCTTTCTTGTACTGAGGTGTCCAAAACCAGACATAGTTCTTTAGATGTGTTCTCAGAAGAGCTGGAGTGGGAGAATCACTTTCCTTGACCTACTGGCCATATTTTTGCTAATGCAGCCCACTATGTTGCTAGCTTTCTTTGCTGAAAGGGTGCATTGCTGAACTGTGTTCAAGCTGTTGTCCAGGGGGACTACCAGATCATTTTTTGCCAAAACTGTTTTCTATCTACTTGGACCACAAGCTGTACCATTGCATTCCATCCAAGTGCAGGATTTTGTTTTTTCCTTTGCTGAATTTCTCAAGTTTCTGTTGATCCATTACTCCAGTTTGCTGAGGTCTTTCTGAATAGTAGCCCCAGTCCTCTGTGTGTGAATCACTTTCTCCAATTTGATATAATCTTTAAACTTGCTGAGAGTCCCAGCGTCCAGACTGTTAATAAATGTAATTAACAGTATTTGCCCAAGTATCAGTGTTTGAGGGACACTGCTTCCAGTTATACTTTGTACTAATGATCCCAAACCTTTGAGCCAACAGTTCAACCTGTTTTTCACCCACTTTTTTCCTTACCTACCCAGCTGATATCTGACCATTTTGAGTACAGTGATACTGTGGGATATATACAGATACTGTTATAGTTTGCCTTGGTTGTGAACAATTGAGTTGGAAGAAAACACAGGATGGCTGCTAAACAAGGAAACGGAAATTCTACAAAAGAGAAGGAAGATAAAGAAGCTCAAAGAACTTTATTCAGTCAGAGGAAAAGAAGGAACAATGTAACCTTGATCTCAAAATTCAGAAAAAAAATTGCATATTGAATCTCAAATCCTGTAACAAGTATTTTTAATAGCTCTGTCAAAAATTGGTTATATTGTACAGTTTTTACCACCTCTCTCTTCCCACTCTCTTGACACACACACACAGACACACATATCATGAGGGTGTCAGGAGTTACGCAGGCTGCCGTCATGATTTGAGCACTATTTGAGTGTTATTCCCAGATGCGGACCAAGTTTAAACCAGTTGATAGTTAAATATGCAGAGGTAGAAAGACAAAAAGAACAAAATAATTCATTACCTTACCATAGGTAGATTATGTCTAACTTATCTAGTACATTAGAAACATTTAGAAACAAAGAAATTTTGAGAAGATTCATCTATCTGAATTTGATACGATGCTGTGTGGGAAATTACAATATTGAACAGCTCCAGAGAAAGAGTAATATATGTGACTATATTAAAGGTTGTATTGAATGGAAGTTACTGGTGGAGTTCCAGATAGAGAATTTTCAGTGGAGTTCCTGATGAAGATTGCTGGTAGAGTTTACATTCATTACGACAAAGGAAGATGTTTCTCTCTAGAAAACTCTCTGAACTATTGAAGAAAACTTTGTATGGATTACTAGGGTTTAGAAACATACTTTTCTGTTACCTTTTACCTCTATTTTTACAGATATACATAGGTTAAGCAAATTCACATTGCTACTATTTTCATAGTATTTTTCCCCTGCAGTTGGTTATAAAGCAGCAGAAAAACCCAGTCCCACAGGAGGAAACAAGTTTAAGAGATATGTAAATGGGATTGTGAAAGCTTTTAAGTGTGCTTTTGCCCTGGACAATCTCCATGAGAGAAAATACATTTTGAGCCATATTAGTGTGTAGGAAGTTGGCTAACAGGCCGTACTTAGAAGGTGGTGATTAATGGTTTTTACTCATGTTGACAGCTTGGCACAAGTGGGGTCCCCAAGGAATCAATACTGGGCTTCATGCTGTTCAACATCTTCTTTAATGATCTGGATGATGGGATTGAAAGCACCCTTGTCAAGTTTGTTGGTAACACTAAACTGGGTGTCAAGGCAGACATGTCAGAAGGGACAGAGACTTAGATGGTCTGGAGGAATGGACAAGGAAGAACTGTATGAAATTTAGCAAAGACAAGTGCAAGGTCCTACACCTGGGATGACATAACCAAAAAGCCCAGTGCAGGCTGGGATCTATATGGCTGGAGAGTAGCCTGGCTGAAAGGGACCTGGGGGTCCAGTTAAACAACAAGCAGTACATGTGTCACCAGTGTGCTGCTGCAGCAATGAAGGCAAATCAGATCCTGGGCTCCATCTGTAGAGACATTACTAGCAGAGATAGAGATATGATCATCCCACTCTGCTTAGCGCTTGTAAAGCTGCACATGCAGTACTGCATCCAGTTCTGGTCCCAAAATTGGAAAAGATGTGGACAGACTGGAGAGGGTCCAAAGGAGGGCCATGAAGATAATCAAAAGGCTGGAGAACTTGACTTATAAGGAAAGACTGAAGGAGTTAGGTTCTTTTCACCCTGGAGATGGGAAGGCTCAGAGGGGACCACATCACAGTATTTCAGTACTTAAAGTGTGGCTACAAAGAGGATGGAGGCTCTCTCTTCACAAGAAGCCACATGGAGAAGTCAAGGGACAATGAGTACAAGCTGCACCAGGAGAGATTTCATT